>CM022947.1:96172710-96323002 GCA_012931725.1 Litsea cubeba
ACAAAAAAAACTAGTATTGAATTTATACCTCCAAGTAGCAAAAAAATAGAAAATAGAAGCAAAAATATAGAAACCAAAACCAGCAAATTACATACACAAAAAAAGCTAGTATTGAATTTGCTCCCTAATATGATTTCAATTTTACTATCTATGAAACTTCATCGTCTTCCATAATAATATCACCCATTAAAGCTGATGCCGAACCATTTGAGTTCGCCATTGCTTCAAAGACGAAAGGATCTTCATAGGCATCCACTTCATGATTCAATCTCTTAGGAGCATCCAAGACAACATGCCAATTTTCTCTACTAAGATCCTTACAATAGGAGACTTGAGCAGCTTCAGAAGCAAGAATGAATGGCTCATCATCTTCATTTATGTTTCTTTGGCACCTCCTTAGATTAACAAATATGAGGTTTGTATCTGGATCGACATAACATCCATTTCTTTTATCTTCAATATGCACCCAATCACAAAAGAAAATCGTTTCTTTGAAGTCATGGTAATCTAGCTCAAGTATCTGCTTCACGATTCCATAATAAGTGGTTTCTTCTTCAACTAAGTTTTTATCCTTCGCACTTGCCCTGAAATTGGTAAAAGCCTTCATTGAGACACCACTGTTCTGGGTTGTTTTGCCCACTTCTGAATCATACGTAGAAAAAACATATCCATTTATAGCAAAAGAATTGTATGACTTAGCATAAAAGGATGGACCATCAGCAAGCCTCTTGAACCTGGACATCCCTTCTTTCTCAAGTCGTGTTCTCGGCCAAAGAATGTACCCCATCTCCTTTTGTGTTGTTGCAGCACCCCTGTTATTTTTACCCTTGGATTTGAAACTTTGGAGGTATGTCTCGTACTTCCTGTGATATTAACCAATGTACTATTACTATTAAGCACACACAAACATATAGTAAATGAAAATTGAGAACGAAGACTATCAAGTTATACTTTTCCCATTCAACATTTTCACCAGACTTTCTCAAAACCCATTTGCGCGCTTGCTGGTATTGGAAACTTGGAAGCATGTAGTCTTTTCCCTTTTTATCAATAGGGTAACCACGCTCACCTTTATCATCCAATGCAACCCTTTGTTCTCTACTGTGAATTTCTCTTGTGCTTGACGGGATATATTCCATGCAATACCTCATTGCTTCTTCATTGAGATATTGCTCTGTAATGCACCCTTCTGGAAATTTCTGGTTCCTTACATACCACTTGTACACTTTCATCATCCTGCGGTGCCGTTAATCAATATGAAAGTATTAAACAATAATGACATCGTGAAAATATTGCCTGTAAAATTGAGCGTCCAAAGGTAAATAATTCTCACTAACCTCTCAAACAAATACATCCAGCGGTATCTAATTGGTCTGCAAACTCTAACCTCTTCCGCCAAATGCAAAACAAGATGTGTCATGGACACGAAAAAGGAGGGTGGAAAGTACTTTTCAAATACACATAGTGATTCCACGACACGCTTTTCCATATTTTCAAGTTCCACACGACAAACAACCTTAGAACACAAAACATTGAAGAACAAGGAAAATTGTCGAATAGCTTCACGTAATGGTTTATGCTTCTTGAATGCGTGCATCAACAACACTGGCAGTAGGTGTTGTAAAAGAATATGATAATCATGCGACTTTAGGCTCTTCAACTGAAAATCTTTCAAGTTCACATTATGTTTCCAATTTGCACTATACCCAATTGGAAACTTCAATTGGTGCAAAGTTCGACAAATAATTTGTCTTTCTGAACGGGAAAGACAGAAAGAAGCCTTAGCATATGATAACTTCCCATCCTTTTTCATTGGCCACAATTTCTTTTTTATCTTCATAGCCTTGAGGTCTTTACGAGCTTGCATCCCATCCTTACTATTTTTAGTGTCCATGATTAAGGCAAAGAGGTTCTCTGCTACATTTTTCTCCACGTGCATCACATTGAAATTGTGACGAGTAGGAAGGAACTATAGCAAGTGTGACATTTATGTTATCTGAAGCAAGTTTATAGATTATAAAAAAGAAATATTAACAGAAAAATTAGAGACTACCTCCCAATACGGCAATTCAAAGAGGATAGAATCTTTTGACCAAGCAGTCAATTTTTCCTCACTTGCGGGCCTCTTCCTTTTCATACCATTCACCTTGCCAAACATATTCTAGATTCGGCTCATTTTGAGCTTGACTACTGAACCACTCAAATGGCGAGGATGCTCTCCATGTTCCTCCTTCCCATTAAATTGTGACTTTTGAGTTCTAAAAGGATGATTTTTGTCTTTTAGAAATTAATTCCTACACCCCATGTATGAAAATTTCTTCCCATTTGATAACCATCTCGAATCTATCCCTTCACTACAAACAGGACAAGCATACTTTCCAGCTGTCTTACACCCCGAAATATGGCCATAAGCTGGAAAATCATGAATAGTTCACAATAACATTGCTTTCATGTTGAACATCTTCTTACTATATGAATCATAAGTATCAGCTCCCTTGGTCCACAAATTACCAAGCTCTTCGATAAGTGGTTGCAAGTAAATATCAATATCATCTCCTGGACTAATTGGACCAGGAATGAGTAGTGTCAACATTACAAACTCCTTGCGCATGCACAAAGATGGAGGAAGGTTATAAGGAACTATCATCACTGGCCAAGTACTATGAATGCAATTCTTGTGACCAAATGGATTGAATCCATCAGTTGCAAGTCCTAGTCGGACATTACGACTCTCACCAGCAAAATCTTTCCAACGACAATTAACTGACTTCCAACAAGAAGAATCTACTGGATGACGAATATGACTCGAGCTTTCAACTGAGTTTGCATGCCATGTTAAATTTTCTGCAAGCCAAGGCACGCTATACATTTTCTGCAACCTTTCGGTTATAGGAAAATATCTAAGCTTCTTCATCGGCACAAGTTTAGCCCTCGGCTTGGAAGTCTTGAATGGTTTCCATCTACTTGCACCACATGTGGGACAACTATTTCTTTCTTTATTTTCTTTCCCCCAGTATAAAATACAGTCATTTGGACATGCATCAATGGTCTCACACTTCATACGAAATGATTTTATCATTTTTTTGGCACATGAAGTTTTCACAAGCACCGTATTGTTATCTGGTAGAATCCTCTTTAAGAATTCCAGTAGATTTGTGAAACTACTATCAGATCACCTATGTTTAGCTTTCATGCCCAACAACTCAATTGTTGCCGACAACTTGGTATCTTCACCTTGACACATAGGATACAATGGTTGTAATGCATCCTCCATTAATTTTTTGTACCGAACATCCTCAGGTAAATTGTGGTGAATATCCTCCTGTTCATTATTAGTATCATGAGCATCATCTTCATCACGAATATCCATGCATGCATCTAAGTCATTGGGATGACTACGTCCAAACGTGTTGTTCACCATGTCCACCATTCTCGGGAACATATCTTCATTGGCAATACTAGTAGAGGTACTAGTAACACCAACATTGACATCATTTATGGAAAAAGGCTCTCCATGCTGAACCCATAATGTGTAAGATGTGTTGATACCCTTACGAATCAAATGATCAAAAATACCTTCGACTGTTCTCTTCTTTAAGTTCAAACACTTCAGACAAGGACAACAATACCAGTCAATGGCTTTCCCCAAACTATTTTGTGTGAATTTAACGAATGATCTAACACCTTCGATGTATACCATAGACAATGTCGGTTCATTCATCCATGCCTTGCTGGGCATAGTCACAGCCATCTTCAACAAACAACAAACCATTACAAAGATTAAAATGTATTTTGGGTAAATGCATCTAGGATATAAATCAGATGCTAGTATAACTTTAAAATAGTAAATGCAATTTCCCATGGTACTACTTCGGCCAAGTTGGGAAAATGATATGTAAGAGCATAATCCTCAAGGATAGAAAGAATTCATAAAAAGAAAGGTTGTATCTAAACAAAAAGAATAATACACGCATCCACACGTACAATACTAATACATACGCCTATTGCGAGCGTGACTTTATGCCTATGAGGCGATTTATCGTACACCTGATATGATATAGCGTTCGGAATAAATAACACCACCTTGGAATATCTCATTTACCGCACACTAGCCACCTTCCTTCACCATTCTAGCTCTAAAACGATATCTACCTCAAAACAAGCAACATGAAAAGCATAACTCCACTAACTCATTTTACCAGCTGTAAGAAATGAGACATAACTTTGACATAGACGGCATACCACATATGCTACTCGCAGTAGAGTAATTTGTCTATACTAACATCAAAGTTAGTATATATCAAAGTGCACAAGAAACACAAAACACATATATTTAAATTCATATGCTGTTGAAACTAGAGATATCAAAAGTTTTAAGAAATTGACAGAAGGTTATGAATGCACACCTCACTTGGCTTACCCCACAATCTGTGGAGGTGGAAATCTGATTCAGAAGCAACAATGCCAGGGGGTAGTCTTTCCGCACCTCGAGGATTCGTGGCTACTCATATCTGCATCAGAGTTACATAAGGAGCGATTATTAATCTTAGAGTGAAATACTCGTAGCAGATTTCATTTTCTTTGTAATTTCTATACAAAGACTGCCTCAAAAGATATAATCACAGATGGGTAGAAAAGAAGATGACTTAAACCGTAGCAAGGAATTCAGAATAGACCAATCTTCAATCTTTAATGGAGACTTTACTACTGGAAAGGGATATCTTAAGGATAACCAACCATTAAAATGGTATTTATTTACCATTTTAATAAATAAAATTTGGGCTAAAAAATTTTCAAGTCTGAAAGTTTTCATGTTGGATTTGGGCTAAAAAAATTTCAAACAGAAGGAACAGTTTCTGGAAATTGAGCAGGAAACTGCCAGACTCGCTATTGTTAATATGGATTGGAATCAAGTAAAATAACACCAACGAAGACCGTCGTCAAATTGGGGCTAAAACGAGTGGGTAAAGAAAACGAAAAATTAACCCTAAATGAATCTAACAGGTGAAAAATAATTAAAGGAGAAAAGATACTCACATGCAGAAAACTCACGGCTGAAGATCAACGAAGACCGTCATCAAATTAATCCTTCTCTCTTGGAGAAAACAGGTGAGCTTTTGTGAAATAGGAGAGACAGAGCCAGAGAGGGAAGTGAAAAAAGCAAATAATTGGAGGGAAGGGCTAGCGCTAAGGGAGGGATTTTTTGGGGGAAAATAATTGACGGGTATAGCCTGACGAATTATGTTTTTATAGTCATAAACCGTCAATTACTAAAAAGTCCGTCATTTTATTATTCGACAGTGACTAACCGTTAAATATTGCCCGGGCTTACAGTAAAAAAAGACATGTTTTGACATAGAGCAAGTGCGCTTTCGGCATAGCTTCTAGCAAGTTCCTCCGAAGCCTAGTGACACGGAGGGGGATAGAGGCCAACCCGGATCAGATTACTGCAATCTTGTGCATCCAAAGCCCATCTACCACAAAAGAGGTCCAGAAGCTCACAGGCATGGCTGCAGCACTCAATCGCTTCATCAGCAGATTGTCAGATAAGTGCCGGCCTTTCTTTCAGCTTCTAAAAAAGAATTTCAAATTTCAGTGGACCCCTGAGTGCGACCAAGCATTGGAAGCACTCAAAACCTATTTATCTTCGCCACTCTTACTCTCTACCCCAACTCAGGGGGAAATTTTGTATTTGTATCTTGCGGTCTCGGATCATGCAGTGAGCTCCGTCCTCATCAGAGAAGACGATGGTGTCCAAAAACCAATCTACTATACGAGCAAGATCCTGCTAGATGCCGAGACCAGATACCTTTTGCTCGAGAAACTTGCGTTTGCACTCGTCAGCGCCTCCCACAAACTCTCCCATTATTTTCAATCACACACTATTGTGGTCATCACGGAGCACCCACTCCGATCTATCCTCAAGAAAGCTGACTTTTCAGGGCGCATATCAAAATGGGCAGTCGAAGTGGGGCAGTATCACATCCAGTACCGTCCCAGGACTGCGATCAAAGCCCAAGTCCTGGTAGACTTCATTGTAGAGTTCATCTCCCCGAGCTCGGCTTCGACCCAGCCCAGCACCGAATTGGGGGACATAGGGCATGAGCGCGAAGTCACTGAGGTCGAACAATCTTCTCAGAGCCAAGTTCCTGTCTCGGCATGGAAGGTCTTCGTCGACGGCTCATCCACCTCCAAGAGAGCTGGCGCCGGCATTGTCCTCCAATCGCCAGAGGACTGGTCATAGAGCAAGCCTTCACCTTGGACTTCAAAGTGACGAACAATGAAGCAGAGTATGAAGCTCTGATAGCAGGGCTGAACAGCGCCCGAATCCTCGGAGCCCAACAATTGGTGGTTTTCAGTGATTCATAACTGGTAACTAGCCAACTCAGTGGAGACTACCAAACCAGGGACGACAGGATGGCGGCCTACTTAGCCCTCGCAAAGAAACTGCTCTTGCACTTCCAGATAGTCGAGGTCAGGCAAATCTCCAGAGATACCAACACGCATGCTGATGCGCTTGCAAACCTGGCCTCCGCTGTCGAAGCGGGAAAGAAAAGGACCGTTGAGGTCGGATCGATACCGAGATCAAGCCTAGAGCTCCACTCACCTCGGCAAGTCCTGTGCGTTGATCTCGGCCCGAGCTGGATGGACCCAATCATTTCTTACCTGAAGGATGACCAGCTCCCCGAGGACAGGAATGAAGCCCATCGAATTAGACTTAAGGCAGCTCGATTCTGGCTATCTCCTGAAGGCAAACTCTACGAAAAGTCCTTCACAGGTCCCTATCTCCAATGCGTCCATCCAAGCAAAGTGGACGAATTTCTGTATGAGATCCACGAAGGAATCTGCGGAAGTCACATCGGAGGGCGGTCACTAGCATACAGAGCAATAAGCCAAGGTTACTGGTGGCCGTATATGTAGAAGGATGCGCAGGTATATGCCAGAAAATGCGAAAAATGTTAGAAGTTATCCCATTCTCTTCACCAGCCAGCGCAAGACCTGAGTCCCCTCACTAGTCCATGGCCCTTCGCTCAGTGGGGGCTGGACATTGTGGGACCTCTTCACCGAGCTCCAGGGAACAAGAGATGGTTGATAGTTGCTACGGACTACTTCACGAAGTGGATAGAAGCTGAGCCGCTGTCCTCCATCACTGAAAGGGACTCCAAGAACTTCATGTGGAAGAACATCATAACGAGGTTCGGCATCCCTAGGGCTCTGATTTCGGACAATGGGACTCAGTGTGACTCCAAATTCTTCAAGGACTTCTGTCAAGAGCATGGCATCAGGAATCACTACTCCACTCTGGCATACCCGTAGAGCAACGGTCAGGCCGAAATCTCTAACAAAGTACTGATCGACGTCCTGAAGAAGTGATTGGACAAAGCGAAAGGGAGATGGGTAGAAGAGCTTCCCAGCGTGCTGTGGGCATACAGGACGACCCCAAGACGATTCACCTCGGCGACACCCTTCTGGTTGGCCTATGGGATGGAGGCGGTCATTCCCTTAGAAATTGGCCTCCCTACCCTGAGATCCGAACTTGTCGACCAAGGCCGAAACTAGATGAACCTGGTAATGGAGCTGGACCTAGCTGACGAGCGCCGAGATGCAGCGGCCATACGACTGGCCGACTATCAGAAATGGCTAGCCAGGGGATACAATGAAAAAGTCAGAGAAAGAAGCTTCTCAGCAGGAGAATTGGTGCTGAAGAAGACCCTGCCAGCAGACAAAGACCCAAATGATGGCAAACTGGCCCCGAACTGGCTTGGCCCATTCAGGGTGGTCTCAATGGCAGGACGATCTTCTTACAAACTTGAAGACCTAGAAGGCAGGCAGTTGCCGAGACCGTGGAACGCATCACACTTGAAAAAGTTCTATTTCTAAGATGTAATAAAAGTTCCGTGATCAATGAAAGCAGCATTTCTCAAATCTGTGTCATCTTATCTGAGTTCGGCAGCTCCGGGTTCATATACCCTAGGATTGACTTCGGATTTATACATCCAGTCATCCCTAAATTTTGGGTTCACGCGCCCATGTACCAACTTAGGATTTATACATTCAGTCGCTCCTAAAACTCTGGGTTGATACACCTTGGGAAGGCTTTGGATTCATACATCCAGTCGTCCCTAAATTTTGGGTTCACGTGCCCATGGACTGACTTAGGATTACATATCCAGTCGCTCCTAAAACCCTAGGTTGAGACACCTTGGGAAGGCTTCGGATTCATACATCCAGTCGTCCCTAAAAAACTCGGGGTTCACGCGCCCATGGACCGACTTAGGATTTATACATCCAGTCGCTCCTAAAACCCTAGGTTGAGACACCTTGGGAAGGCTTCGGATTCATACATCTAGTCGTCCCTAAAAAACTCTAGGTTCACGCGCCCATCGACCGACTTAGGATTTATACATCCAGTCGCTCCTAAAACCCTAGGTTGAGACACCTTGGGAAGGATTCGGATTCGTACATCCAGTCGTCCCTAAAGCTCTGGGTTCATATACCCCCCGAGATCGATCCCGGACTCAGGCTCGCATAGCCGAGACCCTCGAGACACTGGGCTCATCTCGGCCAATGACAGTGCATCTCGGCCAATGACAGTCTTTGAAAGAAAAAAGCAGTGCAAACACAAAAGTGCAGAAAAGCAGCACAAAAATACAGAAAAAAGCAAAAAAAGAATGCAAAGATGCAGAACAAACAGTCCATCTCATGAGAAACTCCTTTCTTTTTATTGAATGTAATTTCTTCATTACAAGAATTACAGAAAAGAAGAAGCAAAATATAGTAAGGAGGATCACAGTCCTCTGAAAACATAAAAGAAATGAAGTCTGGAAACTCTGATCCTTGCCTGGAGATTCTGGGAGATGCTAATCTTCACCGACTCTTCAGTCCAATCTTCAGTATCAGGAGCTCTCCAGCACCCTCTGCTTTGGGAGCAAGTTCAGGCTCCTGATCCACTGATTGGAGATCTTCAGCTAGAAGGCCTCTCCATTCGGCTTGATGCTCGGAGGTCTTGATATCCCGTACGAGACCTTCCAGCACGATGACGCACAAGACCCTGGAGGATCGAGACAAGACCCTGCAGCATGATTCGACACAGGACCAAGCAGGATCAAGTGCGCGACCAACTCCCAGCCAGAAAATAATCACCTCCCAGCCACATAGGTAGGAGACGATCTCCTCGTAGCTGCATAGGTAGGAGTTGGTAGTGGACCCGTGTTCAAAGAGCGCGTAGTCCATGCGGATCGTCTTTAGAGAGCGCGCAGACCATGACTTCCGGCGACAGTCCCTCCCAGAGGAAGTTGCCTTCTATCATAAGAGGTTCGTCTGGGGCAAAGGTTCCTAAAGTTCTACAAGGCGAAACTGCCAGAACGACTGGCAGGCGCGGACGGATCTCCATCACTGCGAGAAACAAAAAGGAGGAAGGGTTTCTGGTTCAAGGTTTTTCTTCTCTCCCATGGCAGGCCTGCTGCCCCAATTTATAGAGGGAGGAAGGGCTCAGAACTCGAAGACCCATCAATGAGGCGAGGTCTCCCGTGTTTTACGTGGAGTGCATGCCTACCATAAGTTGACCAATGGTTCCGATGGCGACCACGTGGAGCCATCTGCTCGTCTCCCGCCTCGGCCGTACACCACTAATTACAGCTACTTATGAGCCTCGGAATGCGGATATCAGAACAGGCACCTATGGAAGCCGTACGGTACTCTCTCTCCAGCTTAAGATTCTCGCGTCACATGACTCAGCCGGACTTGAGCACAAAGGAGCCGAGATCAAAAGGATGGAGAAAAGGAAAGCACATGTAAAGAATCTCTGCTTTTCATTAAAACTGAAGGGGACTACAAGCAGGTTCACTTTACATTCCATTCCAAAAAGAAAGAAAATTTACAAGTGTGAAAGTAGCAGATGAACAAAGATCAAGAAGCTACAAGGGCTTCGGCGACTCCACCAGCACTATTACTGTCTCTGGTGGGCCAGTGGTCTCGGAGACGACAGCGGCCTTCTCTGGCGCATCGCCCTTCTCTGGCGCATCACCCATAGGAGGGGCAGAGGGAGCATCGCCTGCAGGCGGCACGGCCGGAACGTCACCAGCTGGGAGAGTCGTCGGAGAGCCGTCCGGAACAAGGACGGCTACAGGAGCATCCACTGGGGCATCCTCAGTCAACAGAATAGAACTCGGCTCGGGCTCTGGGCCGGAATACTTTGTCAGATCCTGATAGATGGGGTGGTCTTCAGGAACCCCCACTCGTCTCAAAGCGGCCAGACACCCCTCCTCGAACAGGATGGAGGTGATCTCCTCCACCTGCCTCTCGTATTCTTCCGTAGCTTGGTCCACTCCCTTCTGAAAGAAAGACTGGGCCTCGACCTGCTGCGAGGATTTGAGGTCGGCAATCTCCTTCTCCAGCTACTCGACTTCGGCGTGCCTAGCCTTCAGATTGGCAATTTCCTTTTTCAGCTTCCATGCTTCGGCACGACCAGTGAGCACTTCGCCACGCTGCCTCGCTGACTCAGGCGCCGAATCAGCCTTCACTCTGGCCAGCTCTGTCTCCAACTCGACAATCTTCTTCGTCTTCGCCCAGATCTCACCCTCCAACTAATGGGTTGCCAACGTGAGATCGGTGATGCTGGCCAGCGCCACACCTAGCTGTGCAGTCGCCTCGGTACTGCTCCTCTTCAGCTCTCCCAGCTCCTTCATCAGTTTTTCCATCTCGGACTCTAGCTGGGTGATCTTGGAGACGTTCTTGTTGCTCCTCTCCATTATTGTCTGGAGCCTTTGCACATTCTACAGAAGAAAGCAAGTCAGATGGGAGTAGCCGAAATGAAATACATCAAAAAGATTATCAAGGGTACCTGCCAGGAGAGAGGACTGAATCGCCGACCCCAGCAGACTCTTAGTATCAAACTTCGCGTGCACCTCCATGTCACGCGGTAGAGCACAGGCTTTGGCAAGAGCCCCGATGACGAGACGGTCCCCTCGCACCCGGTCTTCCACATTCAAAGGTTTCCCGGGCCGGGTCTCTAGTCTAGGGCTCCATGCCGCCGGGGCAATACGAGGTCTGGAGGCTGATCCGGACCCTTGCCCCGCAGTGACACTGAGGTCACGAGCCGTCTCAGCAGCTACCCTCTCTTTCCAGGGTGCCTTGCCACTAGAGGTGCATGCATGCACCTTATCTTTAGGAGCCTGCTCGGCCCCCGACTCTTTCTCCCCCGCTTTGGACCTTTTCCTCGGCGGAGATCCGTCCCTCGGACGATCCGGTGAGCGCCTCGGCACCCCTTCGATCGGAGCAGTAGCCGAGGCAGAAGGAACAGCAGCTCCCCCCGAGCCCAAAGTCATGCGGGCACTGGTGGGAGAACGCGTTGCAGAAGACAAAGACCCGCGCCTGAACTTGGCTGCCAAGTCTTTGGTTCCAGTCATTCTTGAACTGCCCTCCATCCTTTCCTCCGGTTCGGATGTATAAGCATCCATTACCTCCCTCAAACTCGGTGATCCCGAACTAGAAGAAGTAGATGCCTCAGCTCCAGACGCAGCTCGGCTCGCAGCAGGACCGATCAAAGGCACGCCCGCAGGCACGGCCAAAGAAACGGAGGGAAGGTCAGCCTGCAGCTTGTCCTCCTGCGCTATTACAAGCCTCCTATAATGACCGTGGTACCTCGGCGTATAACCCAGCAGTTTCCAGGCCGATCTGGTCTCGTGCCCAGTATATCTCTCGACCTTCCTGTGGTTGTCGAGGTTCTTTCTCCAACCATCACTTACAGCTCGGCATTTCCTCACTCGCAGGTCTGCACAGTGAACACCAAGGGTATCAGTTCGGCAAGATGAAAGTCAAGCAAAAAAGGAACAGATTAAAGAGTCAGTGTTTACTTGGGACGGTCCCGAGACGACGAGGGACCATGGGCACCCTTCCCTCGCCAGCGCCGAACTCCCAATTCCCTGAAACACAAAAGAGATCTTCTTCGGCGTTTTTGCTAGAATCCTCCAAGGCCTAGACGAGGCCCCTTCGGCGCTACTTCACTCGAAGATAATAGATGTTGCCTCCCCCAGCCATGCAGATGTCATACACGTCCTCGATATCATGGATGCCCAAATTAATCCCCAAGATTTCGTTCAATTTCGCTGTGCCCATGATGACCTTGAAGCCATTGGGCATCAGCTGGCATGGAGTGATGCACCAGGCCTTAAGACAGGCTCTAAGCAGGGGTGCAGAGGAAATCTGACCCCGCCTTCGATCACAGAGATAAAAGGGAATGGCATCCAACCAAATGACCAGCAGCGCAGGGCACAATCGCAGGGAGTCGCCGGCCTAATGCGGACCCCCTCCGGGATATTGAAGGTGGCCCTAAACCTAGCCATGCCCTCATCCATGTCTAACTGAAACCTAGGGGTGGCCATCTTTACAAGAAGAAGAAGGCAAACAGAAACCTTAAAGGCAGAAACCCTAACAAAGATAGAGGCACGAAGTCACTTACTGAAGCAGAAGCACGGATCTAGAACCGATCTGGGCACGCCTTACGGTCGTCTCCGCCTGAACATGGCGGAGAGAAGACAAACGAAGATCGGGGCAGGATTCGAAGAGCAGAACAAGGATCAAAAGGGCATGGAAAATTAGAAAATAAGATACAAAGAGAAGAACGAAGGAAGGCAACCCCATTTATAGGGGAAGGAAACCCTCTCTGGGCGCCATTTGCAAATTCAAAAAGGCAGACTTCGCGATCCGCGCCTGTCTTATCGATTTGATGGCACGATCAGTAAGGAAGCACCACGTGTAACCGCCGGTCCATTTTTTGGGGCGAACAGGACACAACATTTATTGTCTTAGGGAGGTGGCAGCGGCGCCCAGCAATGATCGTGGTATCTCCGGACGGATTCTCTAGCTTCTGACCCCTAAAGGCTAGGACGCTTAAGAAGTCACAAGCTAGGGGGCAATTGTGTGGGGAGATTTTCAAAGCTCCAGGATTATGCTAATCACGGCTATAAGATGGGATTAAGCACTCCCACGTGCGGACCACATGCCAACCATGTGGCACCCAGACTCACCTCGGCTGTCGGGATAGAGGCCTCAGCCAAAACCAGACAGGCTTTGGCTGCTAGCGCCGAGCTCGGCTACCAGGGGCCCACTTCAGCTAAAGAGCTTGACCTCGGCCAAAGGAGCTGGGGATCCTGGCCGAAGGAGCCGGGACGGAAGCCAAAGCAGAGAAGGACCTTCTCTCGCGCCATACGCCGCCCACGTCATCAGTCACGTGGCAGAGTAGGGGCGCGAGCCAGTGGGACAGATGCGACATCAGCCGTCCACAATCTTCACCAGATCGCTGACAAGGCGACATCCAACGGCTATAGCCACATCAGGGCACAGCCCGAGGATGGATTCGATTGTACCTCTACCGCTAAAGGCCTCCAACAGGATCTGGCCCAACATGACATGCATTAAATGCAATGTGGGCTGATCCGACTAGCATTTATTACTTTGAGGGCTGATATGGACCACATTTATTGTTTTGTCGGCTGATAGAGACTTCCATATCAAATCCTATCACATCGTGGGGCCCACTCCAAAATATCATCCAACGTATCCTCCTGAGTCCTCTATAAATAGGACTTCATTTCACATGCAAGGTACGCAACCCATACTTGAGAGTCGTTACTCTGCCTCTCTTCTTCCTCTCCTTCGTTTGTTCCAGTTCACATACTGACTTAGGCATCGGAGAGCCTTGCGCCGCCTAGACCAGGGTCCTCTGACTGTTTCTTCTTCCCTTTCAGGTTCTGAGGCAGTAGATCATCTTCTTCTACTTGGATAAGTCCTATCAGGCACCCCTATTATTGTGAGTCATAGTTTCATGCACTTACAAATTCAATATTGCATATTAATTGGATGGTTTTTGCAAATTGTCAACTTCAACATTAGAAGATTTCTCGATGCTAGTTTGGCCTAAAATTATCCGCCAAAGTTAGAAGACCATAAAAGTGTAGCCATTTTCCACAAAGAGTTCAGTTGCACAAACAACCAAGTACAAAAATATGGAGATCTGATTCCGATTTCTCAAAAATGCATGCCCTAACGTTATAAAATAAAATTTAAGATAATCTAATGGGACTGATTTTCAGCAGCACCTTTACCCATAAGACCGCATCCAAGCGAGCCCGCAACCCACGAGCTGAGCTGTAGAGTGACTTCATTGTACAGTGTGCGGTCGAAGTTCATCATTTACCCATTAGCACAGATTGTGGGACTAATAAGACGAGATTAAGGAAAACGAAGATGATGCTTGAATTAAGCGATAAAAGGCCCAAAGCCCGACTAGTAGAAGAAATGCATGTAATTTAATTTAATTAGTCCAAACAATTGGTCAAATGCCCACAAAAGTAATAAAAAGTCCAGTTTGGCTCAATCCAATTGATTAAATGGGCGGGCTCAGGCCTAACTTTTACACCACAGGTGAGGCACAGGATATGCTTTAGCCCGGGCCATGAACACCTGGGCCTAGAGGAGAATGTTGGAATCCTCGAGAGAGAAATCCACCGATTCCGGAATACTCTTGTTGCGGCAGCAGCGGCACAAAAGTAAAGAGGAAGATAGTTGACAGACTGACCAACCTGCAAGAGATATGCAAACAACCCTCTGTCTTCTCCACATAGTACTTGCATCTGGGACACCTTTTCCACTTCTGGCTCTTAGCGCGAGTTCCATCATGCTCAAATCATCCGTCCCTCTCTCATCAACACCCAACTTCTGATACTCCTTGCATCCCACACCCGAATGCCATGGAACCATACGTTGTGCGCAGAAGAGCCTCCTACAGTTGGGGCACTCAGATTCCCTCACATCAACACCACTATCATCAACCAAAAGAGCTGAAGAGTCCTTGAAAGGGCAGTAAATCCTCTTAGACCCCATAACAATCGACTCGCAGATTGCATTCTCCCACCTCTCGAACACATCCTTTGGAAGAATGGGTCTGCAGATTTGGGGCTCTAAAACGTCTCTACATCCCACCTGGGGACAACTCACCATTGTTATGTTCTCTTGGATCTTGGCTGCGACATGCCTGCTTATGTAGTCAGAGCAGAAGAGGTGACAGCATTTGTTGCTCCTGAACATCTCGTCCCTTGATTTTTCTTCCACTCAGACGTTGCCGGGTGTTGTGAAAATTCTCCGATTTCTTTTCTGACTAGCTTGAGGCTTTTTTTTTTGGTTTTTGGAGAACTGGTGAGGTTGAATAGAGGACATAAGCACCTCTTGGAGCTATAGCTCTTCTGCGTATTTGTCATCTGAGATTGGGAAGAGCTCCTCATTGTTGGTCATAGCTGAGAAGCAGAAGTCGTCTACGTACTGCATGCCTGCTGCTTTTGCCATACTTGATGTTTCGATTGAAGATGGGTGTTTGTATTTAACCATTCTCCATCGTGGAGTGATTATTTATAGAGTCTCTCCAATGATAATTTTGTTAGTGATTCGATGATAGAATTCCAAGGAAGAGAGAGAGAGTCATTACTAAAGCTCGGGAACGTAATTGTACTTTTTTAATGAGTCAAACATTTCAAGGGTACTTGTGCCGATTTGGATTGATAAAATTCCAAGATATGGCCATCGAACATGTGTCTTGCCGAATCAAACCTAAACAATTCCATTTTCATCCCTACAACTCCCTCTCTTCATTTGTGTCAGAATCAGGTCATGTTGTCCACTTCATTGTAAAAAGCCAGCTGAGAGCTTCCATTGCTTGAAGTGATAGAGAATGTAGATATTGAAGTTATGGTTGCAAATATCTTTAAGATCTTTTAGAATCTATTAGGGAAGTGATTTTGGCACTCCTTTTTTTTATGGAGGCACTTCTTTTCTTTTACAAAATTTTAGAGTGCCTCCATCAAAAAGGGGGGAAAAGGGAGTGCAAAATCATTTCCCTATTATTAATATTATGATTACTATGATTAGGTCAAATTGATCGATAATCTCTCAATTTAGCTTGTAATTACAGTATTCATATAATTCAATCTAATCTAATCATATTAACCAGAAATTGTCTCTCAATTGAGCCTAATCACCTAATCATTATTTAATATTATTCTAAAAGATCTTTAAGATATCAATAATAACCATAACTTCTATATCTACATTTTCTGTCACAAGCTCTGGTCAGTTTACATGGGATGTGATCCGACAGAACTACATTTCTGACCTGGTAGCCTGTATATACATGGGCCATTCCAAAGGTATGACTTGAGAATCCAAATCATGGGTCAGTAAGGCAGCAGCTTGCTTTCTGCTTAGGCATTTAATAATAGACTAGCACAATAAACCTCTGCTAAGTACGGGTGTGTTCACCAAAAACTGCAAGATATTTTCAACGGTCACTTAAAAAAATCTAGATCGCATAAAATCAATTTCAAATAATTACCGACAATAATTTGATTTAGATAGAGCATAAGATTTTCAAAAGAGAATAAAAGAAGAGAAAGTTATGAGTATATATATTTTCTCAATTCAAGAGTCTAAGAGTAGAAATGAGTAGGAGAAGTGGGGAACAAGGAAAAGACTAGAATAAGATTTGGAATAGAAATGAGGTTATTGAGAGAGTGAAAAGTCGGGAAAAAACTTAAGTGGTTACAATTATATGTTGGAAGTAGAAGGAAAAAGCGAGTTAGTTGTAGAACATTGGTATAACTTCCGGTCAACATCAATAGTTATGGTCAAAATTAACTTCAAAACCCTCTGCTTTAATATAATCTAATGGGCCAAAGCCGGTCTGATAGGCCTGAATAATGGAGACCAAGAGCTCCAGGAGTTTGCACAAGTTCTTAAAGAAAGACCCACAGTAGTATGGGCCCCACAATAACTAGGTGAACCATGGCCTACACCTGTGTAAACCGAGAGATAGTGTTGGACATGCACAAGTAATAATCAAGACCAGAAAAGGTTTCGAAATTCTATCCAATGTTTATTGGGAGTTAAGAAGTCATTGTGGCCTTTAGAATTCGCTGCCAGTTACAAGTTGTACCTTTCCCATGTCGGGTCATCTTGGGTCTGTATATTCATACAAACCCAGTGTTCAGTAATGGGGGACCTAATTTATCTGGCAAGACATACAAGATCCATGGGTCATATATGAAATTTAGGGTCCATATAGAATCCAAATTAAGGTGCAAACGCAAACCCAGACCTGAATTAATTACCCAAACCCAGGCCAAAATAATTTTATACTAATGTTCACATCAATGTACATACTTTATGTACATAATACATTACATGTATAATATACAATGTAGTTGTATTGGACGTTTGGAACCCTAGGTATTCTAGGGACCCTTTTCTCATCATCTAATGATCAATGAAAAGATATTAGATCCTCCAGACTTTTTTAGTTATCTATCAAATGTGCGATGGTAAAAAAATAGAGAGATTTTCTCATACAAGCAAATGGAGGAGTCATCATGCGTGAAACTCCTTGCCTACCTTCAGCCGGAAAATAAATCATATCTACCATCATTTTGTGACTTTAGAACACATAAATAACTTATAAATGAACTTAATATTTTTTTCCCTATGTCAAGATCGCAAGTCATGTTACTAGGCCCCCAAAATCTTGGAAATGTTCTCAACATTGCTTCCTGCGGCAAAGACCAAAGAGGATCCAAATCCATATTAGAAGATAAGGGTTACAGAAGGAATTCACCTATAGAAAGACAGTCACTAGATAATTGGATACTCAAAGTGAAATAGAAATGAACAAATTAAACAAGTAGTTAAGACTACTTTCTCCAACCTGAATTTTTGTTTCCCCCTAATCATGATTTTTTATAAGTTGAATCAGAAATTGAAAATAAGCCCTATTGATTATATATGAAATGTACTTCTATCAGAATCTCATTTCCTATTCAAGTGGCTAAGGTGAGCCTTACAATGTGAATATATATTTCATCTTCATAAAGTTTCTTCAGTTTAATTATTTCAGCGTATTATATCATTATTTAGAACTTTTAATACAAGCAAATATTTTTATCATCTAAATAGAAATAACTTTGGCACTTTGATTTGTAGAGTTGACTACTATTCAGTTGCTGAATCGAGTCCGGGTCAGAGTTTTGGCGAGCTCTTAGTAAAAACACTACTAGGAATGTCAAAGGGATGGGCTGTGCAGGGCTTGGCTGCCGGCCCGGCCTACCCAGGCCCAGCATGGCCCCACCAGCCCTTCCCAGTTCCCCCCCCTTATTCTCCTCACTCTGCATCTCAACTTGTTCTTGATGTTATTAGCCAGCCCCAAGATTCACTATTCAATCTCTTGTTAGACGTAAGGTGGCTCACCATGACCAATGTCTAATAATTACAGGGCTACACTTTAAGCCAATAAATGTAGACTAAGCTTTCCCTTTAATTTTGATTAACTAAACTTGACTTGGATTCACTTTAACAAACTCAATCCATATATTTAAGGCTCTTGTTTACAAGCGAGGTAGGATAAAATCCTATTTTATAAAGGCCGTTGATCGCAACGTGGAATAATATAAAGATAAGATCCAAACCACTCATCGTCAAAATCACGGCACACCCCACACGGTACACTTTATTTAATGCGAAAGTCTAAATCCGTAGATTTGATTTATGTTTCAAACCATATTAGATTCAACATCTCTTCCTCTTTCACGTTGCGAAAGAGACACCATAGTCATTACAAGAAATCTAGGCTGTTGTGATGAAAAAAAAAATTTTGTCTTAAAAGAACATGCAAAGAGGACGAAATATAAATTTTGTCATTTGTTTTAATTTTTTTCAAAAGTATAGGAGACGAAATCAAAATTTCGTTTGTAAAAATAAGGCGCTAACTTCATTTGCGTTGGCGAACATTTTTAGCTCATTGGAGACGAACATTTTTATCACAAAATATAATTTTTTTTTCAACGAACGGAATTCGTCACCAACAAGGACAAGTTATGTAAGACGAACATATTTCGTCTCCAAAACAAGGCGCCAATTTCATTTACGTTGGCGCCAATTATTTTAGCTCATTGGAGACGAACATTTTTGTCACAAAATATAATTTGTTTTTGCGACGAACATAATTCGTCACTAATAAGGATAAGTTATGGAAGACGAAAATATTTCGTCACCAAAATAAGGTGCCAGTTTCATTTGTGGTGGAGCGAATTATTTTAGTTCATTGGAAACGAATTTTTTTACAAAATATAATTTATTTTTACGACGAACGTAATTCGTCACCGAGAAGGATAAGTTATGGAAGACAAAAATATTTCGTTACCAATAAACACTCTGTTAGAGTGTTTATTTTGTTGCAATTTGATTGGATGCATTCATTGTCTCATCTTGATCTCTCTCTCATTCATGTTCTCCTTCTTAGGATCCTCTTGCATATCTTTCTATCATAAGCTTTGTTTTTACTTGGAAAATCCAGATCTTTGGTTCGTTTTCTGCTTCCACATTCCGTCGGTCCATCGGCTCTCATCTGTCAGCCGACACAAGAACCGAGCCCAGCCGATAGATCGTCGTTCCAGTTCCAGAGAGCTTCAACTTTCAGATCTTCTCTGTCGGTCAGATCTTCGGCTCCTATCGGTCAACCGATAGTGCTTAAATCTCTAGACCGAGAGTTCATCGGTCCCAATATCAGAAAGCTTCATTTTTAGCCTTTTTGCTCTATCGGTTCCTAGGCCGGTCGACCGATGCTGTCGGTCAAACCGACAGGTGTTTCTTGGTCAGCAATTTTTTTAAAAAAATATAGCCGTTGCGTATGACCGTTAGGCTATCGGTTGACCGACACCAAGTTGTCGGCTAGCCGATAGCTATCCGTTGGGAAACACTTTTTCTATAAAAAGTGACTTTCTCTTTGGGGAAAGTTGCTGGTTTTTTGAGAACTTTTGAGCCAAAAGAAGAGGAGCTTTTCAGAACTTTTCAAAAGGGATTATGTAAGCAAGTCATCTTTTCAAATCTTTGATCTTTAAAATGGGTGTGCTTTCTAAATCTCTACCTCTATTTCATGCTTAGACTTTTAATCTTTGTTTTCTTTTAAACATGATCAAAGTGTTAGTCCTCTTCTAAAGATGTTGTTTCTTTTCATACATGCCTTGATCTTTGAAAAGTATTTGCATTATGAAATCAACATATGTCTTCTCATTCACATGTGTTTTCGAACATTAACTTTCAAAACTATTGTTTTAAGTTTGATCTTTTGACCAACCATGTGTTGAGTAATACAACTCTTTCTCTTACATTTGATTATCATCCTTTGCATTATTTGAAGTTACATCCTTTTAAAAGAGAAAGTGAGCTTTCTAGTTCATGCATTAGTCATAAACATTATCATTCATATGCATGCTTCTAGTAGTATGTTATCATTGTCCATTCAGCCTATCTAGAGGCAAAACACTGTGTTTAATTTGTTCTCTTATCAATGCATAAATAGGCATTTCACTTAAGAGAAAAATCAAGTTGTAAAGGTTGGTGCTTAGCCTTGAAAAAGCACATATTGTGTTGTAAAGGTTCATGCTTAGCCTTGAAAAGCATAATGATGAGGTTGTAAGGTTTGAGGTGATCCTAAACCTTGAATTGACTAGTAAAATCCGGTAAGGTTACCGGGAGTGGATGTAGGCAACTTGGCCGAACCACTATATTTGATTGTGTTATGGTGATTTGTGTTTACCTTCCTTTTTATGATTGTTGACCTTTTAATTGGGTATGAGCTTGATTAAAGGATGTATTTGTCTTTTGAATTTGTATGTTTAACTTAGAAACTCTCTCTCTTATCAAGCTAGCTTACTATCATCAAAACATAAGTCACCTAATAATCAAAATGTTCAGAAGTGGCCTAAATTTTTAATAGCATCCTATTCACCCCCCCTCTAGGATTCGATCTTGGTCTTTCAATTGGTATCAGAGCTAGGTTGCTCTGGTTTAGGTCTTACAGCCTAAAGTTGAATCCTAGTGAGTGTGTTTCTTTTGTTGCCACTATGCAATCTCATCTGGGTGAGGGCAATGCCACCAATAGACCACCTCTGTTTAATGGAACACACTATAGGTATTGGAAAATTAGAATGCAAGTGTTCCTAGAATCCCAAAGCTTAGATGTGTGGAACATCATTGAAGAAGGCTATCATCTACCCACTGCCACAGAAAAGGATTCTGAAGGCAATATTATATCCTTAACTCTCAAACCTAAGAGTGCTTGGACTCCAGGGGAAAAGGATATAGCTAATCTGAATGCTAAAGCAAAAAACTCTCTATATTGTGCCTTATCTCAAGAGGAATTCAATAGAGTTGTCAATTGCAATACTGCTAAGGAAGTGTGGGACACCCTAGAGACCACCCATGAAGGCATAGATCAGGTCAAGATAGCCAAAATTCAAATGTTGACCTCTAAACTAGAAGATATTAAAATGCTGGAAGAAGAAACATTTGATGAGTCCTACACAAAAATTATGGAATTAATCAACTCTCTTATAGGACTAGGAGAAAAGATGGATGAATCTAAAACTGTGAGAAAAATCTTAAGATCTCTTCCCAAAAGATTCAAACCCAAGATTATTGCCATAACTGAGAGTAAAAATGTGGACCAAATTAAAATTGAAGAACTAAGAGGAAATCTACTCACATATGAACTAGATTTTGAAATTAAAGATAAAAAGAAAGGAGTTGCTTTTACCTCTCAATCTAATGAAAATGAAAGTCAAGATGATAGGGATGATGATAATGCTCTTCTTGTCAAGAACTTTAAGAAATTCTTTAGGAATAACAAAAACTTTAGAAAACCTGATGAAAGCAGTAAAAGCTCTAGATTTCAAAGAAGTTCCAAAAGTTCTTTTATCAAAAAGGATGTGCAATGTTATAATTGCAAGGGGTTTGGACATATTGCTCAACTCCCAAAGAATTTGAAAGAGGGGATAAGAAAGCAAAGAAAGCTTTAAACATAACTTGGGATGAGGAAGATGAAGATAGTGACAAAAACGAATCCCAGAATGATGAAGATGAAAAATCCTCCTGATTGGCTTCTTATTGCCTCTATTGAAGAAACAAATGATCATAACACATTAATAGATGACACATTAGGGGAAGAGGAAACTTATGAAGAAGATGAAGAAATTGAGATCCAACAAGCTTACAATGATCTATATGAAAATTCTGAGATCTTAATTAAGAAAATAAAATGTTAAAAGAAGAATCCAAAAAACTGGTCAATGAAGTAAATGTTCTAAAAGATGAATTGAAACTAACCTTAAATGACAAAGTCAATTTGGAACAGAAATTCATCTCCCTAACTAAAGAGCTAGCTCTTGCTCAAAATCACATTCATAGCTTACAATCCAAGCTTGAGTCTAGTCAACTTGAAACAAACTCTTTACAATTAAAACTCAACAAAGGAAAATTCATTGTTGAGAAACTCACCTTGGGAAATGACAAGTTTTATCAAATGTTAGGCATGCATAAAATTTATGGTGACAAGAGTGGTATAGGTTTTGAAGGCTCCCCTAGCAACATGAAGGACAGCTCTCAAATATTTACTAAGAGTGTCCGCAAACCTATAGTTGAGAGAAGTTATACTACTAGATGGACTTGTCATTTTTGCAATAATAGTGGTCATTTGGTTCCTAATTGTCCATACAAAAATAGGTTATCTCTCAACAATCCCTCTAAAGTATCTTTTAAATTTGTCCCCAAGACCATTCCCTATAAATCTCCTCTGTCTAGATGGATTGTTAAACAAACAAACCTTGAGAGTCTCATAGTGCAAACCGCTTTAAAAGCAAAAGAAAATCCTACTTGGTTTTTAGATAGTGGTTGTTCTAAACACATGACAGGAGACCGATCTAGATTCAGCTCTATAGTGGAATATGATGGAGGAAATGTCTCTTTTGGAGACAATAGTAAAGCTCAAATCATTGGCAAGGGAAGTGTGAAGGGAGATCAAATACCAACTCTGAATGATGTATTTCTTGTGGAAGGATTGAAGCATAATCTCCTTAGTATTAGCCAATTGTGTGACAAGGGAAACAAAGTTGTCTTTGACAGTCTTTCATGCAAAGTAGTAAATGATAGAACTAACCAAGTTATTCTTATTGGGGCCAGGACAAAAGGGAATATTTACATTATAGAAGAATGTGATGACAATGAATCTAGGTGCTTGATAACCAGAGATCAAGAGAATTACTTATGGCACCAAAGGATGGGTCACATAAACTTTAAATTGATGAAAATCCTATCCAAGAATGAAATTGTGAAAGGAATTCCCAAGTTGACTGCTGAAAAATCTGAAATCTGTAAGGCATGCCAACTAGGTAAACAAATAAGAAGAGCTTCAAAGGTTTAAAGGATATATCGTCGTCTCGTCCTCTAGAATTAATCCATATGGACTTGATTGGACCTGCACCAGTGCAAAGTATTAGAGGAAAGAAATTTATTCTGGTTATGGTAGACGATTATTCTCGTTTTGGTTGGGTTGCCTTTCTTCATGCTAAATCAGATGCTGTAGACAATATCATAAGAATTTGCAACAAGATACAAGTTGAAAAAGATTGTAAAATTCAGAAGATCAGAAGTGATCATGGAGGAGAATTTGAGAATGAAAAATTTTCCAAATTTTGTGAAAACCATGGGATTAATCATCAATTTTCAGCTCCTAAAACTCCTCAACAAAATGGAGTAGCAGAAAGAAGAAATAGAGTGATTCAAGAAATGGCTAGGACCTTGCTCAATGAAAAGAATCTTCCTCGTAATCTATGGGCTGAAGCTGTGAATACAGCCTGCTATATTATAAATAGAGTCTATCTCACTAAGAATACCAACAAGACCCCATATGAACTTTATTTTGGAAGAAAACCTAATTTGGGGTATTTGAAAGTGTTCGGAAGCAAATGTTATATTCTAAGAGATAGGGAGCAGTTGGAGAAATTTGAGCCTAAATCTGATGAAGGAATCTTCCTAGGCTATTCTGAAAGGAGCAAAGCTTACAGAGTATTTAATCATAGAACTATGACCATAATGGAGTCAGCTCATGTTGTCATCGATAATATGAATCAAATTGGAAGAACTCTTCAAGATGATGATGAAGTTGAATCTGTTATTGATCAACCAATTCCTAAAGACAAAAGTGATATCATTCCATCCAAAGCTATAGTCCCAACCAAACTCATGAAAGATCATACATTGGAGAATATTATTGGAGATATCAATAGTGGGGTCATGACCCGGAGACAAGCTCATAATTTATGTGCACATTACTCCTTTGTCTCTCAAATCGAGCCCAAGAATTTTTCTGAAGCTGAATCAAAATCAGAATGGATGGAAGCTATGCAAGAAGAATTGAATCAATTTAAGAAAAATGATGTTTGGGATCTTGTTCCATTACCTACAGAGAAAAATCTCATTGGTACTAAGTGGATATACAAGAACAAATCAGATGAATCTGGTAATGTTGTGAGAAACAAGGCAAGACTAGTAGCAAAAGGATATGCCCAAATAGAAGGAATCGATTTTGAAGAAACTTTTGCTCCTGTAGCCCGTTTGGAGTCCATAAGAATCCTATTGAGTTATGCGAGTAGCATGAGAATTAAACTATTTCAGATGGATGTCAAAAGTGCCTTCCTAAATGGCGAAATTGAAGAGGATGTTTATGTTACCCAACCAGAAGGCTTTGAGGACCCTCATCATCCTGAGTATGTCTACAAACTCAAGAAAGCTCTTTATGGATTAAAACAAGCACCAAGGGCTTGGTATGATAAGCTCACAACTCATCTGGTTGAAAATGATTTTGATTGTGGGAAAGTTGATAAGACCTTGTTTATCAAGAAAATTGATCAAGACATTCTTGTAGCTCAAATTTATGTTGATGACATAGTGTTTGGATCCACATCAGACAAATTGGCTCAAGGATTTTCAGAATTAATGAGCTCCACCTTTGAGATGAGTCTAGTCGGTCCCCTGCAGTTCTTCTTAGGTCTCCAGGTTAACCAAACCGAGCGAGGAATTTTTCTTAGCCAGTCCAAATTTGCCTTAGAAATCATTAAGAAGTTTGGTCTAGAAACCTCCAAGCCTAATAGCAACCCCATGGGATCTACTTCAAAACTGTCTAGTGACCTCAAAGGTACCAAAGTAGACCAAAAACTCTATCGTAGTATGATAGGAAGCCTTCTCTATCTTACTGCTAGTAGACCTGATCTCTCTTTCAGTGTTGGAATCTGTGCCAGATATCAATCGGATCCTCGTGAGTCCCATCTCAAAGCTGTTAAACGTATCTTTAAATATATCAATGGGACATCACATTATGGCATCTGGTATCCTTGTGACTCATCTTTACAATTAATTGGATACAGTGATGCTGACTAGGCAGGATCAATAGATGATAGGAAAAGCACCAGTGGATGTTGCTACTTCATAGGAAATTGCTTAGCAAAAAGCAAAATTCAGTATCCTTGTCTACTGCAGAAGCTGAATACATAGCTGCAGGTAGCTGTTGTGCTCAATTGTTGTGGATGAAACAAACCTTGTTAGATTATAATGTCCCACAACATTGTATGCCTATCATGTGTGATAACTCAAGTGCCATTAGCATCTCAAAAAATCCTGTTCAGCATTCTCGCACTAAACACATTGACATTCGCTATCATTTTTTGCGTGATCATGCTGATCAAGGCTCTATTGAGTTACTTTTTGTTCCAACTGATTCTCAATTGGCTGACCTATTTACTAAACCCCTTGGAAATGAAAGATTTATTAAACTAAGACATCAATTGGGCATTGGCCCTTGCCCTGAAATCTGAAATCTTATTGTCTAATCACCTGTTATTGCATTTTCATTGTATTATAACTCTTATAAACAGGTGCTACTGACAAGGTTTGTGTCTTCTTGTAGATGGGCGAGATCCTTTGCAATTAGATGTCAAAGGGGGAGAGAATGATATGTAAAGAGGTCTCAATTTGAGGGGGAGTAGAATCAAGGTCTATCAAATTGAGGGGGAGAAGCTTTGTCTAGTTGCTCTCGCGAGGAAAATCCAAAGCTCCAAAATATCCAAAATCCCAAAGCATCCAAAGCTCCTTAAATGTCCAAAGAAGTTGGTGTTTTAGTTCGTGGTGTATGAGAGAGTGTCAAGCTTAGAGTTGCCATCAAATTGCAAAGGGGGAGATTGTTCGAGTGTTTATTTTGTTGCAATTTGATTGGATGCATTCATTGTCTCATCTTGATCTCTCTCTCTCATTCATGTTCTCCTTCTTAGGATCCTCTTGCATACCTTTCTATCATAAGCTTTGTTTTTACTTAGAAAATCTTCAGATCTTTGCGTTTTCTTCTTGCACATTCTGTCGGTCCATCTGTCGGCTCTCATCGGTCAGCCGACACAAGAACCGAACCTAGCCGATAGATCGTCGGTTCCAGTTCCAGAGAGCTTCAACTTTCAGATCTTCTCTGTCGGTCAGATCTTCGGCTCCTATCGGTCAACCGATAGTGCTTAAATCTCTAGACCGAGAGTTCATCGGTCCCAATATCAGAAAGCTTCATTTTTAGCCTTTTTGCTCTATCGGTTCCTAGGTCGGTTCCTAGGTCGGCCGACCGATGCTGTCGGTCAAACCGACAGGTGTTTCTTGGTCAGCAATTTTTTTTAAAAAATATAGCCATTGCGTATGACCGTTAGGCTATCGGTTGACCGACACCAAGTTGTCGGCTAGCCGATAGCTATCCATTGGGAACACTTTTTCTATAAAAAGTGACTTTCTCTTTGGGGAAAGTTGCTGGTTTTTTGAGAACTTTTGAGCCAAAAGAAGAGGAGCTTTTCAGAACTTTTCAAAAGGGATTATGTAAGCAAGTCATCTTTTCAAATCTTTGATCTTTAAAATGGGTGTGCTTTCTAAATCTCTACCTCTATTTCATGCTTAGACTTTTAATCTTTGTTTTCTTTTAAACATGATCAAAGTGTTAGTCCTCTTCTAAAGATGTTGTTTCTTTTCATAACATGCCTTGATCTTTGAAAAGTATTTGCATTATGAAATCAACATATGTCTTCTCATTCACATGTGTTTTCGAACATTAACTTTCAAAACTATTGTTTTAAGTTTGATCTTTTGACCAACCATGTGTTGAGTAATACAACTCTTTCTCTTACATTTGATTATCATCCTTTGCATTATTTGAAGTTACATCCTTTTAAAAGAGAAAGTGAGCTTTCTAGTTCATGCATTAGTCATAAACATTATCATTCATATGCATGCTTCTAGTAGTATGCTATCATTGTCCATTCAGCCTATCTAGAGGCAAAACACTGTGTTTAATTTGTTCTCTTATCAATGCATAAATAGGCATTTCACTTAAGAGAAAAATCAAGTTGTAAAGGTTGGTGCTTAGCCTTGAAAAAGCACATATTGTGTTGTAAAGGTTCATGCTTAGCCTTGAAAAGCATAATGATGAGGTTGTAAGGTTTGAGGTGATCCTAAACCTTGAATTGACTAGTGAAATCCGGTAAGGTTACCGGGAGTGGATGTAGGCAACTTGGCCGAACCACTATATTTGATTGTGCTATGGTGATTTGTGTTTACCTTCCTTTTTATGATTGTTGACCTTTTAATTGGGTATGAGCTTGATTAAAGGATGTATTTGTCTTTTGAATTTGTATGTTTAACTTAGAAACTCTCTCTCTTATCAAGCTAGCTTACTATCATCAAAGCATAAGTCACCTAATAATCAAAATGTTCAGAAGTGGCCTAAATTTTTAATAGCATCCTATTCACCCCCCCTCTAGGATTCGATCTTGGTCTTTCACACTCCATCATGTTGTTTCATCTTTCTGTTAAATGGGCGATAAATATATTTTTGTCTCGAAAAAATAAGTTGTGGGGCAAATTATTTTAGTTCATTGGAGACGAACATTTTTATCACAAATTTTTTTTTTGTGACGAATGTAATTTGTTACTAATAAGGATAAGTTATGGAAGTTGAAAATATTTCGTCACTAAAATAAGGCGCCAATTTCATTTGCGTTGGCACGAATTATTTTAGCTCATTGGAGACTATGAACATTTTTGTCACAAATTATAATTTGTTTTTGCGACGAACGTAATTCATCACTAATAAGGATAAGTTATGGAAGACGAAAATATTTCGTCACCAATAAACACTCCATCATGCCATTCATATTCCTGTTAATTGGGCGACAAATATATTTTTATCTCGAAAGAATAAGTTGTGGGGTGAATTATTTTAACTCATTGGTGACAAACATCTTTGTCACAAAATATAATTTATTTTTACGACGAACGTAATTCGTCACCAATAAGGATAAATTATGCCATTTCATATTCCTGTTAAATGGGCGACAAAGGTGTTTTTTATTTTTATATTATTTTTTGTGACGGTAAAAAACGACGGTAAAACTATTTTTTATTTATTTTACCAACGAAAAAAAGTCGGCAAAATAAAAAAATGAAATTATTTTTGCTGACGAAAAAAAACGTCGGAAAAATAAAAAATAGAATTAAAAAAAATGAAATTATTTTTGCCGACGAATAAAAAATGTCGGCAAAAATAAAAAAGAAAAATTAAAAAATTAAAATTCTTTTGCCGACGAAAACAAAACGTCGGCAAAATAAAAAATAAAAAAAAATGAAATTATTTTTTCGACGAAAAAAACGTAGGCAAAAGTAAAAAGAAAAATAAAAAAAATTGAAATTCTTTTGCCAACGAAAAAAACGTCGGCAGAAGTCAAATAATCGTCGATAAAAAATATAATTATTGCCGATGAAAAATAATTTCGTCGAGAAAATGTTTTGCTGACGACTTTTTACCGATGTCCAGGCGACGAAATAGTTTTCGTCGGTAAATACTTTTACCAACGAAAAAGTAACTTTTGGCGACGAAAAGTTTCGTCGCCAAAACTGCAGGTTCTTGTAGTGTAATCAACAAATTCAAATAATGGTAAGTCTCATCTCAAGATACCTTGCACAACATTAATATCAAGTCTTTGGACAGTAATATTAATTGTAAATGATACTCTTGTTGTAGTGATCAAACATTGATAATAATTTATGTCAAATAATAAATCTATCTTTGGATCGACTTATTATTCACATGTATAACCTTATAATTGTCACATGTTCACCGCCACAGGTGTGTAAGCAATTCGGCCAAGTAATAACCTTCCTTTGGGCCGACTAAGACCCACATGAATTTACAAACACACAAACATCCATTATTCCTCATGAACAATCTACACAAGAGAGGTCATTTTGGTGACATCTTGTTTCAATAAGTCCATTTAGAATAATGGACTATTTTATTTAACCATAAAAGATATACCATAAAATATTTGAATTTGAGTTGAAGAAAACCCTAAGTTTGTTGCGACGCCGCCAAAACCTCATGCCGCATACAAAAATAAAACACAAAAATAATAAAATAAAATAAATAAAACAACGAACGGCGGCTCAAAACCCATTGACCCAAAAAAATCAGATATGATACATATGTCAACAACCCATATACCCAAATATGTAGATCTGAATCATGCGCAGATCTTGCAAACCACCATCTCCTTATAGAAGCATAAAACTAGGGTTGTAAACGGGCCGGTTCCGGTCTGGGTCCAGGGTGGAACCGGAACCGGAACCGTTTTCTAAGAAGAGGAACCGGAACCGGAACCGGAACCGTTAAGAATAATGGGAACCAAAACCGGAACCGGAACCGTTTATGAGGCGGGTCTGGTTCCGGTTCCGGGTCTAGACTAATACCTGTATTTTTCTTTTAAAAAATTATGTTTTTTTCACATTTCAATTGGATCACGTACCTACAAATACTAATGTGACATTTTGTCTATCAATAACAGACACTTTTAACCAAAAACTCAGAAATCACATCCAAACAGGCAATGAGATGTAGAAAAATAGAAAACTCTAATGTAGAAAAGTAGAAAAGTAAAAAGGGTTCTGTTCTCACATAATAAAGTTACCTTATGTTAGTATATATTGGGTCGGGTCTCGGGTCCACGGGTCTGAGCCACTGTGGATCCGGAACCGGAACCGTTTAAGTATCGGTTCCAAAAAAAGGATCCGGAACCGGAACCATTTTCTTATCGGGACCAAAATAAGGACCCAGACCCGGATCCTAACGGATCGGAACCTTCGGGTAATCGGAGAATCGGGTACCCATTTACAACCCTACATAAAACCAACTACCGTATCCACGCCACATGCGTTTCCATCCGGTGGGGATTTAACCCAATCCGGAAGTTCCAGCGACTTGATCCTTTGAATAACATCAACTTGTATTAAAATATTCCACTAACAAGGCAAACAACTTGATCCAAGCGTGAATAGTGAACAGGAGTGAAAACAGAAAAGAATACTAAAACCACTTGCTCATGTCACGAGATGAAACAAGGAAATCAATATAAAACCAATATTGGATTTTGCACATGTCACGATGAAACAAGGAAATCAATATAAAACCCATATTGGATTTTGCACATGTCACGATTAAACAAGGAAATCAATAGCAATGAAAAACGTGATTCATCATAGACTTGATATTTTACTGGTTCGATCAACAGCAAAACCTTATTGATTCGATCCATTAAAAAATAAAAATAAACCACAGACTCGATTCATCACGAAAATCAATAAAATACGTGATTCATCCATGTGATCAGATCGATCATAGCAGAGAATTATACACAACAGATTCATGTATATATCAAAATCAACCTTATTCTCAATGACTTAACATGAAGATTCTCTGATACCCCTTGATAGAAAACAAGAATCTAAAAAACCTTAATCAAACCAAGATCCTCCATGTAAAATCATCGGGAGATGTAAAGCGGAAACATACCTTGATCCATTGAGGAAGTTGTTCACAGGTTGTTGATCTTCCAATCTAATATGGCTACCCAGAGAAACCCTTTTCTGATGATGGGATGTCAGAGAGAATATGAACTTGCCATATGAATTAGGGACCATAACCCTAATATATAATAATGAGATTATTATAGGTTTTGCTATTTCTAATTTGGCCCCTCATCAAATTAGAATTAGCATTCCGGTATCTACACATTAATTTCATGACAATTGTACCCTTAAGCCTTAAAACTTTAAGTCTTAATTAGATTACTTTAATTTAGGGTTAACCAAAAATAGTATAACACATTTAATATTTAAATGTGTGGCCCCACATGATGGAGTTTTTCAACAATGGCATGTCTTCTTGACTCACCCACTCCACTTGAAAAATTTGATCCGTCCCCAAGTGTAGGGTACGATTGTAGTAATAATCTGGTAAATTCAGGTCGATCCACAGGGAGCAATGCTTTTCAAGAAACCTTTCAACTTTGACCTGTCCTAAACAAACACTAATCTGGCCTAAATAGAAACTAATTAAATTAGATAACTAAATATATAAAGTTTAATTACAATGCTTTTCAAAAATAAAAGAACTATTGTAATAAAGGAAACCTAATCTAAGCAATCCTAAAATATCTAAAAACCTTTAAAAGAACACACAAATCAAACGATCAATTTAATATAAAAAAATCAAAAAAAAATTTCTAAATTAGATCCTACTTATCAAAATCAATTTTTATGCAAATATGAATGATCTATAATGCCCTAATTGCTAACAATGCAATTTTATGCAAGTTTCTAACTATATGATGCATGCTGTAAAAATTCTAAGTATGGAAACTATTGCGCAGCCCTATTTTCACAGGACTGCACGACTAGCCTAAGATGGTATGAACCTAAATCTAATGGCTGGGATCAATACTCTGATGATGTATAAACACAACAAAAAAATAAAAATCGAAAAATGACTTAAAACGAAAAAGATATGATCACCTAAAGATGCCTACTTGAACTGTTTTGTTGCTGAAATTTGAACGCAGGCTTACCAACTATCCCTGTTTGAGCCTCTAGTTGACATGGTTTCCGAGGTTATTTTAGGCTGAGATTTTGGGGTTTCAAAGTCCAATTACCATACTTTAGATTTGCTATTTTTTGGACAAAAATATTAACGTTTACCTGGTTTTTAAATCGTGCACTTTTGTAATTAACCCAGTTGGGTCGATTCTGCTAAACTATACAGGATTTTTCACTATTCACTTATCAGATCCGAATTTAGTGTTTCTAATCCTTTGATAATCTTGTGATTTCAGCAATAAAAACTTATTCTAATGCAATTTTTAAATATGAAGTATGCACAAAGACACTTTCTAACCTTATATTATGCAAATAACAAGAATAGAAAGTTTCTACTAAACATAGAAAGATGCAAATTGATTTTTTTTTAAATCTAGAATTTGTAAATAAAAAGAATTAAGAATATTAACTTGAAAATAACAATAAAAGGAGTGGAAAGAAAATAAAAAGCGGAAAAGTAGTACCAAAGATCTAGAATCTAGACAATCTTACAAGTATTGAGAATGCGATGATATCCTCTCTTCTCATAGTAGGAAAAAAAATTATGCAAGTGATTATTTGATGTCTCTCGACTTTTGAATATTTTTATTTTATTTTCAAACCCTTGATCTAATCATGTGAAATATTGTCTCCAATCAAAACACATAAAAGAACTAAAATAAGAAAATTAAATCACTTACATAAAGAACACGTACTCATAATCAATCCAAGTAGTGTCTTTATTCCTTGATCTTTGAGTACAAGAAATTAATATTCTTCTCTCCTTTTCATTCTCTCAACATGGCCTCTCAACCTATGCCTAAAAGAATTAAAAGAAAGAAGAAGAAGAAAGGTACTTAGAGAGAAAGGGTGGATGGGAGTGGAATAGAGAAAGAGAGAGAGCCTCCAAGGCGATCCCCAAGAGTGATGGACGTCCAGCCCCCTTGGCTGGTTCCTTTTTACACTTTTTGCAAATTTCAGTAAAGAATATCTCATCTTTAGGGCCCTTGTTTCCTTGTGTAGAGATTCTAGCTTAGGCTCCAAGCTAACTTCTTTCTTTGGAAAGACTTTTAGATTTGAGAGATCTCCTTGCCTTATTAGGAATCTTGATGCACACACCTTCCTTTAAAATTTCAAGAATATCTCTAAAAATTGCATGATGATGTAGAGGGAAGAAACTTTCCAAATATTGAGATTTCTTGTAATTCCCGCCTAAAACTGTAGTAGACAACTTCCTGAGGTCATATCTCCCTCAATATAGATCTGATTTATGCAATCTTGGGCTCCACGGATATCTACTCGAAAAGAGCTTTCCAATGGTGTCTAGATTGCGCCGATCCGACACTCGGTTTGAGAATTGTGGCAATTTCAAGTTGCTGCCCCATAAAAATCCGGGAATAATTGTGCACAAATGGAAGCTTCTATGTTGGCATGCAATGGTGTGTGTGGGACCCATGTTGGACGTCCAAGGCATGCTTGGACTCTTTTCTTGCGTGCTTATTTGACTTTCATTTGACCTCTCTTCTCAAATTTCATCAATGTGGGTCCCATGTTGATTTCTCCTACTAATTGAAAGAAATAAATTTATCATTAATTACATGTAAGAAAATAAACATGAATATTGCATGGGACCCTATATGCGTAATGATGCACCCAAATGACAAACTTTCCAAAAATAGCACATGGTGCCAAAAATAGCAAGTATGCATTGATGAAGCCAAAAACTAATTTTGGGGTGATGAATGAGATGAAAAATCCTAATTTCACAAAAGTCATGCAATTCAATGAATTTTGACCAATTCTGACCATTTTCCCAAAAATATCATCAAATACATATAATCATGAAATTAAGTGCAATTCTATGCAATTAAACCTAATTAAGTCTACAAATGCTCATAAAATGATGACCTAATGACCTAATTTTGTGGACTTATCAACTATGCTTTTTCTTAGGCTTGGGGCTTGTGTTTCTGTAACTCCAGGTATTCCCTCACCTATCTTCAAAGTGCTTTTGCATTTAGGTATGATCTCCATTCCCATTCCCATTCCCATTTTCCCAATCAGAGAAGAGTATTGAAGTGGAAGAGAGGATATGATCGATGAGGTGTGATGGAGATTTAAAGGCACTTGTGACCACATGGGAAATGGAGATTTTGCCCACATGGGGAGAATCTTCCCGGCCTTCACTTTCAACCCTTATTATTATTTATTTTGTATTGTCCCTCTACTATATGCTTTTTTTAAGTGGGGCCTGCAATACAGACTCACCTGGCAGTTGTCTGTTTGCAAATGTGTCTAATTTGACAACGACAAATTCTGTTTATTGCCAAGAAAAGAGGCAAGCCGGACACTGCAGAGGCCCATAGCTTGTAATATCTAAACTTGTAGAACTAAATCTGAGCCAATTAACGCATACTCTTTTAAAAAGTATAAATTTTGTTGCTCATTTTTTAAAATAAGTATACCAAAAGATTTAGAATTTAAAAAATTTATATGTATATAAAATTTTTCTATAATTCTTTCAATCAAGTCCTTCCTATATATTTAAAATGACAAAGACACAGGTATTGTATGATAAATTTTTATCTTTTCATAACCTCTTTCATCCCCAAAGCAAGTCATTTTGATGTTGATGATCATGACCATTTAATGAAGTTAGTTTTTTTTTTTTTTTTTTGTCATTTGAAATCCTTTTTTTTCAACCATCCATGCATAAAAGTAGTTGAAGTGGGCCCCATTACATCTTTTGGGTTAAATTTGATCATTTATCATTAAATGATTTATTAGAGAATAATTTTTTTGAAAAAATTACAAGGGTATTTTTGTCATTTCTCAAAATATTTAATGGAGAGGGCTTAATTGAAAAAATTATAGAAATTCTTTACATATTTTTTTCGAAATATGCAAATATATGTATATATATTTTAAATGAGCCAAAAATTTTATAATTTTCAAAGATTTTCTAAAAGTAAAAATCCAACATCCTTGTTGAATATCGAATTGTTTGGAGTTTCAATAACTAGTTTACTTGGTGATTTTATTTGAACGAGGTGCATTTGTTACTTTGTTGACCGTCAAAAGCCGGGCTCGGGCTCCAAAAGAAAAGTCACGTTTTCAAACTCGCTAATTAAATAAGGGGGAGTGAAACGTGAGAAAAGGCCGACAGGTGGGACAGAGGGGATTAAAATAAAAAAAATGTAAGAGGAAAAATAAAAAAAATGTAAGAGGAAATGCTCACTCTCTGACATGCACGTGCAAAAGATGTGTATTTTTTTGTAATAAATTATATATTAAGAAGACTAGTTAACTCCTAGCTTCCCCTGCAAGACACCGACCCACTCATGGGTACCCAATGTTAGAAACAGGAAAAATGAATTTAGAAGAACCACGTAAAGTTTGTATCCATCCTTGGGCAAACTAGTCTCTCTCCTAATTATCACATCTAACCAACCATCAACACTTTTTATCCGGCACATCACGCTGGTATGAACTTCTTCTAGCACCGATGGCCGGCCTTAATGTAGTTTCAGTCTCCTTCCTCATAAATAAAAGTTGAAATCTGATAAAGAGTTCAATTGTGCTCCAGGTTAGCATCCATTACACATGTTGAAATAGTATATCCTCTTTAAGAGTTTCGCAGTTCTCCAACTATTCTTACAAAAAAAAATTTCGCAAACTTTCTAATGATACTCGCAACTGTGCAACTTAAGCATTCCTCTTAAGAAATTGTCAGACTCTTGCTTTTTCATTTTAATTATAGCCTTAACACCATAAAGATCACCAACCACAGAGATGGAAAAATAAAGAACGCACATAAAAAAAATACAAAATGAACATTTTCAAGAAGAAGAATAGGAATAATAAACTCACAGTACTCTTTATTTAGTAGAAGAGAACGTACAACAAACTAGTAAAAGAGATACAGTGACAACGTCCTCTCCATGGCGTAAGTGCACAAAACAAAACGAAAACAACATAAGTACTAGCAAAGCAGACTTTGCCATATGACATTTATTGAAAATAGAAAGAACAACACTTGAGATGAGCCCGGCTTGGCTCTGACGTGATATCTCCACGCATGCGCTTGCTTAAGCAGTAGCAAGTGCAACACCCTTGTTGCAGAACTCAGAGCATGCTTTGTTACAATGTTCCACCGTTTCATTCACCACTTCTTCACCAACATCTACTCCCCAAAACAGCTTGCATTAGAATCGAATCTCTTGTTTGTAACAAATAAGTAAAAGAAGCAAAAATATAAATAATGAGTTTATTTTACCAGAGTTATCATCATGATCGCCTATGGTATTGCACACGGAGGACGCACACCCCAACATGCAGTAGTCATTGATAGCACCTGGAATTAAAAGTACAACTTGCATTAAAATGAAATCTATTGAAACAAGTAAAAGAAGCAAAATAGAAATAATGAGTTCATTTACCAGAGTTTTCGAGAGTGCTTATGCTCTTAAGGTAACCAGGGGGGCAAGTACTCCCTGAAACAATTTTACAACCACATAAAGACGCACACCCTTTTCTGGGAGGTACTCGTTAGACGGCAGGCATTATAGCAATTTCTTGCCGAGGTGCTCGGGCAGCAGCTCTTAGCCTCCACTTGGGTCTGTGCTACAACCAGACCTAGTATGAGTACACCCATAATCACAGTACTAAGTGGGGTTCTTACACCTTTGCCTTTCATCTTCTTCTTTTTCTTGAATAATTTGATGGGAGAAAGAAAAAACTTGTTTTGAACTGCTGAAACAAGAGTTACGGGGCTCTTACTTAAATAGTTGTGTCCTACTGTTGGATATTATTTCAAGCTTCACTTACCACCTCAATTTCTGGATATTGTTTCAAGCTTCACTTATTACAACCACAAGCTTCACCTACCACCTCAATTCAAGCTTCGATCACTTACCACCTCAAGCTTCACCTACCACCTCAATTTCAAGCGTACGTGGATCACTTACCACACAAGCTTCACCTACCACCTCAATTTCAAGCTTGGATCGCTTACCGCCTCAAGCTTCACCTACCACCTTTCCAATCCACTTTGATATGGGAGTTATTTGTTATATTTAGAAAAGACAACCTATATTAAAGCTAGTTCATTCTAGCTACATTTTCATTATTACAACAGGTCAAGTGATGATTTTATCTATAAATCAAGGATTATATAGAACATATATATAATTAGATTATAAGGATTAAAATGTTTGGACACGCCTAAACCAAAAATGGTGAGGCTCTAGACCTGTTTCTGTCAAGAGCTCAGTTCAATATAAGACATGCTTATATGGCACAGTGTTAATGGTGTTTAATAATTTATTACAATTATTGCATATATATTAATTGGATTGTTTTTGCAAATCTGTCAACTTCTACATTAGAAGATTTCTTCGATGCTAGTTTGGCCTAAACTTATCCGCCAAAGTTAGAAGACCATTAAAGTGTAGCCATTTTCCACAAAGAGTTCAGTTGCACCAAACAACCAATTAAGTACAGAATTATGGAGATTTGATTTCCGATTTCTCAAAAAATGCATGCTCTAACGTTATAAAATTAAATTTAAGATAATCTATGGGATTGATTTTCGGCAGCACCTTTACCCATAAGACCGCATCCAAGCGAGCCCTCAACCCACGAGCTGAGCTGTAGAGTGACTTCATTCTACAGTGTGCGGTCGAAGTTCATCATTTACCCATTAGCACAGATTGTGGGACAAATAAGACAAGATGCACTACAAGAAAATGAACTTTAGGTGACGAACTTTTTGGTCGGCAAAATCCCCATTTTCGTCGGCAAAACAATTTCCCGACGAAAATATTTTCATCGGCAAAACGTCGGCAAAAGATGGTCAGCAAAAACTTTTTCTGACGCAAATTATTTTCGTCGTCAAAAATATAATTTTCCCCGACGATTATATCAATTTTACCGACGTTTTTTTTCGTCGGCAAAATCATTTTATTTTTTTTTTAATTTTTATTTTTAATTTGGCCGACGAATATTTTCGTCGGCAAAATCATTTTATTTTGTTTTTTAATTTTTATTTTTAATTTGGCCGACGAATATTTTCGTCGGCAAAATCATTTTATTTTGTTTTTTAATTTTTATTTTTAATTTGGCCGATGCATATTTTCGTCGGCAAAATCATTTTATTTTGTTTTTTAATTTTTATTTTTAATTTGACCGACGAAAATTTTCGTCGGCAAAATCATTTTATTTTGTTTTTTAATTTTTATTTTTAATTTGCCCGACGAATATTTTCGTCGGCAACATCATTTTATTTTGTTTTTTAATTTTTATTCTTAATTTGGCCGATGACTATTTTCGTCGGAAAAATCATTTTATTTTATTTTTTATTTTTTATTTTTGATTTTGCCGACGAAAATATTCGTCAGCAAAAGCATTTTATTTTATTTTTTAATTTTATTTTTAATTTGGCCGACGAAAATATTCGTTGGAAAAATATTTTATTTTGTTCATGTAATTTTTATTTTTACTTTTGCCGACGCAAATATACGTCGGCAAAATTATTTTATTTTGTTTTTTAATTTTTATTGTTATTTTGGCCGACGAATATTTTCGTCGGGAAAATCATTTTATTTGTTTTTTTATTTTCAATTTAAATTTTTCCGATGAAAATATTGGTCGGCAAAGGCCTTTTTTTTACATAATATATTCATTTTTTAAATATTATTTTTCTGTAAACCTGTTTGTACACCTGTATCAATATTTTCCTGTAAACCTATTTATATACCTATATAAAAAATAAACCTGTTCATATACCTATATTCAACATAAAAAATGCAATTAAACAAATGTTGCTAAATAAACAAACAACCATCTCCATTTTTCATTAATTCATTCATCTCATTAAACAAATATTACAATCAATAATGATACAGTATCGTAAAAATGTCCAATATACAAACAAATAGAAAAGAAGTCCAACACCCCCACCAGTCTGCAACCGACCCTAAAGTCTCATTCCCCGGGGGCCATCTCAAAACCCCCTTCACACGAGGATCCAAAACTGCATGCTTCAATAGCTCTCTTATGCCATGTTCCTCCTCATCCTGAAAACAACACATACAGTTTGTTCACAGAGTTATCAATTCAGTTAAAATCCAGCGACGGATGATTTATTTCCATACGTGACAGATCAAAACTCACAGTTAGTGCCTTCAAAATCCTCTTGGTGGACAGCATTAGCCTTAGGTCAAAATCTTTATCAAGGCATGATATGTCAGCTACAAGGTGCCGCGCCTGATTTAATTGGACCTGCAATATGAAATGGAATATGTTTCAATAATAGCTACCAGAAGATGCACACTTGTTTTATTTGTGCAAGATAGTCCATATTGCAGAGGTAGTAGACAAGATGCTTGATTCTGCTTCCATCCTGAATCAAAGTAGTTCTGCAAATAGACTCACTTGTAGAATCAAGCTATATCAAGTAATGATCAACAATCAGATTTCCCCATCTGCATACACTTGAACGAGAAGCAAAATCATTTCCCAACAGGATGGAAACACATGCAGATGAAAATACAAAATGAAAAATGAAAAATTAATTTCCATATAGAAGTAACGGGTCATCATGATTAAAGCTCAAAATGCTTAGGATAAAAACAAAGAAGCCTGGAGAGGAGAAAATAAAGGCTGGTAACAGTTTGTCAAATGTACAAGTGAATGGCACCCGCCTCTTTAAGATAAAAGGTTTTGCCCATTTAACACTCACCAAGAGTGCTCTTGCAAATAACACCTTGAACTTGATTCTCAACACCTTGGCAAGAATGTTTGCATGCAACCAACAATGAAAATGCACAAAAAAAAAAAGTAATAATAATAATCTAAATGGCATGGCTTGGAGGGATTTCTCACAGGGTTTTCCAATGTTTTGTTCTAATAGAATATTTCATTGCCCACTCAACCTATGATAACCAGATGCACCAGATATAAATGGCATGGCTTGGACGGATTTCTCACATAATTCAAGTATTGGACATGAAACAAATTCAAGTATTGGACATGAAACAATAAGACAACGACGTCAACAAGCATATTTTGAAGTATCTGACTATCATGGCTCGAACAAACTTCCACATTCAACCAGGGAAGTAATCCTAGTTTTCACAAAGATATTTAAGCTGTAAAAACATAAGCATCAAACTCTTTTTCTTTTTCTTTTTTTTCTTTTTCTTTTTATGGTCACATGACTTAAACATGTACCCTCCATGCAACCTCGTTGTCAAAAACAATAAGCACCTTCGAACTGTTGAACGAGCACTTGTCACATAAGCAAGAAAACTAATAAAATCAAGATAGAACTACTCATTACATGGAGACAAGACACTTGCCTTTTGAAGTTCAAGTCCCGCACCATCCTTTAAGACAAAACATTTGCATGAAATGGTCGCATTTGGTCTGTATTTGTCATATATCTGCATGAAATATGAAAAGCAAACATGATAACTTCCTATAGCCATGAGTAACAGACAAGATACAGATATTAACCATTAAGGTAGTGAGTTAAACTAAAACCTTAACATGATAATGTTCTTTCTCTGATTCAAAATCAAATCCGATTTTCGGGACAACCACATCTCGAATGGCTTCCATATAAGCGTCGGAAACATTTGTGTAAAATGTTTTAGTAACTTGGTTGCAAGGGGCAATGTCAGCAGCTGAACTCTTCAAGATCTCATTAATGCTCATAAAAGAGTCCCTGTGTTACATAAATGAAAAGTTAAGTTAAAATTGAGAGAGAGAGATTACCTTTTTCAATCTAATACGAGTTTGATTCTTATGCAGGTACTGACAATAACATAATCTTTCTTTATTTTCATTTTCCTGTTTAGTAATCCTGCCCTTGTGCTCTTGGCCAAAATCTTATATATATCAGGCGACTAATTTCCTCTCACAAGAAAACGCAAGCCAATGGGTTCAAGAATCGAGTAATCAACGACCTTATTACAAGGCAGACATAGAAGATAATATGTCCCAAGTTCAAACGTGGAACATGTCCCAAGTTCAACACTGCACTTAAGTTACCCAAATCCAAATGGGCTGCAAGGGAACATGTTTTTAGATTGCTATCCTAAAATGCTTGTGTATAACACTATGCCTTCTCCAAATGGAGATGAGGAATTTTTTATTGGATGAGTAGCAGCTATGCTTTTCACCAAACACCGTAGTTTAGGCAATGGGTTAGTTGCCCACTAAGCCTTATCTATATGCCCATTTTAGGAGAAGATAGAATGTGCTCAAGGGACAGTCTGTCAAAAAGTCATTCATGTGTAAATTAATGGAGTGCTGAATTGTCTATCAGGCTTGGATATTTCAAACCTTTGAATTTCCTAAACTGGATGGATTGTTCTACAGACGAGTGCTTATTCATCCCCTTGGTGAAGTATCTGGGTGTTCAATTAAAAAGAGAAAATTGGTGACTGAATACTACGCCCGTTTGGTAACTTGACTAGTAAAGTCAAGTAAAGTAAAGTCATCCTAAATATCACATCAAAAGCATTTTTTCTCAAAATTCCCTCCAATTTTTTCAACAAAAAAGTCAAAAAGTAACCACATTTATTAACTAAAAGACAAAAACACTCCATTTCTCATACCAAAAGTCAACAATATTCCATCCCATACAACTAAAAATAAAATACCATCATAACCCACTACATATTTTATTCATACTTTTCATTTCACTTCACTCCACTTAACTTTAATAGTAAAATTCCAAACGGGCTTGTCATCTCTGGGGAACAACCCACATAGGTTTTGACTTTTTTTTCATCAGTAATGTTAATAGCATTTTTTGAATAAATAAAAGAGGAAAAAGAGAATTAGCAACATGGTTGGGGAGGAGATTGGATGAAGGAAGTTCACTTCTGATTAAACACCTTTTGGGAGAAGAGTGAAAACCATTAATACAAGAAGTCATGAAGGATTACACTAGTTATGACGTATTAATTGAACTAAAGAACAACATATCAGTAGCTATCCTTGATTTCAACCTCCAGGCATACTCCCTAATGCTTCTTCACCTGCAGTATCATCATGTTTTCAAGCAAACAAATCTGAATCATTCTCGTCATCCATAACCTCCCTTCGGTAAACATCACCACCAGTAATTTCTTCAATTGTAGACCACAATACTTCTTTGATATAATCTACATTGGCATTGCCAGCTCCAAGAATTAGCACTTTGTGGAAAAGACTGCTTCCATTGGGAAGGTTCAACAAAACATTTACAAAAGCATCCATGTCCATTGAGTTTTGGATATCCCTTCTGTTCTTCCAGCCATTGGTGGATAGCTGAAAGAACATGGTATCTCTGAGCATCTCTTCAGTTTCAAGTTTTGCCTCTGCATATTTGGATTCAAGTTTTCTGCCTGAGATGTATGCTTTGTTCACCTGTGGGAGGCCGAGGTGGTGAAGGAAAGCCTTGAATTTGGGGTGGTCAAAGCAGGAGAAAGAAATGGACCCACATGATTCGTAGAACCAATCCGAGAGTAGATCGAATGCTGCTTTTATTTGATCTTGTGTCAGATGGGGCGTCTTTGGGCTTGGAAGCATTGGCTCACTGGGGCAAGGGGCAGCAATCATGGCGAGATGTGGGAGTGGTGCTGGTAAGGCCAATTGGCTAAAGTTTTGGAATTTGGACATGACACCATTGCCATTGGCAACAGTACTGTTCCGTACTGCAGTGTTGAACTTGGGACATGTTCCACGTTTGAGGTGTTCTGTCGCGGGTGGTCCGAAATGTGAAACGGTCCCCAAAAAAATCGGAAATTAACTAACACGAGCACTTCGCTCGATGGTAGGGTAACTTGTAGGAACTGACGGTTCGCAAATATGACTCCCGATTAGAGAATTTTGACTCCCCCCACCTTTTTATCCTACACTACAAAATGCGGCAGCTACAAAACGATAGGGTCTTTATGCCTATTTTAATTTTATTTTATTTATATTTAATGTTAACGGATCGGATCGGATCGAATCCGCGGATTGAGAGTGAAATCCGCCACCGATCCGTTGCTTATGGATTACAGGATTTCCAAACCGTCACCAATCCGTTAACCTTCGGATCGGATTAAAATCCTCAGATCGGATCGAATTCACGGATTTTTTGTACACACCTAGTGTAAATCACATGTGCTTTTGCGTGTAAAGTATGTGCAAAAGAGGCAGCACATTTTCACACCTGATGAGTGTGAAATGTTTTACATACCGGCCTAGTTTTGGCGGAGCTACAGTGGATACACAACCTGAACGCCTTTTTCATTTCCTACTAATCTGGCACCAAAATTTGTGATCCAAACAGATGATCATGTTAGGAGGCTAAAAACGGCTATCATACTAAAAGTCAACCATTGGATCATGATACTAAGAGTGACAGATTCCAATCAGACAAACTCGTCTGAAGCGGATCAATGCTTGTTGCTATAGTGATATGGCCGTCCTCATTGGACAGTCCGATTTTTCATTTTTTTTAAAAAATCAACTTATGGAAAATGCTTGATGTACGTGTACAATAGAGATGGGGTTTCAAAACAACATCCACTAGAGGAACTGGAGGTGGAATCTGCAAACTAAATTTTAATTTGCACTTGATAAGAATTATATACTTAATTACTGTAATTTGCACTTGATAAGAATTATATACTACTTTCGCTCTTTGTGAGATGCAATTTCACTCTCCCTTTATAGAATTAACCCCTAAGATGGGAAACTTACTTACATCATTTTCATTAAGTTCATCATACGACTTCAATTTCGGAGAGAGAATTATAATGGTAGAATTTCAGTTAGTGAAATACCTCCAGCAGAACTGACTTACAACAAGGAATCTTAACTTCTTTCTGTTTTATGGAGTAGAGCGAATAGAGTGCATGCCAACAACTTTAAAAGCAAAGTTGCATTTTCCAATTCCGTTTCTCTTAGCATAACTGTAACGGATCTGGTAGATGGCTAGGGCTTCATCTCTTGGCACAACTTCCATTCCATTCTCATTGCTGCTCGAAGATCTTATTGACAAAATAAATTAGCAAAATGAAATTTGCCGACGTTTTATTAAAAGACGTCGGTAAAATATATATTTGTTTCTTCGCCTTGTAATTTGTTGTTTGTTGATTATTCTTAATTTGTTGAAATTTCTTAGTTTTTTGTTGTTTGTTGAAATTTATCATGATATTGGAATGTTGGAATATAGGAACTTCAGATTCTGTAACTTGAATTTATGACATTTACAAGGGGCATATAATTGATTCTTGGACGTAGACTCAACTGAGATTTATTGTTTCGTTTTGTTCGATGGGTCTGATCTTATTAATTTATGTTACTTCGTATCATAGCCCAATGATCCTATTAGATTGATTGATTGTTTCCATCATTTGATAATATGTCATTCCTTAGAGGATGTATCCATTATCATATAACAAGTAGAGAATATGATCTATTAGAAAAAAAGTTTTACCGACGCTTTTTTCGTCGGTAAATAACCAAAATAAAAGTAAAAATCCAATATCGACGATTAATTTTTCCCGTCAGTGAAATAAAAAGAAAAATAAATAAAAATAAAAAAATATGTTACTAACGTTTTGTTTCGTCGGTAAAATAAATAAAATAAAAATACTAAAAAACATTAACTGACGTTCTTGTGCGTCGGTAAGATAAAAAGGAAAATAAATAAAAAATAGAAAAATGTTTCGTCGCCCAAATAAATAAAAATATTTACCGACGTTTTATTTCGTCGGTAAAATCGAAAGGAAAAAAATAAAATTAGAAAAATTATGTTTGCGACGTTTTTTTTTCGTCGCAAAAATAAATAAAATAAAAATTCATAAGAAATATTTACCGACGTTTTATTTCGTCGGTAAAATTAAAGGAAAAAAATAAAATTTGAAAAATATTTTTTCTGACGTTTTAACTTCGTCGTAAAAATAATTAAAATAAAAATACATAAAAAGCCTTTACCGATGTTTTATTTCGTCGGTAAAATTAAAAGAAAAAAAATAAAATTAGAAAAATAGTTTTTCCAACGTCTTTTTTATCGTCGGCAAAATAAATAAAATAAAAATATATGAAAAACATTTACCGACGTTGTTTTTCGTCGGTAAAATGAAACAAAAATAAATAAATTCTAGAAAAAAATTTTACCGAAGATTTTATTTACGTCGGTAACATTAATAAATATTAAAATACTAAAAACAATTACCGACGTTATGTTAGTCGGTAAAATGAAAAGAAAAATAAATAAAAATTGTTAAAATGGTTTGCCGACGCTTTTATGCGTCGGAAAAATGAATAAAAAAATAATTCTTTTTTACCAACGTTTTTTTCGTCGTAAAAGATATATTTTCTTTAAAGAAAATAGTGAATTTGATGCTACCTTTGCCGACATGTTTTAAAAATACGTCGGCTAAAGTCCAACATGTGCCGACGAAAATAAAAGCGTCGGTAAAATTATGAATATTACCGACTTATAAATTCGTCGGTAAAATTAGAGAACGTTGGGAAAATATAACTTTTACCGACAAATTTATAAAAACGTGGCTAAAAAACGTGGCTAAAAGTGCAATTTGTTGTAGTGATGGCAAGTAACGTTTACTGGATCAAATTCCAACGATTGATCCTTCATGTATTGTGAGATATTGACAAAAAAGACCAAATGGTTACTGGTTCAATTTTAATTTTTGTGGGCCACTTTTTCCTGATCAAAACCTAAAATCCTCTTTAGGAGGTCGACAATGATTATCTGGTCAAATCTCATCGCTTGATTCATCGTGGATATAATTATTTTACTTTCGTCGGTAAAATGAATATAAAAATAAATAAAAATTATTAAACAGATTTACCGATGTTTTATTTCTCAGCTAAAATTAAAAAAACATATTTACCGACGTTTTTTATTTTCATCGGTAAAATGAATATAAAAATTAATAAACATATTTACCGACGTTTAATTTCGTCAGTAAAAGTAAAAAATAAAAATTTAAAAATATATTTACCGACGTGTTTATTTTTTTCGGTAACATGAATATAAAAATAAATGAAAATTAATAAACATATTTACCGACGTTTAATTTCGTTAGTAAAGGTAAAACTTAAAAAATTAAAAATGATATTTCCGACGTTTTTATTTTCGTCGGTAAAATTAATATAAAAATTAATAAATATAATTACCGACGTTTTATTTCGGCGGTAAAATTAAAAATTAAAAGGATATTTGCCGACGTTTTATATTTTCGTCGGTAAAAGTAATATAAAAATTAATAAAAATTATTAAATATAATTACCGACGTTTACTTTCGTCGGTAAAATTTAAAATTAAAAAATTTATGAAAAATATTTGCCGACGTTTTTATTTTCGTCGGTAAAAGTAATATAAAAATAAATAATAAATAATAAATATAATTACCGACGTTTAATTTCGTCGGTAAATTAAAAATTGAAAATTTTAAAAATATATTTGCCGACGTTTTTTTTCGTCGGTAAAAGTAATATAAAAATAAATAATAAATAATAAATATATTTACCGACGTTTTATGTCGTCGGTAAAAATTAAAAACAAAATGAAAAGCATTTTTAACGACGTGTTATTTTCGTCGGTAAAAGTTAAAATAGTGTTTAAAATTTAAGAATGGAATTTACCGACGTTTTTCAAAATTCGTCGGTAAATCTTATACTTTTAGCCACGTTTTTTACGAAACGTTGGTAAAAGGCTACACTTTTGCCGACGTTTATAAGGAACGTCGGTAAAGGTATACACTTTACCGACGAATTTTAAAACGTCGGCAAAAGTGTACCCTTTACCGACGAATTTTAAAAAACGTGGCTAAAAGTGCAACTTGTTGTAGTGATGAAAGGAAACGAAGATGATGCTGCATTCATTGTCCTTGTCATTCCACTCCATGCTTTAAAAAGGAGTTCATGTTTGGTTTGCATGGCGCCCAAGTTGATCTCTGTAGGGGCATCTTTCAAGTTCAAAACCCAAATATTATTATACCATACAAGGCAATGGGATGGGACCCACAGCTGAATTGAGTGGAGATTAGGACATTGAAGGCCCTCTACTTCAGACCAAAGCTTGCAAAACGAACGGTCATACCAGTGCCTCCACGTACGGCCCACTTGTTCATGTTGTTGGCTCAAGATGGACGGTCAAGTGACAGGATCATCTGAATGAGATGAGAGTGGGTCTGGTGGGGTTGATTGCAGGGCCCTTGAGCTGCTTCTAATTATGGGATAAGCCTATGAATTGAGGTTTAGTCAGGGATCGAAACGGCTAAACATCAGTTAAATAATCTTTCCTTCCTTAAGAAGTAACAATAAACATGCAAGTACTGATTACCCATAAAAAATTGCCACATGAAGTGTGTCTGTACTCTTTAACCAATGAAGGCACACGAACGACCGACCCAAGAATGGATATTGAAAATGGCGGTGGCGATCCACCAATCAAATATATGATGCTCAAAATCAGTTTCCCATGGTCAACAAGACAACAACAACCTTCAATGATTGTAATAGAAAACAAATAGAGTGAAATTGGTCAATTACATGTAGATCAAAGCAAAATTTTAGGGCCCATTTGGTAATTCACTTGTAAATTAAATCCAAAGAAGAGTGACATTTTTAAGAGACAAGGAAAGATGAGGAGTTTTATATTAAAAAAAAGTATTACATTTCAAAAATCACTCATTCTTTTTATCTTTTTAAAAGTTAAAAAGTCAATCTCTGATCCTACCAAAAGACAAAAATGCCTCTTCTTCTGATCCTAAAAAGTCAAAAAAGTTCCTTGCGTGCTACAAAATGATAAAAAAGAGGTGATTTTTAAAATTTTATACTTTTTGATAAGACACCTCTTCTTTTTTTTCTTTTTTTCTTTTTGTCTCTTAAAAGTGACACCAACTTTGAATTTTCTTTACAAGTAATTAGGGCTTGTTTGGCAACTCTACCATTAGAGTCAAGTAAGGTAAAGCCCCCATTTCTATAAAGAAAATTCCACCAAAACACTTTAATTTAAGTTTTTCACCATATTTTTTTTAAAAAAAGTAAAAAAGTAACATCATTTCTTCACTAAAAGATAAAAAAAACTCCACTTCCCAATAAAAAAAGTAAAAAAGATTTCATTACAAACAACTAAAAATAAAATACCATCATAATCCACTTATATTTTATTATTTCTTCAAAATAACAGTTAATCCACTCAACTCCATTAGTAAAGCCCCCAAACAACGTCCCACACATTTTTTCCTTTTTGGGATTATGCTCTATAGCTGAAATTTCACTTCCAGTAGTTCCACAAGGGTGGTGTAGAACTTTCAGTCTCCACAGTCCATAAAGTAGGACTCCAAGGATTAAAGACGCTAATTGAATATCCTGCATGACTATACCTTAACCAATATGGACTAATTAAAAAAAAGTTGGACTAAGAAATAAAAAGATGTCTTTTTTTCTTTATAACATTGACTGAGCACAGACGGAGCATGGTTAAAGACGAATTTACAGGGTGCATGTCTTTTTGAGGGGGCATTGTATTATTATAATTCTTGCACAATGCATTCAGTCAAGGGTTAAAAGAAAACAATGAATAATGGAGGAGACACCCAAGGGACGACTAAATAACCGTACCCACAATATATTAACTTTGGCAATGTCAGCACATATTGATAGTGTCATTCACATCCTCAACTTGTAACCTTCACTCTTAAAGAAGTCTTAACTCCTTTACCTTGAAAATTTAACATCAAGAAGGCAAAAGGGCCAATGAGAAATAAATGTTACTAGTAAACTGCCATGCCAAGTTTACAATTTGTCTCAAAATACTGTCTTCATTTATTTGGAAAAGGCCCAAGTGCAATGCATGAAAGATAACACCAAGAAAGTAGTACTTAGCATCACTCAAAATCAAAAGTCTGCATAGATTGATTTGAGACGACCACCTCCCATGCATGTTCACAATCTCCTCAGCTGGATCCGCAGCTCGCGTGAGTATCACCCCATGCTGATCTGCATCCATAGAAAAATTGAAACCCACACCTGCAAAATAATGGCAGCCGCATGAAAACATTTTTTAAGAAGACCATATTAAAAGCAAGAAAAAACTATGAACATTTACTAAAAAAATCTCACTAATCAGGGTAAATATAACTGGGCCCCCAAAATTTTAAAATATCAGCAAATGACCTCCCTCCAAAATCCCATATTTCATTCCGTCTTTGCCCCTCTTTAGCTGACGTCAACAAATTTCTGTGAAGAAAAAATTGAGAGCTCACCCAAGTCACCCAAATCGGCAGTGAGAAGAGAAAAGAAGAGGAGAGACAGAAAGATCCAGAGATATGCGATGGCAATCAGACTGATGGACATTTGACATTGACACCAGGTATGTCTGAACCCAGTGAATGGCTAAGTTCTAAGTTGTAAAATACGGATGTGGAAAGGCTGTAGGTATTTCAGTCAAAGAAGAGAAAAAAAGATGGGATAACAGTATCCAGTTTGCTCATCACCGTGAAGAATCAAACATTGCTGCCAGGAAAGAGGCTGCATCCAGGAAAAAAAATACCCAGAGAACTCCAAAGTCTGAGGCGTTCTATTAACTATGACAGGAGTGCGAAAGCAGAGGGCAATCAAACTTCGAGCAAAATTTTACCAAGTCCTAAGCTGTCTAAAATAAGTCGTCCATGAAGATCATGTCATGGAATATCAGAGGTCTTGGAAGGGTGGAGAAATGGGCGACTATCGAGTAGGTCATACGAAGTCAAAAACTTGATGTGGTGTTGATTCAGGAATCTAAAATTAATTCAGGAGAGGATGCAGTGGTGAAGGATATTTGGGGAGAAAAACTTATGAGTCTCTTTCCCTTTATTAGTTTTTTAATCTGAGTTTTTATGTTTTTTGAAATAAGAAAAGGTGAAAAGGGGATTGTATTAATTGTTTGAGAAAGAAGAAAGATAAAGGAGGCTATGTCCTTGAGATGATGAAAATGAAGGCGTGTTGCCTTTCATGTGTTTGTTAGTGTAACACCCCGACCCACACCTTAATCTCATTTTAGAGTTAATTAATTTAGATCAATTGCTTAATAGATGTTTTGATTGTGATTGGGCTTGATTAGGTAGAATTAGTGGGGTTTGACCATTTACTAGGTAGATTACGACTTTTGGAGTGTTTTGGGTTTTATGTGAATTTATAAATTTTGGGTTTTTAATGCATTGCATAGAGCATTTCATGGGCCTTAACTTTCATGCCTTGACCCATCGAATTCGGATTCATTAGGCCTATTCCCAGCCCATTCATTAACTCCAAGCTCTTTCTCGAAATTCCAGTCATTTTTGTGGACTTGCATGCAATTGCTAGGAGAAGTTGGGTTAAAAACCCATTTCAGCTACTCCTTTCTTCTTTCTTCATTTCCAACTGAGAGTTCCTCTTCTCTACTCCTCTTCTACTTCATTTCTTCCTTCCACATCTTAAGCAACCAGCCAAAGGATCCTTGCATGTGAGTAGATTGCATCTCCACTTCATCTTCTCCATCTTCTTTGTCAAGGACTACATTTCCTAAGCTCAAGCATTCATCTATTCTTCATCTTCTTGCTCTTGGTAAGCTCTTTCTTCAATAATCATATCCTTTTGATTTCTTTCATCTTTGGAAAGCTACAAATCGTGTATGCATCATTTTCTTCCTCATTCATTTTCTTCCATTTCGCTTTCCACCATTTTTAGGGCATTTGAGCTTGTATTTTTGGGAATTTTCGAGTTTAAGAAGGATTAGGTGTGAGAGTTAGCTTCCAAGCACCAAGGCAAGTTAAATCTATACATTTGTATGCATGCTTCCTTATTTGTCTCTTGAATATATGCAATCTTGTGTAGATACCCTTTTCTTGCTCAAAAATGGATTTTTAATAGATGAGTTTTCTTGTTTTTGTTAATGGGATTGATTGATGTTTTATGAGCATTTTGGAAGCTCAAAGATACCCATTTGTAGTGGTTTAAAACCTGGAAAGAATGCCTTGAATGGCCTGAGAGAAACAAAGGAAGAACAGATTTTGGACCCAGATTTGATAGTTCGCTCGAGTGAGCGTGAGTGCATGCTCGAGCGAAGGGCTCTTTGTGAGAGTCCGCTCGAGCGGACAGCTATCTGTCTGGGGTCTGCTCGAGCGACCATCTGAACACTCGAGCGAACCTGATGCCTGCAGTATGCAGACTTCCACTGACCATAACTTTTTAACCGTATGTCTGTTTTTGGAGATCTTGTGAGACCCCACCCCTGGTGGGCCCTCAATGTGAATTTGAATACTATATATAAGCCTAAGTATTTTAGTTATATTAATTATGGGACTTAGTGAGGGTAGTTATGTATTTTCCTAGGGTTAGACTAGTGGTGTAATTAGTAGAGTCAATAGGGGGTCTTTTGTTATTTTTAGAGTTAGGGAGTTTGTTAGAGGCCCTAGCTAGAGTTTTGTATTTACTCTAGGGAGTTTGCACCAAGGAATCTTCTAGAAGCCCACCTAAAGACCCAAATACCCTCTACCCTAACCCTAATCCTATTCTAACCCCAAGGGCAATTTTGTCCCTAACCCAAAAAACCCAACCTATATAAACAAAACCCTCCCCTGCCCAAACAACTACTGTTCATCTCCTTTTTCCTTTCTCTCGAGTTTCAATCTCTTCTCTCTTCTTCTTCCCCAATCCTCTCCAACGAACCCTCATCTCCCCCTCCAATCTCTCTTTTTTTTCTCTTCCTCGCCCCAGAAATCCCTGACAGAAGACCAGCCGAGACCGGCCTGCACCATAAGAGCTACTGTCGAGACCCTTTCTCTTTTCCCTGTGGTTTCCTCTCTTTTCCTTCTACCTTCAATTGATCAAGGCAAGTGCACTGTGCTGGTAGTTTAGATTGCATGTTTCCTTCCTTTGATTTGCAGTAGAATTCCAATTTGTAATATATATGTTTAGATCGATCCTTGAGCATGTTTGTTTGGTTCCTTTGGCCATTGATGGATGGGATTACCTCATTTGGATGATCAATGGCCGGTTGATGATGGATGGATGATGTAGGAATGATTTATTTTGCTTCTGTAATGGTCTATGGAGAATCCCAGAAGAATTGAGTCACGGGAATGAGTTTCCGGAGATGGAATGACAAGAACCCATCTCGCAGTGTTGAGATTGGAATCGACGTAGGACCACCCTTGGTAGATCAGGACCCTACGTCTATGTGAGGGGCCCTGTGCGACCCTGGGGTGCGACTTGATCTGGATTTTGATCAGAAGTGGACCACCATTCCTGTGCTTAATGAAGAGAAGTTGTGTCCTGTCGTAGAACTGGGTTCTGTAACAGAACACAACACTGATAGGAGAGATGGACAGAGTCCAGCGATGGCCGAGCTCAGCACTTGCAGAGCCCAGCGGTTGCCGAGCTCAGCATTAGTGCAGCTCAGCAACTGCCGAACTCAGCACTTGCAGAGCCCAGCGGTTGCCGAGCTCAGCGTTAGTGCTGCTCAGCAACTGCCGAGCTCAGCACTGGCCGAACTCAGCGATGGCTGGATTCAACACTAGCCGAACTCAGAGTTCTGCCGAGCATAATGGTTAGGATGAGATTCGCGTTTAGCCGAGCTAAGTGTCTAGGCCGAGCTCAGTGCTCAAAGCCGAGTTCAGTGTTACGGCCGAACTCAGTGTTATGGCCGAACTCAGTGTTTTACTGAGCTCAGCGCCAGACCGGGTTCCGTGCCGGACCGGACTTCGAGCTTAGCCGAACTCAGTGCTTAACCGAGCTGAGGGCTAAACCAACCTCAATACCCTACCAAGCCCAATGCATTTTCCCGAACTCAGCTGGGTTGCCGAACTGAGCTAGGCCCTTTGCCGAGCTGAGCTGGGTGGCCGAACTGAGTATTCAATTGAGCTCCATTGCTTAGCCGAACTCCGAGATGGAATTCCGAAAAGGCCGGATTCCAACAAAGGAGAATAGAACCTGGGACATTCCCTTCAGCCAGAATTCTTAGTGTGCACGGCCAACTACCCAGGCCAGGGAGTTAGCCGAACTCACAGGAAGTTCTGGACAAACAGGCTTTGCCTGTAGGGTGTTTTTCCTTCTCTGGTCCCAGTGTGCCGAGCTGACCGCCCAGGCCAGGAGGTCGGTTGAGCACACTGTGTACAGTGACGATCCCCAGATTCTAATTTCTATTGTTGCAATCATATGTAGGGCCCATTGACCATTCAAATAGACTTCCATCACTGTGCCAGCCACGAGTCAATGGTACGGCTCAACCTTGACTCGTGGGGTCCACTAATTAAAGTCCAGGTTATGTAATCTAAGATGATTCGACCTTTATATGTTACCAAATGATGCACATAACTTCTAAGCACCAAACACAATATTCCTTAGCATCTGTGGTTTCACTTAAAGATCGAATTACCTGAGATGGACCTATATCCGAAAGTGGACCATTTACCTAGGTTGGACTGTTGCTATCTCCCTATGATTCGTGTACTTGGAGATTCATCTCCCTCATACTATGACTATCACTCTATTGTCCTTATTATTGCTCATACCTGTTAATTAAATGGAAAATGGAGGACCTAAACCTAGGAATACTTAGAGGTGACCCGGTAATCTGATTTGGTGGATCATTGACCCGTGTCTGTGGCTAGGCGGGCCCTTTTTATGGCCTAAGTTGGATGTGAATTACCTTAGAATGGAGAGGTTAGATTGTATGGGCTTGTGACCCATTATGGACGTAGATAGATCATATGTCATTGAACATGGGCTTGTATCTCATATGAATTGTTATAGACCAGGCCAAGTATTTGGTGGGCCTTGGTACGGATCCAATGATAGGAATTGGACTTGGACTATGATCCACAATTTGTATTGAGTACTTAGACCTCTTAGGGACTTTTGTTAGGACCTTGTTCACGCAAGGCAAAGCCTAGACAGACACAGACCTTTATTGTTTCCGAGTCGGCTTAGACATTCACTCAGTTGATTTAAGCTCAGCCAGTTGGACTGATCATCACTGGTAGGAGCTATTGAGATTTGTTGTGTGGCTATCATGATGAGCACTGTTGGGACGGACGGTGTGATGCCGGTTTCGGTCGTTGTGGATGATGTTGATGATATTTTGCAGGGTTAGTAATCCCTAGCACTAGCTTAGGATCCCTACCGCGACTGTGTTCAGTATGGGAGGGCCGCGGCATAATATCCCGCGGTGACCAGCTTATGTGGATGTGCCATATTGTGTAGGTCTATTACTGTTATGCTTATTATGATTCTACATTGTTATCTTGCACGACTGCATAGCATACGTACCTTTGTTACTCTCTTAACTTTATACATGTCTCTACTCATTTGATGCATACATTCTATATTATCTGCATATTGTGACTTGCCAGATCTTTAGATCTGACCCACTCTTGGTGCTTAGGTCTTGACCCCGAGTTCAAGGGCGATGCGTTCACACTCGTTGAGGTGCCCGTAGCAGGCGACTATGGATGGGGGCCGGCCGACCATGAGGTCGAGCCGGAAGGTGGAGAGCTGACACCAGCTGTAGGGGTTTGAGCGTTCTTTTGTTTAGGGTTTTTGAGAGACTTTTGTTGTGAGACGGGTAGTGTTAAAAATATGTAATTAAACTTGATTTGTTATCACTATACATTTAGGCTGGACTTCAGCCCATCTACATTTGACATATATACGATGATACCTTATGCTTCCGCTATGTCTGTATGGCTTCTGCTTATAATACGCTTCCGCAATAATAACTGTTGTTACATTATTGTTCAAAAAGTTTTAAATTAGACCTCACTGCGGACCTACGATCTTGGAAGTTCTCGGATTTTCCGGGAAGTAGCGCGCCAATTTCGGTACTTTGACGATCTTCTCGGTATCCGGAATTGGGGCGTTACAGATCTATATACCGTTGGAAAGCTCATGATGTGTAGAACCCAATAAAAAGAATAAATGTTGGATTTTACATAATTGTGACAAATGGATGTTTACATGAGCCGGATATTGAACCGTAGTTGTTTTAGCTAATTGGCCTGATATATGGACATGTAGGATGTGCACCCTGAACTTTTATCATGACTAATGGGTTTGTTTAATTGTGGATATGGATTGAGCAACCGTACCCACAAGGGGCCTTGTGTTCTTCGGATTATAACCGAACCAAATGTGTTATATTAAGGGATTCGACATCCAAATTATGTAACGCCAAGGGGTTCTTTGTAGCCCAATAATGTCGAAATCCTTAGTACTACCCCGAGTTGGACGGTGAAGACCACGAGTGTTCTCAAGGCTGTAGGCTTGGCTTGAATTATATCTTGACTCCGTATATAATCTATATGTACATGCATTGCATTCCGTTTCCAGTATTCTAGTATGACTGGATCATGCTTCTGTTCAGTTATGAATTTCTGTTACACATCTGTTATATTACATTTATTTATGGCTTTGTTCAGCATATTTCAGCAAGTTCTGATTTGTTATCTATATGACATGTCCTGTATATGTCCTGTATCTTATTAACACTGTTCTGCACCTGATCTGTTGTTTGTATATTGCACTCTATGAGTCAGCACCACTTAGCTTTGACCCTATCTAAGTCGGACCCGGATAAGTGTGGGTTTAGTATATTTCTGGCCCTCTGCAGAAGGAAAATTATTCTGAGGGTTTACCGGCACCCTAGGTCTACGATGGAGAATTCTGGGTACCTCTGTCTCCTAGTAGCACCTCCCTGTTCTATCATGTTCTGCTCTGCTCTGCTTTCATTTTATTTTCATGTTACATGATTAACTTGAGAGAACATAGCTTATGTGGATATGCCAACTAGTTCTGTTAATATATATATCTGTTATCTATGACTCGTATGTCTCATGCTAATTCATGCACTGATATGCCTAGTGATCATTCCTTGATCTCTTATGATTTATTCATGTCTGACTATTCATTTGATACATGTTATATGAACTGTATATATTTGTCTTGCTTAGCTTAGTCTAATGGTGCTACACTTGGCGTTACAGGTGAATACATCGACGCCATTGCCCCAGAGATCCTTGAAGAAGAGGAATCTCTCCATAACGTAGTAGAATGGACTCCTGATGATGTCTTCTAGACATCCGTACGATGAGATTGGACGTTAAATGAACCATGGACCGTGGCTAAGATTGCCACATCTTTTGTAGTAGTTTTCATAAATTGTTTAGCTTTTGGGATTGTAGACTTAACTAACTTACTTCTTCTTCCCTTTCTATCTCTTAAACTTAAACTTTTAAATATTGCTTATGGACTCTTATGCTCTATACTTTGATACATGATAATTATGGATGGATATCTATTTGACAAAATTTATACAGGCGAAAATACAGATACATGGATTTATAAACCTCACACGTGATATCCTGTGGGTAATTCCGTACGTGAGGACCAAGAGTCATGAGTTTGACTCGAATTTTCATGCGGCCGTGTGTCGCACCTCGAGATGTGCAAAATTCTCGGGCTCGGGCGTGACAGTTAGAATGCCTAAGTGATGTTTTCTTGAATTTTTTCCTGTAGAGTGCCATTTTTCCATGGATGTCAGCAGTTGAAGTGTCTTGCCTTCCATGTGCTTGTTGGAATGTCTAAGTAATATTTTCTTGAATAGTTTTTTGTAGTGAGTACCATTTTTCATTGATGCTTAGAGTTGAGGTGGGAGAAGATGAATTGAGTTTTCTCCTGAAGTTAATCCTTAACCTTGTGAAAGATAAAATGGAAGTGAAGACTTTATAGAATATTGATAAGGCAATGAAGGATCTAAAGATGCTAAGGAAGAGCACTAACGGGAGCTATATGAGCATGGCTAGTATGACAAGTGAAGTATTTTATAATTTTGTATCACTCATTTTGTGACCTTTTAATGGTCATTTTGTAAACTTAAATGGTCAATTTGTACTTTTAAAACGAACAATTTGTAAACTTGTAAAGTTCATGTGATTTATTTGAGAATGGATGATTTGTGGTTATGCATGTGATTTTTTGGATGAGATCTTTCTATTTTAATTGTATTTTGGATACTCGACAAGTGGTTAATGTGGAATACTCTTTGATGGTTTAATTTTGTTAATGTCTATAATAGAATGTGGTTGTTGTTTATTTTGAATGTGGAATATCGTGTTCTTATTGATGGTTGTTGTGGATACTTATTGAATTTAATTAATGAGCATAGGTTTTGATGTGGATGATTGTTGTTAATTAATGTCCATGTTTAGATTGTGGATGGTTGTTAATTGCTTTAGTATAGATTTATCATTGAATGTAGTTGATTTTTGTTTTGAAAGTGAAACGTGTTTTGAAAGTGAAAGGTGGAAACCATGTCTTTTGAAGTGGTCTAACCATCTATTTGCTGCACTTTTGTATTTGGTGCCTACATTTGTAGCAGGAGGAAGGATGTCCTATATTTTTTTGTAAAGGGTGTTGGTGGATCTACCTCTTTCATTTACTAGCAGACCAATGTTTATCTTTTATAATGGGGTGGATATAATGGTTGGATAATGTTCTTTCATGATCATTGATGTATTTTCTATCAATAGATCACTGTATGGATATCCTTTTAACAAGGAGGTTCAGAATGTGTCACAGTTTTCGTTGATGTCAACTAACAATTCGTCGACATCAACAAATAAATTTATTGATATCAATGAAAAGTGCACTGATAGCACATATGTCGTTCAAAAATAAGACACAGTATTCGTTGATGTCAACTAAAAGTATGTTGACATCAGCAAATAAATTTGTTGATGTCAATGAAAACGTACTGTTAGCACATATTTATGTTCCGAAATTCAACATAGTGTTCATTGATGTCAACTAACAGTATATTGACATCAACAAATAAATTTGTTGATGTCAATGAAAACGTACTGTTAGCATATATTTATGTTCCGAAATTCAACACAGTGTTTGTTGATGTCAACTAACAGTATGTTGACATCAACAAATAAATTTGTTGATGTTAATGAAAACGTACTGTTAGCACATATTTATGTTCCGAAATTCAACACAGTGTTCGTTGATATCAACTAACAATATGTTGGCATCAACAAATAAATGCATTTTGATGTCAATGAAAACGTTGATGCCCACTTGGAGGCACCTTTGATTAGTGCAAATCCTTTCCAACTCTTATCACATCACATTGGATCACATTAACTCCTCTTGTGGCTTAGGCAAGGGTGCCCTCTCTCCCCGTACCTTTTCATTTTAGCAGAGGAGATTCTGAGCTTAAAGATTGAAAGACTTCGGCTTGAAGGGTCCATTTTCTCTATCTCCTCAGTTCCCTTCTCCCCTTGTCACTTGTTATACGCAGATGACATTTTGATCTTCCTCAAAGCGTAAAAGAGAGGCCTAAGAAGGTTGTCCGAGTTGTTATCCCGCTTCCAAGATTCTTCAGGGCAAGTTTTTAACCTTACCAAAAGTCAAATGTTTCTGGGTAAATGTAGTACAGGCAGAATTCAGATGGTCAAAGGCATTTTTCCGATGAATCAATAAGCTCTTCCTTCTACTTATCTGGGAGTTCCTCTGTTTTTTGGTTGTGCTCGACATTCCTTTTTCAAAAAGCTCATTGACTCAATCAGAACCAGACTGGCAGGCTGGAAGTCCAATCTTCTCTCCTTTTCAAGGAGGCATACCCTCATTAAGCATGTTCTCGACTCAATCCCGATCCATATCTCCCTGGTCATCCCTCTCCCTTCCAAAACATGTCTTCTTATTGAGAGGCTAATGAGGAATTTCCTTTGGTCCCTGACCCAGACCGCATCAGCAGTCATCTTGTCAGTTGGGGTTCTATTTGCTTGCCAAAAGCAGAGGGAGGTCTTGGTCTGAGACGTTTAAAAGAATTCAATGATGCTTGCTTTCTTAAATTGGCTTGGGCAGATTGGTTCAGAGCTAGATACTGTAGAGCCGGTTCCTTATGGCATCTCAAGAATCCAAGGAATGGCTCTACTATTTGGAAAAAGATCAGAGCTATATCTCCCCTCCTTCAGGCTAACAGTTCCTGGGTTGTTGGTAATGGTAAGTCCATTTGCATTTGGTTCGATAATTGGATTGATAACCTTCCTATTGCTTCCAAGTTCCCTCTCATTCAATTCTCGGAGACAGATCTGGTGGCAAACATTATAGCAAACAATGCTTGGCATATCCCCCACTCCCTTCCTTCAGCTCTGAAGGAGTTTCTAAATTTTTCTACTACCCAAATCTTGATCACTGAAGCCCCTGACACCTTAGTTTGGAATGAAAACACTTCTGCCAATCTCTCTCTTTCTGAAGATTGGAACCATCTTAGATCAAAGGCTATTGTCAAAAGCTGGCCTGCCCTGGTTTGGAATCCTTATATACACCCAAGCCTTGCATGCTTCTCTTGGCGCCTATTTCTTAGGAAGACTCTAACCGAAACACGGGCTCAGAGTAAGGGCTACATTCTGGCTTCTCGCTGCCACCTCTATTTTAGTGAGGTAGAAGATGACCTCCACCTGTTCTTCCACTGCTCCTTGGCTTTCCAGTTCTGGAGCTGGTTATTTACTCCCTGTGATGTTATTCTTCCTATTAGTCAGACCTTATCTGCTATCTCCATTTGGTTTATCCTCTCCAACGACAGAGATGTCTCAGGAAGAAAAGGGGCTGCGGCTATTTTCTTCCAAGCCATCTCAGTGCTTTGGACGCTCCGGAATGACTCTAAGCACCACAATTAAACTCCTTCTCTGGAGAGAGCCAAGAGAATTCTTTCTGACCGCTTGAAGGATCTGGTCATTTCTCTTGCTGGCAGCAAGCATCATCTTCCTTCCCATCCCATTCTTATTTTCTTGGGTGTTAACTGCTAAAGCTTCAGTTGTGCTGTTCTCAGCTGCTCTTTTGTTTGTGGTGCTGCGTTTTCTGTTCAGTTTAGTGGTGTTGCTTTCTGCTTCAAGATGCTTCTGTTTTCGCTCTGTGGTGCTGCGCTGTGGTGCTGCTTTCTGCTATATAGTTCCGTGCTGCTACTGTATAGTTATGTGCTGTATTTTGGTTACTCTTTCCCTGGCCCCTTCAAGTTTTATTTTGGTTACTCTTTTCCTGGCCCCAGCAAGTTTCTTCTTCTGCTTGCCTTCAGTGTATCTTTTTTTTTTGGGCTGTGCCGTTTGGTGAAATGCATTTCGTCAAGGTGTGCAGGTTTGTTTTTCGTCAAGGTGAGCAGGTTTGCCTCTTTCTTCTAAGTTTCATAGTTGTGTAGTGCTATGTAGTCTGCTCTGCTCTGCTTTCTTCTTTTGGATCGCTCTTCAGCAATGCCTATGCTTTCCTGTAATCTTTGAGCTGTTGAGATTCTAGTTGCTGATTTCTTTGTATAGTGTTTTCTTTTGGTGGGGCTGCCTTTCTGGGTTGGCGTTTTTTTGTAAGCCTTCCCCGTTCATTTTTTCTTTGTATTTTTTGGGGCTTATGCTCTTTCCCCTCTATTTCTCAATAGATTTTACCTTAAGCAAAAAAAAAAAAAACATTGGATCACATTTTCATCCACATATGCACCACATTGGATCTGATAAAAGGTGAAAATTATCCTATATTTGCCTACGATTGTTCAACCCTCATGAAACCCATGTTTTAATTAGGTTGGAAATGTGATCTACATCAATGGGATCGAGGGAGCCAATTGGCCGTCCTCATCCTCCCCAAGATCTTCTCCGGAATATTTAACACATAACCAACAAATTGCCTGCCTTTTTCACAATCAAATATTCAACACATCACCTAGATGGACAACCTGTTTGGTTACATTTCTAGCAATCGCTGTCAAGTTTCAAGATGAACTAACTAGTATCACTACAGTGTGACAAATAACTGTCACCATTCACATTAGATTAGAAGCCTTCCAACATACAAGAAGAAAATAAAACCGACAACAGTGGCTATCAGTTTTAACATGTCAATCATCCAAAATACATAGGTAAATAGTCACAAAAAAAAGGTTCAGATTACAAAGAGAATTAAACACCCCAATGGGAGAATGGTCGGATCAGATGTCACAACACAAGTCATTTCAGATTGGTCACATATTGAAGATCAATCATCCCCCATCATGTTGATTGTTGATCCCTTTTCTTGTACAGTTCTAATTGTCTGTTTTACTGGGTAATCACTAGTTTGTATCGATAATACATCATGTCACGCTGAGTGAATTCAAACTTCAGATTGAGGAGGACATGTTCTATGGATGCCATTACAAAAAATCCGCAGTCATGTGAATTCTCTTGTAAAGGGACGTTCTCAACAATTCGCCTTCTCCATCCCATTGGCTCTTCCCAGTTGTAAGCAGCAAAAGACTCATTCAACCAATGAATTTGTAGAAATAATGTGTATCAAAATAATTAATCCATATTAACAATTAATCTGAATAGAAGCAATTAATCTGTATATATGTCGGTACGACAAGCCCGCAAACAGTATAATAAAATAGTGGGTATGAGTAGTTTCCATAAATGACACTTGTAGATAGCCTTTTAGCATCTGGGGCTCATGTGTTTGGTGAGCTAAATCGTGCCCAACTTTGCAAACATTGTTAAAGCATACTGACTAATTACCAACAAACGATGGCTTTGGAAAACACTACAGTATTCATAGTGATTAGTTTGTTCCAATAGGGTGAGTTTGGGTGTCAAACTGATCATTGTGATAGAGCATGAGCCATGCCTTTCTTTAAACATAATCTACTTGTTAGAACATTGTGGGACATGACTCGTTGCAACAAACCATCAAACAGGTTGCGCGCATCATTGAAACATGAGATGCTAAACCAAGTCAGGACATTGTGGGCCATAGTTCGTTGCGGCAAACCATCAAACAGGTTGGTCACATGATCGATTAAAATTTACATCCACCATTAAAATATGTAACATTCAATAAGACATGCTTATCTATTTCAAGAACAACACTACCAACACATCATAATTGTTAAATAGGAAGAAAATCAAAACCACAAAAAAATGCCAAATCAGAAAGTGAAACTAAGAAATACCCATTACACAAAACAACACACAATCAAAGCTTAAGTACCGAAAAGGACAAAAAGGAAGGATGTAAATGGAGATGGTGAAAATATGTGAAAATTTTGGGTGTTGAATGGAGAAGATGATAACAGAGAGATGAATGGAGAAGATGAAAGTACATGAGAAGATGATTCGGGCTTGGTAGAGGAGAATAGAGGGATGAAGCTCCCTAACGTTTTCTTCTTCTTCTCTTTGTTTCCTTCCTTTTTCCTTTCAAGTGCCCATTTCAGGTTTTAGGGTTTTGTTGACATCAACAAAACAGGGGCAAACGGGAATGAAAAGTTGAGATTTGGGTGGGAGGACCTTTGCTGATATTCTAAGAATTTGGGGTCTTTAGTTATGGTTACCATATTTAGTGAATTTTTTTTTGGTAAATGTACCAAAAAACTAAGTAGAGTGACGTTCATACAAAAGATAAAAGAAGAAAGAGACACCCACTGACATATTGTTAATTTGCTGTCCTCAAGCATTTGCATATCCCTATTTTATTGTGATTTTTAAAACATCCTACCCTGAAATTGCTTTTTCTTTCTTAATATCCACCTTACAAAATGCTCAAACAACCTTTAACATTTGTGAATCCGGAAATTCAATTAGGACATTATCATTCGAGTTGGGCCGGGCTGAAGTATATACAGGCCTAGCCCGACTTCTAATTTTTTTGTCTAAGTCCAGCCCACGCCCAAATCGGGCCTTGAGTGGCTGGCCCAAGTTCGGCCTGTCTGAAAATGAGTACGCCCGGGCCCGGCCCTTGTTTACTTGATAAAAATAAAATAGGTTTTTTTCTATGAATTCAAGTGGTGGTGAAACATAGGCACATTCGAGATGTAATGCCTTCGAGTCCCCTCTCGAACACTTTCTAGTAATCTATTTTATATTCGGTCCGGGCTTGGGCTTTCAACCAGTAAATCCAAACTCAGACCATCTATTAAAAGGGTCTAAATAAAACGTCCAAGCCCAGCACGAGTACAAAAAACTTTGGCCCAAGTCCCGTCCCAAGTGGGCTGGGATCGGGCCAAGCTGGCCCGATCCATGAACACCCCTAGATGTAAAGGTGTTCATGGGCTGAGCTTGGATATGTGATTAGGGCCCGTTTAATAATTGGGCCGGACTTGAATTAAGCGATAGAAAGCCCAAAGCCCTACTAGTAGAAGAAATACATGTAATTTAATTTAATTAGTCCAAACAATTGGTCAAATGCCCACAAAAGTAATAAAAAGGCCAGTTTGGCCCAGCCCAATTAATTAAATGGGCGGCCATAGGTGAGGCACAGGATATTCTTTAGCCCGGGCCATGAACGCCCGGGCCTAGAGGAGAATGTTGGATTCCTCAAGAGAGAAATCCACCGATTCCGGAATACTCTTGTTGCTGCACAAAAGTAAAGAGGAAGATAGTTGACAGACCGACCAACCTGCAAGTGATATGCAAACAGCCCTCTGTCTTCTCCACATAGTACTTGCATCTGCGACACCTCTTCCACCTCTGGCTCTTCGCGAGTTCCATGATGCTCAAATCATCCTTCCCTCTCTCATCAACACCTAACTTCTGATACTCCATGCATCCCACACCCGAATGCCATGGAACCATACATTGCACGCAGAAGAGCCTCCTACAGTTGAGGCACCCGGATTCCCTCACATCAACACCACCATCATCAACCAAAAGAGCCGAACAGTCCTTGAAAGGGCAGTAAATCCTCTTAGACCCCAGAACAATCGACTCGCAGACTGCATTCTCCCATCTCTCGAACACATCCTTTGGAAGAATGGGTCTGCAGATTTGGGGCTCTAAAACGCCTCTACATCCCACCTAGGGATAGCTCACCATTGTTATGTTCCCTTGGATCTTGGCTGCGACATGCCTGCTTATGCAGTCAGAACAGAAGAGGTGACAACATTTGTTGCTCCTGAACATCTCGTCCCTTGATTTTTCTTCCACACAGATGTCGTAGGTGTTTTGTGAAGATTCTCCGATTTCTTTCTTGAATCGCTTGGGGTTTTTTGTTGGGTTTTTGGAGAACTGGTGAGGTTGAATAGAGGACATAAGCACCTCTTGGAGCTGTAGCTCTTCTGCGTATTTGTCATCTGAGATTGGGAAGAGCTCCTCATCGTTGGTCAGAGCTGAGAAGTAGAAGTCATCTGCGTACTGCATGCCTGCTGCTTCTGCCATACTTGATGTTTTGATTGGAGATGGGTGTTTGTATTTAACCATCCTCCTTCATGGAGTGATTATTTATAGAGTCACTTCAATGAAATTTTAGTAATTCGATGATAGAATTCCAAGGAAGAGAGAGAGAGAGTCATTACTAAAAGCTAGGGAACGTAATTTGTACTTTTTTAATGAGTCAAACATTTCAAGGTACTTGTGCCCGATTTGGATTGATAAAATTCCAAGATATGACACATCGAACTTGTGTCTTGCCGGATCAAACCTAACAATTTCATTTTCATCCCTACAAATCCCTCTCTTTGTATGTGTCAGAATCAGGTCATGTGGTCCACTTCATTGTAAAAGCCAGCAGAGAGCTTCCGCTGCTTGAAGTGATAGAGAATGTAGATATTGATGTTATGGTTGCAAATATCTTTAAGATCTTTTAGAATATTATTAGTATTATGATTACTATGATTAGGTAGATAATCTCTCAATTTTAATATTAATCAAGACCAGAAAGGGTTTCGAAATTCTATGCAATGTTTAACATTGGGAGTGAAGAAGTCATTGACCTTTAGATTTCGCTGCCGAGTAACAAGTTGCACCTCTCCCATGTCAGGTCATCTTGGGTTTGTAAATACATACATACCCAGTGTACAGTAATGGGGACCTAATTTATCTGGCAAGGCATACATGATCCATGGGTCGTATATGAAATATAGGGCCCATACAGAATCCAAATTAAGGTGCAAACGCAAACCCATATCTGAATTAATAACCCAAACCCAGGCCAAAATAATTTTATACTAATGTTCACATGAATGTACATAATACATTACATGTATAATAGACAATGTAGTTGTAGCAGACGTTAGGAACCTGGGCTAGTTTGGTATTTCTACTTGTAAAGTTAAGTAGAGTAATGTCAAATAGTCACTTATATTTTATTCATACTCACTCCAACTTTTCCAACAAAAAGTCAAAAAGCAATAACAATTACTCACTGAAAGACAAAAAAACTCCATTTTACATGCCAAAAGTAAACAATATTCTATCCCCAACAACTAAAAATAAAATACCATCATAACCCATTACATTTTTTATTCATACTTTTTATTTCACTTCACTCCACTTGATTTTTAAGATACTTTTGGGGCCTTTTTTTGTTTTAATTACCATCTAATCAATGAAAAGATATTAGATCCTTCATATGTTTTTAGTTGTCTAGCAAATGTTGGATGGTCAAAAAATAGAGAGATTTTCTCATACATGTAAATGGAGGAGTCATCATGCATGAAACTCTTTGCATACCTTCCGCTGGAAAAAAAATCATATCCACCATCCATTTTGTGACTTTAGAATAGATAAATAACTTATAAAATGAACTTGATATTCTTTCCCTATGTCTGGATCGCAAGTCATGTTATATATGATAGGCTAGCTAGGCCCCCAAAATCTTGGAAATGTCCTCAACATTGCTTCTTATGGCAAAGACCAGAGAGGATCCAGATCCATAGTAGAAAATAAGGGTTAGAGATAGAAAGGAAGTCACCTATAGAAAGACAGGCACTAGATAATTGGATACTCAAAGTTAAAAAGAAATGATCAAATTAAACAAGTAGTTAAGACTACTTTCTCCAACCTTACATTTTGTTTTCCCCTAATTCAATGATTTTTATAAGTTGAATCAGAATTGAAATATAAGCCATATTTGATCTATGAAATGTACTTCTATCAAATTTTCACTTCCTATTCAAGTGGCTAAGGTGAGCCTTACAATGTGAATATATATTTCATCTTCATAAAGTATCTTCAGTTTATTTCGGTCAGAATTTCATTTCCTATTCAAGTGGCTAAGGTGAGCCTTACAATGTGAATATATATTTTCTTCTTCATAAAGTTTCTTCAGTTTATTTCAGTCAAAATTTCATTTCCTATTCAAGTGGCTAAGGTGAGCCTTACAATGTGAATATATATTTCTTCTTCATAAAGTTTCTTCAGTTTATTTCAGTCAGAATTTCATTTCCTATTCAAGTGGCTAAGGTGAGCCTTACAATGTGAATATATATTTTCTTCTTCATAAAGTTTCTTCAGTTTATTTCAGTCAAGATTTCATTTCCTATTCAAGTGGGTAAGGTGAGCCTTACAATGTGAATATATATTTCTTCTTCATAAAGTTTCTTCAGTTTATTTCAGCGTACTATATCATTATTTAGAACTTTTAATACAAGCAGATATTTTTATAACATAAATAGAAATAACTTTGACACTTTGATTTGTAGAGTTGACTACTATTAATTAGTTGCTGAATCAAGTCCGGGTCATGAGTTTGGGCGAGGTATAGTAAAAACACTACAAATAGGGATGTCAAATGGGCTGGGCTGTGCAGGGCTTGGCTGCCCAGACAGGCCCACCCAGGCCCAGCATGGCCCCACCTTTCACAGTAATACCCTTCCCAGTTCCCCCTTCTTCTCCCCACTTTGTATCTCAACTTGTTCTTGATGTTATTAGCCAGTCCCGAGATTCACTATTCATTCTCTTGTTAGACGTAGGTGGCTCACATGACCACATATCTAATAATTATTGTACTACACTTTAAGTCAATAAATTTTAGATAAGCTTTCCCTTGAGTATTGATTTAAATAAACCTGACTTGGATTCACTTCAACAAACTCAATCCATTTAGGGCTCTTGTTTACAAGCAAGGTAGGAGAAAACCCTATTTTATAAAGGCTGTTGATCGCAACGTGGAATAATATAAAGATCAGATCCAAACCACTCATCATCAAAATCATGGCACATGGTACACTTTATTTAATGCGTAAGTCTAAATCCGTAGATTTGATTTATGTTCCAAACCATATTAGATTCAACATCTCTTCCTCTTTCACGTTGCGAGAGACACCATAGTCTTGCCTTGGTTTATAGATGTGAACATATCTGTCACCAACCTTTTTAATGCCGTATTCACCACCACCTTTGATTTTTTTATGTCTCTCCTGTATATATTTTTTTCTGAGGTGGCCCATTGTCCAGGAACATGTAAGGAGATCTGCTAGAGGGTGCTGTGGGAATGGGTGTTGCTATTTGGAGTTTTAATTTGGGGCTTTTGTTTCTTGATTGCTTGCCTTCAAGTGCTTGATGAATGCACTGTATTTTAGCTAGGCCGTTGAAATGGGAATAGGGACTTCAGGTTTTTAAAATGGGAAGAGGGACTATGGGTTTTGTTTGAAGTGCGGCATGTTTTTGATCATTCTCTTCGAAGTAGACAAGAAGTCTGGGCATTACAGAGCAGGGGCTTAACTTCTATGGAAGTGGAAATGGAAATGGAGGTTGAAGATGAAAGAGTGTTTGGTGATGTAATAGATTTTCAAAGAAGGCCTCTAATTGAGAAGGAATTAGAATCAAGATAATGATAGCTTTTTGATTAATTTTTTTTTTAAAAAAAAAAGTCAGGCCCTGTAAGGCACGGCCCGGCCCGTTTGACACCCTGCAGCCCTATTTCTATGAGTCTACAATCGAATGTATGTGCAATCTAGCCATATGCAGTGGAGCCAGGATTTTGTCCTGGGGGGCAAGCCATAGATGTGCAACTCATGTAGCCCATTGATGTTGGTCAAAATCAAAGTCAAAGATTGACCTTGCTGACATGGTGCCATTAGGTGCTCGACGGATTAGTAGGTCATGGCATCAGTGAAATGACCTTAACCTACTTAGAAACTTATTATAATAATTTATGAAACTGGGATGCATTTAGTTAGACTATCACGAATTTGGATTTAACTTAATAATCTGATTGGCATTAGTCATCATTCATGTAGTAGCCTAAGTGAGAAATATAAAACTATAATAGATCTTAATTAGTTATAATTACTCTTCTTTCTTTCTCTTATTGAAACTATATAATAGATCAGCAACGACATTGGTAAGTAAAAAAATTGGCCATGCAGGTTGATAGTCCACCAAGTAGAAGGGGTAGGCTGAAGAGGTTGTTAATGGAGGTAGTAAAAAAGGAAATGAAGACGTTCAAATTATTTGAGGATTTCGCCTATGATAGATCGATTTGGGGAAATGGAGTTCATGTAGCCAGCTCCAACATAATAGGGACAAGGCTTTGATGATGATAATGATGAAATAGATGCACTCAAAATCACACCCATGTCCCAATGTTTTGTAGAATATATATTGAATAGAGGTTGTTCTTGTGAACGGGATTGGGATTTTGGTTAGTAAAAACATCCAAACTTGTAGAATGGAGGTTTTTCTTGTGAACGGGTTTGGGGTTTTGGTTAGTGAAAATATTCAAACTTGTATTATTACATTTGTAGGCTAAAAATACATTAGTGTAAATGTATACTGTTATTATATAAATGAGGAGTGGTAGTCTAACTTGGGTATGTACCAACTAAAATACTTTCATATTAATTTAAATACTAGTAGAATGAGATATTGTAATATTACAATATAACATTATTATTGAAGTTTGGCAATTTTCAAAAACATCAATAGATTCTGAATTGAGCTGTTAGTACCCCATATTGTAATATATACGCTAAATTCAAGATTGGACTCCATTCTCAAATCAAAGAAATGGTTAATCACTTTTTGGTTTTGTTGTGATGTTTTTTTTTTAAATGACAAGACAAAGGCAACATTTTCTAGGAATTCAATGCCATGAAAATAAAAAATATCCAATTATATATTCAAGATAACTAAAACAAACATGTTGTAAATTCTTAAGATAAGGGGATTCATGATAAAATGAGTTCTTCTAATTAAATTTGAAGGAATTCAATTTCATGTAAACAAATAGGTCCTATATTTCATGGCATAATGGGCTCCTTAATTTGAATTTTTTGAAATTTAGATCTATACTAATAGACTGGCTCAATGATATTTAAACGATAATAAACTCATGTTAAAGTTGGTTTTTCTAAATATCTGAGAATTCAATTCTGGGCAAATTCAACAATCATAAGGTGCACACCTAATTAGGAGGCCTAAATCTAGGTGGTTTTGTCGTTGCTCCTAGCATGAAGAAAGGCATGGAAAAAATTAGAGTTTTAAAAAAGGAAAGGGAAAAGTCATATCTAAAGATGAGCTACATGGACCCCTATTGAATATTGAAAAGTGAAGTAATATAACATAAAGAATGAGGATGCTTTTGTCATACCAAAATTATATATAGGAAATTAGGAATGTACACATATATATAGAGAGAGCATGAAGCCGGCCTCCTACAGGAGTCCGGTTCATTTGTGTGCCTCATTACCATCTATAGAGGAAGTGGAAGTCAATAGTGGGGCCAGCCTTTTGAAAACCTTTAGTTAGAAGTGAACACTGATCTCCCCGTGAATTCTCTCTAATTTAATAGGAGTTGCTCCCACCATAACATTAAATATATTAATAGATTATGAATAATGCATTGAATATCATGATATGATTCCTCGTATGGTGGGACCAACTTTTATTGGAGAACGATTTTGGAACATCTAATTAAAATAAAGGGCATTTAATTTAATCATTTTATATTTTCAATAAATTAGTTAAATCCCTTCTCTATTTACTATAGGAAGCACATAAAAGATTCAAAACTCTCTCCTACCTACCAAATCCTCACCTATAAGGCAATAAGTATAACAACCATGATTGCATTTTTCTCTAATTTCGTGGGGCTAATTGCAATTGCCTCCACTCGACCCCTGGCTATATAGGCCCCACTTGAGCCAACCTTTGGTCGGTTCAGTCCCTGTCACATTTCTATTCCGCACGTCCAATCAGGGTCAATTTCATAATTGCAATATAGCTATATGGGACCCACTTGAGCGTCGAGCCACAATGATTAGTGCAGTCCTTCTCACACTCTTATCCCCGCACTTTGGTAATCAAACCTTTATTTACTGTTAGATTGAATAAAAAAATTTATCAGTAATAGAGAATTAAATTTTAAAGGCATGTTTGGTAATACACAAGTAATCCACATATTTTAAGGGCATGTATGGCAAACTTAGTGGAATCCTCCATTGTTCTGTTGGAACCAAGCCATCTTTGAAGAGGATTTCGTGAATAGAGTCCCAAGTTTGACAAAAGAGAGGAATCTTACAATATATACTAAAGGTGACCCAATGATTAAAGGAATTTTTATTTTTTAGTTTTTGTAAAATTGTCATGATCCATGAAAAATCAAGGGTTGACCTTTATTTTTTATCCCAAAGCCATTTTCTGCACTTCAGAACACTTGAATGGTTCGGATCGTGCAAGGTATCACATGATCTATGAGGGATCCACGGCTAAAATTTGAGCTCCTAGTCATATTTGGTCTCTTGTAAATGATGCAGAGTTCAAATCATGATTTTGAGGCCCATAAGAATGAAAAAATTGAAAAAGAGGGATTGCCAAAAAATCTCAATTTTTATACTATGACAATTCAACGGTCGGGAGTTTTGCCATTTTCTCATGATCCATGATGAATTTTATGTACTCAAATCTTACCCCATAGCCATTTTAAGCCTTCTAAAAAATACCGAACAGTTCAAATTTCGCAAAAGGTGCCTACGGAGGTCCAGATACAGTGATGCAACATTTTGGACTTTTTCACAAATAATATCTTAGAGTATAAGATGAATCAAAGACATATATTTGACTTTCTAGCTGTTCCCAACACTCTAAACATGATTAACGGTTCAGATCTTGATTTTGGGACCCATAAAAATCCAAAATATGAAGGGGAAAAAAACTGATGACCCCTAAACTAGCGCCAAATTCACAGTAGCAGCATGTTTCAACACGTGTGGATTTCCGTTGTCTGTCCAAGAATCGTCTGATTTGGGAAATATATGAAAAGGAAGATCCCTGAAGTCTTCCCTGAGGTTTTCCATGATCATCCTAATGTGGATTTTCTACGGGATTGGAAAAATTCGTGAGGATTCCTTACAGAGGACGTTTGCCAAACGTTCATTGCTCTACAAGTTTGTGACAAGAAACTCAAGAGGAAAAGAAATTTGAAAACAAATCAATCAATACACGCTAGACTGTTGCTTCCATTAACTTATATTGTATATAAGAGTCTAATTTTACTGTTGCTTCTTTCATGTTACAAACAGTGGGAAAGTTAGATGGGATCCCCTTTCTTTTTAAAAACAAAAAGGAAAAAGAAATTCTGACTGAAACTGAGTGAGTGAATCCATTCAAAAGTTATTTATCCATCTACAGTTCAAGCCAGGGCTGGAATTCCTTTAGTTGGACGAGTTGTCTCCCTGATCCAATTGCCTCTCCGGCACTGAGGAGAGGGAGACTGCAGCCTCTTCCTTCTATTCCTTTCCCTCAAGCAGCGATCCTCCATCTCCTCATACTCATCCATCAACGTTTGCCTGCACCGACACTCCACGTTGCAGAGTCCCTGGTCACCCCTACCATAATTAAAAAAAAACACCAACACATTCTGATCTCAATATTCATCGTTTGATATTCGCAAAACATTCTAATTCTTATTTCTCATGTTTTAGAAAATAGCCCATGTGATGAATGGAATAGGAGGGTTAAAGAATAAAATGATTTTGAAGAGATGAAAGCGTCTCTTACCTGTACATCAATAGCAGGTCAGTCCCAGGGTGTATCAACCCGGAGCTGCCGAACTCAGACTATGTGGCGCAGATTGATGACAGGGCAAATGCTGCTTTTATTGATCATGAGACTTCTATTACATCTTAGAAAAAGAACTTCTTCAAGTGAGATGCATTCCATGGTCTCGGCAACTGCCTGCCTTCCAAGTTTTCAAGTTTATAGGAAGATCGTCCTGCTATTGAAACTACCCTGAAGGGGCCATGCCAGTTCGGCGCTAGTTTGCCTTCGTTTGGATCCCTGTCAGCTGGGAGAGTCTTCTTCAGGACCAGCTTTCCTACTGAGAAACTCCTTTCTCTGACCCTTTCGTTGTATCCTCTGGCGAGCCTTTGTTGGTAGTCGGCCAGTCGTATGGCCGCTGCATCTCGTCGCTCGTCAGCCAGGTCAAGCTCCATTGCCAAGTTCAGCTCATTTCGGCCTTGGTCAACAAGCTCTGTCCTCAGCGTAGGGAGGCCAATTTCCAAGGGAGTGACAGCCTCCATCCCGTAGGCTAGAGAGAAAGGTGTCGCCAAAGTGGAATGCCTCGGGGTTGTCCTGTACGCCCATAGTACGCTGGGGAGCTCCTCTACCCATCTTCCTTTCGCCCTATCCAGTCGCTTCTTCAGGCCGTCAAGTATTACTTTGTTAGAAATTTCGGCCTGACCATTGCTCTGCGGGTACGCCGGGGTGGAGTAGTGGTTCCTGATACCATGCCTCTGACAGAAGTCTCTGAAGAAGTTGGAGTTGAACTAAGTCCCATTGTCTGAGATCAAGGTCTTGGGGATGCCGAACCTCGTTATGATGTTTTTCCACACGAAGTTCTTGGAGTCCCTTTCAGTGATGGAAGACATTGGTTCAGCTTCTACCCACTTCGTGAAGTAATCCGTCGCAACTATCAACCATCTCTTGTTTCCTGGAGCCCGGTGGAGAGGTCCAACGATGTCCAGCCCCCATTGAGCGCAGGGCCATGGACTAGAAAGGGGGCTCAGGTCCTGTGCTGGCTGATGAAGAGAATGGGAGAACTTATGGCGCTTTTCGCATTTCCTCGCGTATACCTGTGCATCCTTCTATATGTACGGCCACCAGTAACCTTGGCTTATAGCTCGGTAGGCCAGTGACCATCCTCCGATGTGGCTTCCGCAGATTCCTTCATGGATCTCGTACAAGAAGTCGTCGACCTTGCTTGGATGGACGCATTGGAGGTAGGGACCTGTGAAGGATTTTCTATAGAGCTTGCCTTCAGAGGATAGCCAGAATCGAGCTGCCTTAAGTCTAATCCGGTGGGCTTCGTCCTTGCCTTCGGGGAGTTGATCGTCCTTGAGGTAGGAGATAATGGGATCCATCCAGCTGAGGCCGAGATCAAGGCAAAGAACCTGCCGAGATGAATGGAGCTCTAAGCTTGATCTCGATATCGACCCAACCTCAATGATTTTTTTCTTTCCTGCTTCAACAGCGGGGGCCAGGTTTGCAAGCGCTTCAGCATGCGTGTTTGAATCTCTGGAGATTTGTCTGACCTCGACTGTTTGGAAATGTGAGAGCAGTCTCTTTACGAGGGCTAAATAGGCCGCCATCCTGTCGTCCCGGGCTTGGTAGTCTCCAGTTAGTTGGCTAGTTACCAGTTGTGAATCTCTGAAGACCACCAATTGCCAGGCCCCTAGGATTCGGGCGCTGTTCAGTCCTGCAATCAGAGCTTCGTACTCGGCTTCGTTGTTCGTCGCTTTGAAGTCCAAGGTGAAGGCTTGCTCTATGACCAGTCATTCTGGCGATTGGAGAACTATGCCGGCGCCAACTCTCTTGGAGGTGGCCGAGCCGTCAACGAAGACTCTCCATGCCGAGTCGAGGACTTGGTTCTGAGAAGGTTCGCCGACCTCGGTGATTTCATTCTCATGCCCTATGCCCCCCAGTGAGGTGCCAGGCCGGGTCGAAGCCGAGTTTGGAGAGACGAACTCAACAATGAAGTCTGCCAGAATCTGGGCTTTGATCGCAGTCCTGGGACGGTACTGAATGTCATACTGCCCCAATTCGACCACCCATTTTGAAATTCTCCCTGAAAAGTTAGCTTTCTTGAAGATAGATCGGAGTGGATGCTCCGTAATGACCACAATGGTGTGGGATTGAAAATAGTGAGAGCTTACGGGAGGCACTGATGAGTGCCAGCGCGAGCTTCTCAAGCAAAAGGTATCTAGTCTCGACATCAAGGATGATTTTGCTCATGTAATAGATTGGCTTTTGCGTTTCTCCGTCCTCTCTGATGAGGACAGAGCTCACCGCGTGATCCGAGACTGCCAGATACAAATATAATGTCTCCCCCTTAGTTGGGGTAGAGAGCAGAGGTGGTGAAGAAAGATAAGTTTTGAGTGCTTCCAATGCTTGGACGCACTCAGGGGTCCACTGAAATTTTAAGTTTTTTCTTAAGAGCTGAAAGAAAGGTCGGCACTTATCTGATGATCTGCTGATGAAGCGGTTGAGTGCGGCGGCCATGCCAGTCAGCTTTTGGACTTCCTTGGTGGTAGTCGGGCTCTGGATTACCAAGATTGCTGTGATCTAATCTGGGATGGCTTCTATGCCCCTCCGAGTCACTAGGCTTCCGAGGAATTTGCCAGAAGCGACGCCGAAGGCGCATTTGGATGCGTTCAACTTGAGCTTGAATTCTCTGAGGATGCTGAAGACTTGAGCCAAGTCCGCCAGGTGATCATGAGACTGCTTGGATTTGAAGACCATGTCGTCTATGTAAACTTCGACAGTCTTGCCGAGCTGAGCCTGGAACATCTTTGTGACGAGGCACTGATAGGTTGCCCCCGCGTCCTTCAGTCCAAAGGGCATCACCTTATAACAATAAGTGTCGCAGGGGGTTATGGATGAAGTCTTCTCCTCGTCCGGCTCAAACATTGGGATCTGATGGTAGCCGCGGTAGGCATCGAGGAAACTCATCCTGTCATGGCCAGTGGTGGCGTCGATCATCTGATCAATCTATGGGAGTGGGAAGCTGTCCTTTGGGCAGGCCTTATTGAGGTCGGTGAAGTCGACGCACACCCTCCACTTGCCAGTTTTCTTCTTGACCACCATAGTATTGGCCAGTCAGACCGGGTACTGGACCTCTCTGATTGCGCCTGCCTCCAGCAACCTGTCGACCTTTTCGATCACAGCATCTGTCTGCTGCAACCCTATTCTTCGGGCCTTCTGCACTACTGGCTTGTGGCTGGGATCTACATTCAGTTTGTGGCACATAACCTCAGGGCTGATCCCAGTCATTTCGCTCGGAGTCCAGGCGAAGACGTCTCTGTTCTGCATCAGGAATTTCGAGAGCTCGGCTCTCTCAGGGTCAGGAAGCTGGCTGCCGATCAGGAAGAACCTGTCTGGGTCGAGCGGATCGATCCAGACTTCTGTTAGGTCCTCAATACTCTTCTTCTCTGGATCCCAGCCAATCTCGTCCAGCTCCTTCTCGAGTTCTGCTACATGTACTCACTCCGGTTCCTTCTCCCCAGGGACTACGGCCATTATACACTGCCTGGCCAGCTGCTGATCCCCGTCCACAGTAACCACCTCCATCTTGCCTTCCTTGTCCTCAAGCACAAACTTTAGCTTCTGGTGGAGAGTGGAGGGAACTGCTTCCATCTTGTGGAGCCACGTCCTGCCCATAATAACATTGTAGGGGGAAGGGGCGTCCACTACTAGAAAGTCGGTCATCACGGAGGCTCCGCCCACCCTGGTCTCCAGAGTGACTCTTCCCTTAGGGTAGACTGGTTTGGCGCTGAACCCTATCAGGGGCACACGGGCCTCTTTCAAATCAGCTTCTGAGAGTCCCATCTTCTTGAAGCATTCATAGTAGAGGACCTCGGATGAACCGCCGGTGTCGATGAGGATCCTCTTCACTGTGAAGTCTCTCAGCTTCATCGTCAGGAGCAAGGGATCATTGTGGGGAAGCTGTACTCCCTCAAGGTCTTTGTCTGAAAACGAGATAGCCGTGCGATCACGCCGCGCTTTCTTGGACGCTGGTCCGAGTTCGGCCCTCATCACCTCTTTCCCATGAGAGGTTTGCCTGGCCTCGACACGGGCCTGGGCGTTGCTTTTAGCTAAGGAGGAAGGAACTGAAGGCACCAAGTGGATGACATTGATGATCTTCTCAGATTCGCTGCTGTCTGGCTCCTTGTCGGCGCTCTGATGGGTTCGGCCAACTGTCGGCGTCTCCCGTCTTGATGTACTCCTCCAGGTGGCCTTCCTTGGCAAGCTTCTCCAGGTGAGACTTTAGGATTCTGCATTCCTCGATTATGTGTCCATTCTGTTTGTGGTAGGCGCAGAACCTGTCCTGGTCACGGGTGGAGGGGTCGCCTTGCATGGGCTGAGGCCAGCTGAAGAATGGCTAGTGCTTGATCTTGTGCATGATCTGATGGATCGGCTCCCTGAAGGTGGTACTCACAGCTTGATAGGGATTGGAGGGAGGCCTGGGCTTCCTGCTGCCCCCAGATTTGGATGCTGGGGTCTTTGCTGAGGTCGAAACCCAAGCTTGGTGCGGTTCCTCTTTCCGGAACGGCTTCTTGTCCTTCCTAGGGGCTGGTTGCCCCTATCCTTTTGTCCTGTGCCGTGGTTTTCCTGGGCCCGAATATCATCTTCCTCCCGGGCGACATAGCGCTTTATTTTGGACATCAAGGCTGGCACGGAGGTTATGGGGTCTCCGGCCAGGTCTTTCCTGAGCTCGTTCCCTAGTAACAGAGCGTTTCGGAAGGCGAAGATTGCCACTTCGTCCCTAGTAACCTCAATATGGCTGTAAATCGCCTTGAATCGTCTGGCGAACCAGGTGATGGTCTCACCCTGCTTCATCTTCAGGGCAATATCCTGAAACTTCTTCAAGAAGGAGAGCTGGAGCTGTCTCCAACTCGAGATAGACTTCTCTGGAAGGGCACAGAACCATTTCAAGGAGAGGTCGCCCAGACTGGAGGAGAAGATTTTGCAGTTGAGGTGGCCCTCGTTCTCCCAGATGGACATCCTCTAAGAGAAATGCCAGAGGTGAGAGCGGCTGGATATGAGACTCCGTCGTAAGGGACGAACCGCGGGACAGAGAACTTTTTGGGCAAGGGAGTTTCCTCGATATCCCGCGTAAAGGGAAAGACACCCAGGTCGGTGGGGCCGCAATTATCTTGCTGTTCTCGCATCTCCAAGTTATGCTGAAGAGCCAGCTTGATACGCTTGTCGAAACGCTCCTGCTCGTCATCCTTCTCTGGTGACAGTGCTCTCGACTTCCGCTTCGAGTGGCCTCGACTGTGATGGCTATGAGCTCGTCCGTCACGGCCACGATGACTTCGGCTGTTGCTCGAGCCTTCGTTGTGGGCCTGGCTATGCTTTTGATCCAAAAAGGCTCTCAAATCCTCGTGGGGGGACTGGACTACCTTGCTCTAGACGGCTCTCTTCTCGCCTGGGCGCTCGGAGGGCTGCCTTAACGAGGTACCCCCTGCTGCTCTTAGTTGCTGTTAGAGCTGACGGATTAACTTCTCCTGCTCCTGGAGGAGAGCGTTTTGAGCTGCGATATTCCCTCCGTCAGCGAGGTGTCGTGAACGATGCGGCTTGTCGACTGCTACGACTTTGTCTTTCTGGGGACGCTCCTGTTGCCGTCCGTCCCGTCGGGGAGGTGTGACTTCCGTCCCCAGAGACGAATCGTCAACTTGCTCTTGGAACGGGATTTCGATGAAGAGGTGCGAGTCTGGGCGCTCCTCGCTTGCAGACGCGCCAGGCCCCGCTCCGGATTGTCCTTGAGGAGGGACGTCCGTCGACGGGCTCGGTAGCCGAATGATCGGTCTTGAAGACTCTCAGCCTTTCTTGGGTTTTGGAGGCATGGTGTTTGAGAAGGTTGGGATGATACTTTCCCACAGACGGCGCCAATTGTAAGTGCAAAAACGATGACTCACAAAACTAGGGGTGCCCAATAGGACTTATCCAAATGAAAGAAGAAGATCAGCTGCCTCAAAGCCTGAAAAGGGAAGAGCAAACGGTCAGAGGACCCTGGCCTGAGTGGCGCAAGGCTTTCCGATGCCTAAGTCAGTGTATGAACTTGAACAAAGGAAGGAGAGGAAGAAGAGAGGCAGAGTAACAGCTCTCAAGTGTGAATATTGCGTACCTTTGTTATGGAATGTTGGTCTATTTATAGAGGATTTTACCTGATATCTTGGAGTGGGCCCCTTGATTTGACAGGAAAGCTCTCATTAGCCCACAAAGTAATAAATGCGGGTCCATCACAGCCCACAAAGCATTTGTTGCCAGTCCGATCAGCCCACGCTGTATTTATTGCCAGTCCGATCAGCCCACGTCGCATTTAATGCATATCATGTTGGGCCTGATCGTGTTGGATGGCTTTGGCGGCAGAGGTCCCATCGGATCCATCCTCGGGCTTTGCCCTGATTTGGCTATAGCCGCTGGATGCCGCCTTGTCAGAGATCTGGCGAAGATTGTGGACGGCTGGGATGGCCCATCTGTCTCCCTGGCTCGCGCCTTTACTCCGCCACGTGTCTGGTGACGTGGCGGACGTAGGGGCGAGACCGGGGTTTTCTCTTCATTTCGGCTCCCGTCCTGGCATCTTCCGCCTAGGTCAGGCACACAGCCGAAGTCAAGCTTGTTAGCCGAACTCGGCATTGGCAGCCTGAGTCAGCCTGGTTTCGGCTGAGGCATTCATCCCGGCGCCGAGGTGAGTCCGGATGACACGTGGACGTGCTAATTGACGTCTAATCAGCCGAGATTAGCATAATCCTGGTGTCTTAAAAATCTCCCCACACAAGTTCTAAGGCATATATAAATAGTTCAAAACTTCAAATCCGACTACCCATCCAAGCGGTGGCTCCCTGTCTACTATTATAAAATATAAGCAAAAGAGAAATGTAAGGTAAAAAGGCATGATAGATTCTATACACTTATCATTCCAGTTTGTTAGATAAATCAAAATTCATGTGCCTTACAACTCATAGAAATATAAAGCCCTAAAATTCCTAGGAACTCCATAATTCTATTACATGAAACAAACATGACCTAAGAGTTCAGGTGAAGGCAGGCCAACAAAGAGAACTGAATCCAATTCAAAGCAGGATGAGAATGAGCAATAGCCTAACTGGGTTGAGAAATTGCAGGAAATAGATGAACTTTGTGAGGTAACAGTGAGCTACAGTCAAACTGTGTTCAAGTATCACAGGAATCAGATAGCTCTTGCTGCTATATACATTTATTAAGAGTTTAATATGGCTATCAAGAGAAAAAATAAGAAAGACAAATATCAAATTACTGTCAAGATTGAGCCAGGGCATATATCAGTCCATTTTGCTTATGTGGAACAGTGCACATTGCAAACAATAATTGGAATGATTATTAAGTTATCATGTGTTTTTCCTACTGATAATCTATTCCCTTGCCACCTCCATAGGATTATTTGCACTCCCAAATCTAAATAGCTAGCATTCACTGATATGCAAACCTATGTCTTACATGTGGTGAGACTTGATAGGTGATTGATTCATACAAAGCTATTCCCAATGAACTGCATGTGCTAAATAGAATAGGTGGTTTGAAATTTGTATTCACCTGGGTACGTGGGATTGGCACCCCAGACAGTATAAATCAGTCATTTGGTAATGGGCTTCTATTGGAGATTTGAATGGTTCTACATGTATATATTCTGTTAAACACTTTACTTAGGTTTGACAAAAATGAAAGGTAAACAAAGATCATACAAGTATTAGTAAATAACCACTCCAGAGACTTTGATGATAGAAATGATAATTGTATAAGACTTCAATGTCAAAGATGATTTCTACCCAAAAAAAAAAAAATGTCAAAGATGATGACGTGGGTCTCAGTCTCTCTCCCAGAGTCTCATTACCACTATGGCTATCCTGTTGAATACTCCAAATTCACTTATTCTGTTTGTTTAAATTGGAAGAAAAAGTTAGATGAAGTAAGGAATGCACCAAGCCTTAGTGCTGGTAGGGAAGAGTGTTTGGATGCAGAAGAATGGAAAAATGATATGAATTGGAGATAAAAACTGACAAAGTAGAAAGCCCCAAATGGTAGTCAAAAGTGATGACTTTCTTCTTCTTTTTGTTTGGAAGACAATGTCTCTTACCAAATCAGACACAACTTAGGGTCTAGATTTTTGGGTTAGAAGCTCTGATTTAGGAGAAGTGGACATTTCTACTCAACAAACCAACCAATTCCGGCACATAAAAAATTTAATAAAAGCAAGTAACAAACAGATGAAGATGGAGCGATGAAGAAAAGAAGGGGTTTGCATACAAAAATCTTACCTTTGAGCGCTTGAGCATCAATTCCTGCGGAGATTCTTAGAGTGAGATCAAATGATGAGAAAGACAGTCGTTTTGTTTCTCTGTTTGTTGTGTTTGTTTGAGAGGGTCTCGTTGGCTTCCTATTTTGGCCAACAAATGTCCATCCACATCCACATGTCCCTCATCAAATGAGCCACAGATGAAGATGCATGCAAGTGGAACACAGTTGGATGTGTAGAGAAAGTTAACAAGCAGGTCATTTCTTAGCTTTTATAAGGGTCGGTAGAAACCTAAGCTTCTACTAGTTAGGTTCCAATAAATGACAACTTAGAATTATGAAATCTAAATTCAAAATAAGAAATTCTCAATTGCTTATCAGTTTCTTCTACAACATCACACACAGATAAATATGTATGTAACTAAATTAAAATTATTTCATTAAAAATGATTAGTATCCAAGAGCACTAGACATATCTTGCAAGTATAAATGGTAAAAACCATTGGAACAAATTAAAAATATAATCCGCAATGTAACACTTTTGAACAAGTTAAGCAAATGATTAAAATCAATTCTTACACAGAGGCAAATTCGGAGGAGTAACCAACGAAGGATTCGGGTATTTCTCCTCCAGCAGCTGCGTAATGAGATCCGAATCCGCAACCTATTTGTCGTCAAACTTCACAGCAGGAACCTTCCCTTCAGGATTAATCTTCAAAAACCTAAGTTCACATGTTCACATGTCCAAATCTATTAGTTAAGCAAAAACCCGAATGGACAAACAGTAAAACGTCTCCTTCTAAGATTCCAAAAACTTCTGCCAAACCCAAACCTACTAAAAAAAAGGAAGAAAATTATGATTTCAAAAACCTGCACACCTTTTGGAAGTTCAAAAGATGGGTTACCCTATTCCACATCAATCAAAAGAGCAAAGACCCATATCAAGAAATGGGAAGAACTGAACACCCAAAAGCAAATCAATCAAAATAGCAAAAACCCATTTGATAAAACTGTAAGAAAACAAAAACCCACATGCAGATCTCTCAAAGATCTAATACCATGCCACAAAACTGCGAGAAATAGAGAGAGGGAGCGGGACGGGGAGAGGGAGAGGGAGGGAGAGAAAGAACTAGGGGTGGCTCCGGCGCAGGGAGGGAGAGAGAGAACCGGTGGCCGCTCGGTCGGAGCACAGTGCAGAGCGAGAGGGAGAGAGAAATAGAGAGAGAGGGAGGGAGAGAACCGGTGGCGGCTCCGGCGTAGGGAGGGAGAGAGAGAACCGGTGGCGGCTCCGGCGAGAGGGAGGGCACAGTGCAGAGCGAGAGGGAGAGGGAGGGAGGGAGGGAGAGAGAGAAAGAAATAGAGAGAGAGAGAGAGGAGAGGGATGGAGAGAGAGAGAGCTCCGGCTCCGGCAGTGGCGTGCCTGGTGCAGCGGGAGGACAGAGCGCGGAAGGAGAAAAAAAACGGGGGAAGGAAAAAATGAATGGAAGGTGGGGTGTGTGTGTGTGTTAAAAATGATGACCGCTTGGGCGGCGTTAAAAATGATGACCGCTATTGCGGCCGCAACAGGCGGTCGCTATTTGTGACCGCCACAAAAGGCCGCCCGCTTTTTTCCAGCGCCGATAACCATTTTTCTAGTAGTCCATCTTATTTCTCGATTTTAAGAATTTATTTTTAACTCTTTAAAAATGTAACATTACATTCTAAGATCTAATCTACATATATCAAGTGTTTTCTACTTATAAAGTAAACCAGCTAAATTTGTAATAAGTTCTAGTTAAACGTACTCTGTTAGAAGTTGAGCCTAAAATCATGTTTGTATCAATGGTGATCATTATGATTGCGAGCTTAACTTTAAGGGACGCTAATTTTGGTGTTGGAGTTTATCCCACCATTAAATTAATTATTGCTAGATCAGATATTGATGTGGGCCTAATCTTTATTGGATTTAATATCCAAGGAAATATTCATCTTGAACAATTAGGATTTTAATAAGTACACTCAGGGAGATATCGAATACCTTATTTGGGGATTTGTCTGGTTCCTGATATATATTAGAGGATTCATACGTACATTGTACCATTTCCCTTCCTGTTCATCTAGTGTAAGATGCACGTGGATGTATTCTAATCTGATTAATCAAGGGTGTAATTTCTCTCAATGGGCTGAATGAAAATGATAGTCATGCAGATAGGTTAAAAAAATGAGGAATGGATAGTTGTCTTTTGTTTCAAATTTTGGTGGCAATAGGTCACATAAATGGAAGGCGTGTGCAGTCACTGAACTCTGCTTAGACAGCAAAAAATCGATCCTTAGAACACATTTGTATAACGTTGGGATTTTGTGTTCAAAGATTTTTGTTTTCCAAGCACTAATGTTAATAATTTAAAATCTCTCCATAGGAAATGATATCTTACATACCTTATCAAAGCATTTTAAACTTTTCTTAAAAAAAGACGTGATAAGGGTGGTTTAAAATTTTAACCTATTTCGTCACTTCACAAGAATATTTGTGTCATGGGAGATTCACTAGGATTTAAAAGGATGACTATGTGGCATCTAGTATACAGAACCGTGTATTACTTTCCAATAACTCTATCATGGGGCCCATATAAAGAGATCATTCGGACATTTCAGCATGTTATCCCCTCAATTCATATATCCTCAAGCTTAGCTCAAAAGGAGCGGGTCCCACCGTCAAGTTGAGCAATATGATGGAAATGTGACTGATGCTGATGTGACATTAGTGCTGACATGATGTTAATCACATTTTAATCATGGTGATCAATCCCATGTGAGATCCAATTAGGGTATAACGTTTGGTTAACCGATTTTTTTGGAAAAATCGTTAACCGACCATAACCGCGGTTTTCTGTGTTTTAAAGTTGTAACCATAAATGTGAAGACAAAAACCGTGGAAAACCGAACCGCGGTTAACCGTAATAAACGGTTCGGTTACGGTTAATAACCGAGGAAAAATCTAATCATGGTGTCACCTTACTTTGGGGTAAATTTTCATTGACAGCTTTGATACCAGATCCTTCACAGTGAGCAAATATTTGTTCTGTATTTTACCTAACACTTCAATTTCAGGTGAAAAATCTGAGTTGCATGGTGGAGAATGAATACAACCAAATTCACAATCCAAAGCTCGCAATCTTCTCACACACATTGTGAATAAACCAATACAAGAAGCCCTAATCACCGCCAAGATCCACTCTACTAAAAAAAACAACAGAAATTCAAGAACTTGTAGAAGCCGAACAAGGCCAAGAATCCACAGGCCGGAATCCAAATGGTCAAAAAAGTCTCGACGTAGTTGAACTGAGTTGAATATATTTAAGTGAACTTCCCAGCGATTTCCTCAAACATCCACCATCCTAGATGCTGAAATCTCGACGAGGACGCACCACCCGGAAATCCCCAATTTTCAGAGCTTCTAAAACCCAGCTGCAGCCACTGTTCCCAATCCAACCTCACGTTAAAACCAACAAGATATTTCTATCTCCACAGTGACGGTCCTTCCACCCACCCTATCCATCCCCTTGCCGCCCCACTTCTCCATACTCAATACCAAATACCCAAGACTCAACAGCAGCAGGAGGCCAGAGATGATGCTGTCTCTCTCCTTTCTCTCCACGTCTCGTTTGGTCGACCCTGTCTCGCTTCCCAACCTCACCTCTCGCATGACCCAACCTTCCCCGCCTCCCATCCCTCTCCAAGCCTCCTCCACACTCCAATGCCAACATTTCCAATCGTATGCACCTACATCTCCTTCCCTACTCCTCCACTTCACCTCTATTTCTTTATACTCCCTCTCTACATCTCTGATCTCACCCTTTCATTTCTTTCAGATGCTTGGGCTGCTCTCGCGAGTGGAATCTAGACCGTCCCATCGTCCTGGATGATGCAGAAAAATTCTTCAAGAGATGTGGTGGATGGAGGCAAAGTAGGCATCGCGGTCGGATTTGGGGGAGGTGGAGGTGGAATAGGTGGGTGGGGTTAGGGTTTTGAGGGAGTGGAGAGGGAGGAATAGATGATGATGGAGGAGGAGAAGGGCTGAAGGCGAGAGAAAGGGGCATCTGAGGCGTCTCTGGACTGAGAAGAAAAGGTTTTGGTCCTTTTTAGACTTGCTAAATGTTAGGGTTTTTAATAAAAGTTCTGAAATATCTCATTTAGCTCCTTTTTTTTTTCTTTATTTATATAACGGTACGGTTAACCGTGTGCGGTTAACCGAACTATATTTTACAGTTCGGTTTGGTTAACCACCATGAATTATTATGGAAAACTGTAACCGAACCGAACCATGCGGTTTTTGGAGTTCAATAACCATAACAGTAACCATAACCGGCACGGCCCGGTCAACGGCACGGCCCACTTGGCACGGCCCATGACGCGGGCCGTGTTGGGCGGAGCCTCACAGGCCCGCTGGCCCGTTTGGCACGGCCCGCCAGGCCTGCCAGGATCGGCCCGTCAGGCCCGCCAAGCACGGCCTGCCTGGCCCGCCCAAAAATGCGTATTTTTTTAAAAAAATTATCAATTTTATTTCTGAGAGAAGTATGTCATGTAAGTAATCCACACACTAAAATATAATTCACTTGAACCTCCCATTCTATCCATTGAAAGTTGTACACTGGTATCCGCAAACAAACTCAAAAATCAAAATGCATTCTACATCAATAAATTTTAAAAATTGGTTGTTTTGATTAGTTTATCTTCGAAAATAATTCTTATGTGACACTGCATCTTATTATTTTTCTATTAGTAAAAAGATGAAAGTATGATTTATTCTGAAACTGAGGAACGCGGGATAGCCCAGTGGTAAGGGTGTCCCATTTTACAAGCCGGCCATGGATCATCCTTGGCCAGGTAGATAATCTCACATGTCTTGTACCACTCACCCATACTAGGGTAAAAAAATAATATTTTGCTACCATAATTACTCCTTTCCAGGGAAAATTCTCTCCCTTCCCATTTGCCAATGTGGAAACTTGCAAGTAACAAGAAATGGCCATCAAAATCTCTAAGAGCATCTCCAACGGATATGTTATTTTGGAGATGTCAAATTCCATTTAAAGACTTATGTGGCAATTTGAAGGTTTAAAATTTGACATTTCTTAAAATAGGAATTCCACCTTATGTGTCAAATTACATGAAAAGTTCCCCCTTCTTCTTTAGTTCTACATTGTTAGTGTAGATTTGTCTTTATTCAATAATGTTGTTATTTTTTATAAATTATAATAACTTATTATTTTTATTTTTTTTTTATCGGTAACGGTAAAATATATTAAAGACTTAAGAAAGGTACAGTAAAGAAGATGAAAATAAAAGACATGCGAAGGTATTAGAGCTAAATACCAACACAAAACAAGAAATTACAAAGGAGCAAGCAAAGCTACCTCTCTTTCTACCCCCAACTTAGCCAAAGCATCCGCCATGCCATTCCCCGACCGATGCACATGATGAAACTCAACTTATTATTTTTATTAATCAATTACGTATATTATATATTCATTTGGGTTTAATGTTCTTGCATAATGATTATCATAAAAATAAAAGTTTGACCACCATGCTTAAAGTACAACACATAAGTATAAAAAAAATAATAATTACAGTATCTATAGTATGAAAATATAGTTACTTTTATAAAATACCTCATAGCTAAAGTCTAACTACTTTAGGTTCTCACCCCTATCTAAAGTGGTTAAATTCTCATCCTAATCTAACTAGTAGTTTAATACTCTAAAGTGGTTAAGTTTTCATCCTCATCTAACTAATTTTAATATTGTTTGGATAAATATTTGTATACAATAGTTAGTTGGTCCAGTGGTTATGTTTACCTCTTAAATCCTAGTGGGATACGATTTTTCGGTCTTTTTTTACACCCGTAGACCCAATCCATCCCCTTTGAATGATGTAATCTCCATCTCGCCACCACCATAATGCAACAGCGGATCCGGCCTCACAGTCCAAGTAGTCCCGGATCCAAGCCGGAGGGTAGTGAGAGGATGTTTGTCATTGATGCTACTTTTATATTCATTAAACTATTTTGGCTTGTGTTGGTCGATAAAAATGTGGGGAAAAAGGCCAGAGCACATGACAAAAAGGCGAATGGATTATAAGAAATGATATTACACAAATGTGCATAGGTCGAGAATTGCTTGGTAGTCGTAAGTTGTAACGACGAAACCGAGTAAAAAGACTCCCATTATAAATTATCATGTGTACTACACATATTCCTCCATATCTAATCGCCTAACCTGTGGCCCAAAGGAAAAAGGAAATTTTAGCATCCTGGTAAGGGCCTACCATGTGCACTCTTATCAACTTTTTTTTTTTCTTACTTCTCCTCTTTTCATCCTTTTCTAAAAAAACTCTTGTAGGCAGAAATTACTACATGATTAGTTTTTTTTTTTTTTGGGTAAGAACTATATGTTTTTTTTTTGTTAATTCTAATAAAAAGCTGATAAGAGAGAGTCACTGTAAGTGCAAAAATAATAACTCACAAGATTAGGAGGGTGCCTGATAAGACTTATTCAAATGTAAGATGAAGATCAGCTGCCTCAAAGCCTGAAAAGGGAAGAACGAACAGTCAGAGGACCCTGGCCTGAGTGGCGCAAGGCTCTCCGATGCCTAAGTTAGTGTATGAACTGAACAAAGGAAGAGGAGAGGCAGAGTAATAGCTCTAGTATGCGTGTGTTGCGTACCTGTGTTATGTGATGTTATCTTATTTATAGAGAACTCTACCTGATATCTTGGAGTGGGCCCCTTGATTTGATAGGGAAGCTCTCATTAGCCCACAAAGTAATAAATGCGGGTCCATCACAGCCCACAAAGCATTTATTGCCAGTTTGATCAGCCCGCATTGCATTAAATGCATGTCATGTTGGGCCTGATCGTGTTGGACGCCTTTGGCGGTAGAGGTCCCATCGGATCTATCCTCTGGCTCTGCCCTGATTTGGTTACAGCCGCTGGATGCCGCCTTGTCAGGGATCTGGCGAAGATTGTGGACGGCTGGGATGGCCCATCTGTCTCTCTGGCTCGCGCCCCTATTCCGCCACGTGTCTGGTGACGTGGCGGGCGTGGGGGCGAGACCAGGGTTTCTCTTCATCTTGGCTTCCGTCCCGGCTTCTTCCACCGAGGTCAGGCACACAGCCGAGGTCAACCTTGGTAGCTGAGCTCGGCACTGGCAGCCGAAGTCAGTCTGGTTTCGACTGAGGCCTTTATCCCGGCGGCCGAGGTGTGTCTGGATGGCAAGTGGACGTGCTAATTGACATCTTACAGCTGAGATCAGCATAATCCTGGTGTCTTGAAAATCTCCCCACACAGTCACAATTATAAAAAAAGAAGAAACCATACATATAATGCCTATGCTAAAGTCACATGAGAGATTGGAGTGGAAGTGTACATGGAAACTACTTCGCATAGTTAAGGATCATTGAATAGAAAATTAATTAGATAGAGTGTGTTGGTTTTGAGAAACAATTCTGGCAATGGGTGCTATGGTTAAGGGATTGTTTTGATATAGTTTTAGTGATGAATGTAAAAGTAATGGATGCGTAGCCGTATTTTTAAGTTGGTTTGCCTCTCCAAGCTCAACTCAAGTAAATGGATGATGATGATGATGATGATCATGATCATGATCGCTTATGCACTATGCATTTAGACCGTCCGGCAGAACCCACCTCTCCATTATGCATGGTGATGAATGGTGTTTAATTAATAATAATGATAATGATAATGATAGCGACTGTAAATTTTTATTACCACAATTAGGCACTTTTATAGGAATCCTAATCCTGAAACGGAGGAGTGTTGGGCGACGTGCCAACTAACAAGACGTGTGGGGAGTGCATCAATGGTCCAGAAGACTCCTGTTAGAAACTTTGTATTATTTTATTTTTCCTGAAAAACTTTTGTCAGTACTACTTACATGCCATTTTACCCAGATAAGAAATTTTTATTGACGCTGCAAAGTGGTCGGAGGCAATTATGCAAAATATTTTTTAAGTCTTTTATTTTGGCTTTCTTCTCAAGGAAATGCTCTCACACCTACATACACACCTTTTTTTAAGACCCACACTATTAACCAATGTCGTAAAAATCGCTAGGCGGACGCTAAGAGGTGGGCATGGACTAGGAATTAATTGACTAGGCGGAGATTAATCTGGGATTAATCGAATTAGACGTTTTTGATGAAAATCAACTATTTTTCATAGAATTTTAGTACACTAGTCATCACATATATGCAACAATATAAATAGACATCAATGCTTAGTTGATGCATTTTAAAAAACACATCTCTTACTTAATTGATTAATGCTTGCTATATTTTACAGATAACACAATGGCTTGCAGACATGTATGGCACAAGCATAGCTGCATATCCAAGCAATTGCTCAAAATCAAACCAAACGAGAATATCATCATGTTCTAGTGTTGCATATCCAAGCCGTAGCAGAGCATTGTAACATGCTAGTGTTTCATACAAATTAAACTTCAAAAAACATCAAATCATAAATCATCAAAAATATCATCATGTTCTTCCACCAAGGCCACATCTACTTCTTTATCGGACTCAAAGTCATCATCTCCATCGTCCTCTTCGGAGGACTCCTCCGACACAAATTCTTCCTCATCAATTTCTCTCATAGTCCTAGTACTCCTCCTAGGTTGAAGCATTTCATCCGCTCCCACAGCTTGGCCAAGTACCTCCCACGTTGCTCCGGTCATGGGATCAACATCATCCTCATCATCATCAACTCCGTCAACGAACCAATGTTGAGCTTTACCACAATCATCCGCTTGGAGGATATCTTCCTCATCACCAACTCTTTTCTTTTTATGAAGAATTTTGGAATTGAATTGAACATACACCAAGTTGTTCAACCTTTCATAATCAAGCCTATTTCTCTTTTTAGTGTGCACCTACAAGATAACATTATAATATCATGTAAATCAACATAGCAACTAAATTACAATGTAAAAGAATTATGACTTGCAAAGTAAGTGACATACCCCTTCAAATGTACTCCAATTCCTCTCACAACCTGACGAACTTGTGGTTAAGGATAGAATCCTAATTGCCATCTTCTTCAAATATGGTGCATTACCGCCATAATTACTCCACCACGCAGCTAGCGTTAACAAAAAATGACTAGTTAATAACCATTTGTTAAGAAAGTCAATTACTCAAGCCAATAATTAATGATATTATGATACCATCAACTAGGACTTACCAGGATTAAATAACCTTACACCTTTAGTTTGATTAGCATGTTCAGCTTGCTTTCTTCCAAACATACCCTGTAAATTCTTATACTTTACCAATTCTTCATCCAAAACTTTAGTTTGAGTATCAATATCATTTGGGAAGAACTTCTCCACACAATTGACTATAGCATCCATGTAATCAACATCTTCTCCTATCTCCACCCTATTCTTTGCAAAGTAGTATGGATTAAGCATATATCCCGCCAAGTGCAAATTCCTATCAAGTCTTTCTTTGGATTTACTCTCAATTATGTCTAGAATTGGTTTGTAGTTCTTTTCAATTCCATGAAAGACTTCATCCTTTATCTCTTTCTTCGCCGCTTCAAGTTCTCCATACAATCAAGGCATAGAGGGCCTATCACTATCAACAACGCGGAGGACTTTTACCAAAGGTCGAAACACAACCAAACATGAGTTCAAGGATTTCCAGAATGAAAGGCTAACCACCGTCGCATATGCCACTTTTCCCTTTGCACTCTTAGAATATGAATTCCGACCCCAATCTTCGGAAGCAAACATAAGTCTCAATTGCTCCTTTTTCTCTACCAAACTTTGCATAGTTAAGTAAGTGCTAGCAAAGCGTGTTACTTCGGGCCGTACTATCTCACGCTTCTTTGTCATCCTTCTCATCATGCTTAAGGTTGAGTGATGAGAGTATATGAAAATGGTTAAGGCCCTTGCCTTATCAATCGCACTCTTAAACCTTGGAAGCTTACCAATCCCCTCAAGCATAAGATTCACAGTATGTGTGGCGCAAGAAGTCCAAAATATGTTAGGCCTCTTGGCTTTCATCAAAGTCGCCGCAGCCATATTGTTGGAAGCATTATCCGTCACAATTTGGACCACCTTCTCTTCCCCTACTTGTTCATGTGCATTTATCCACATACTCAAATATATAGCTTCCCGTATGTGATGCATCAGAATCTTCCCTTGATGAAATAAAAGAAATCCCTTCCCCACAATGCACACATAAGTTCATAATGCTTCTTCTTTTACGGTCGGTCAAAGCATCAGTCATTATAGAACAACCAGATATGGACCACCCCTCTTCATGCTTTTTAAGAGAGTTCTTAACCCTCGAAACCTCCGCTTTCAAACATGGGCCACTCATTCGATACCGACTTGGTGTAGGTAATCCTGGACCAAACTGCCCAATAGCTTCCGTCATTAGCGTGAAACTATCATTTTGAATGGCGTTGAAAGCAATGCCACTCTCAATAACCCAGCGTGCTATATATTGTTGTGTGTCAAGCACCTTCTTCTTATCCAACAAATCTACTAGATTGGCTTGCCTTATAAACTTTGTAGTGGAAGTGTCGTAGTGTTGTTGTGGATTAATCTCCACAAATATTCCCATAGGCCCAATATCAATTGGCAAGGGTTGGATGTCCTCATTCATCTCCACAACACCATCAAATATTGAAACTTCCTTTCTAGTTTCAGTTTCTTCACTTTGCTTCTGTTTCTTTTTCTTTTTCATCTTAACACCGTCTAGTGCCTCTCTACATGCCTGTTTTGCCTCGTCATTCGCCTTATCACAAGCCTTCACATTCCCAGTTCTACCAACTACATGACACTTTAGTCAGTAGATGCCTCCGGAGAGGTTCTTCCCACAAAGCTTACATCTGACTTTATCAAGTGATTTGGCATCAATTAATTCTCCATACTCCCACCCAACATCATTAGATCCACGTTTCAATGCATTTGCGATATTTGCATCACTTGTTGATTCACCCATGGTATTGGAGTTGGAAGCCGCCGATGAAGTAGCCATACTGAAGCAGATTGTATTGGAGTTAGAAGCCGCTGATGAGTTAATTGCTTGGTTATATTCGATTGTTAGAGATGAAGTCATGAAGAGGAGACTTAAGAGAGAACGAGAAAAATAAACAGCAGTAGAAATTAAAAAAAAATAGCAGCAGCAGCAAGAACAAAATTAACATGCAGAAGAGCAGAAAAACGCAGCAGCAAAACAACAGCAGAGCAAAAAAAAAAACAACAACAACAAAACAACATGCAGAAGAGCAAAGCAGCAGCAAAACAACAGCAGAGCAAAAAAAAAACAGCACAAGGAAATAACGCAGTAGGCCAGCAGCAAAACAACAACAAAGCAAAAAAAAAAAAACAGCAATAGGAAAAAACGCAGCAGGCTAGCAGCAAAACAACAACAGAGCAAAAAAAAAAAAACAGCAGCAGGAAAAAACGCAGCAGCAAAACAACATGCAAAAGAGTAGAAGAGCAAAATTAACAAAAGCAGCAGCTAAAAAAAATAATCAGAAGCAAAAAAAAAATAGCAGCAGGAAAAAAAACGCAACAGCAGAAGGCAACAGTAGCAGTGCCGGTGTGAAGAAAAAAACAAAAAGAAAGAAAGCAGCAGCACTGCAGCAGCAATGGAAGGGAAAAAAACGAAAAGCAGCAGCAGAAGAAAAGAAAGCAACAGCTGTAGTGGAACGGCTGTGTGAAGATGAAAAGGAAAAAAAAAGCAGTATCTGCGCAGCGGTGTGAAGAAACAAAATGAACAGCAGAGTTAGGCTTGACCCATTGGACCGTTTTCCTCCTCCTCCTTCCACCTCTTCTTCTTCTTCCGCCGTTTCTCCTTTTTTTTTTCTCTTCGTTTCGTTTCTGACTCAGAGTTAGGGCACGATATATGCTCTAAGTGCTGGACCAATTTATGACTTAAGCCCATTAACCTGTTGGGCTGGGCTGGACCATTTTCAGCTTTTAAAAATTTTAAGTTATGGGCCGGATTGACCGAAGCCCACTAGGCGGATTAGTCGGATTAATCGGAATTAGGCGGGATTGGTCGGATTAATCAGTACACCCGATTTTTTGCCTCGCCTAGCCCTTAGTCGCGGCGGTGAGGGCCGCCTAGGCCGATTTTTACAACACTGATATTAACGCTACATTCTAGAATTGTTCACTAGTTGTTTCTATGGAAAGGAGTTGCCTCAACATTGAGCCACCGGTAGATTGGCTCTTGGAGCTTGCTTCTTTGCATATAATTGAATTTCTAGAGAAACTCTAAAAGAAGTATTTTCTAAAATGTATAAGATTAAAGAAAAAAAGGTGAGATTTCAAAATGACTATAGATAATACCTCCTTCAAAGGACAATGAATGAAGGAGAGATGGAAAATGAAAACCTACCCATCACCCTTCTAGATCAAACCTTAGTAGGTAGTTAGGTCCCAACTACATCTCCATCTTATATCCTCTACCTTTCACCTCTTTCATAGTCCTTGAGGTTGTGCTAAAATTTGTCGTAGTTAGAGATTGATGTGTGTTAACCTTGGTACTTCGATTTGACCATGATAATGGCTTGACCACGATCAGATTTTGAGCCAATGTTAATACACAAGAGGAGTTTAAACCATCTTTGTGAGGCACCACCCCTTGTGAACCCTCAATTTGAATTTGAATACTATATTTTAGCCTATAGTATCTAATTATAATAATTGATAGGGTTTAGTAAGGGTGTATAATTATTTTCCTAGGTTTTAGTTGGATTAGCCTGGTTGAATAATTTATATAGTCAATAGGGTGCCTTTTACAATTTCTAGAGTTAGTTAGTTAGTTAGAAACCCTAGCTTAGAATTAGTATTTACTATAGCGGGTATCCACTTGAGAAGCTTCTAAAAACCTCACTACACATGGCCCTAACCCCAATCCTATTCAAACTAAAAGAGTATTTTAGTACCTAGCCACCTATCCCAGCCTATAAAACTAATCCCTCCCATGCCATACATTGGCTACAACCTACTCCCTTTCATTTCCCCCTCTTTTCTCTTTTTTTCCGTCATTTCCCTCCAACACTCTCTCAATTTCCCTCCAATTCTCCCATCTCTTTCTCACTCTCTCTAGAAACCCTAGATCTAGAACATCAAGCAAAAGAAGAAGGCCATCTATTACAATTCCAGCTACAACTTATTACTAAGGATCTCTATCTCTATCTTGCTAATCTCTTCTCCTTCTTATAATCAATGTGTACCCTTTTCCAATTTAATTTCCCTAGAATTATCTCTTTCTCTCTCTAGATTTTCTTCCTTATAGAAATTTTTTTGTGGATGTGGGTTTGGAGTAGAGATCTCTTCTCGATCTGAGATTCTGGGCTGATTGTGTGATTGGAGACCTTAGAGGTTGGATCTCTCTTTTCTCTCTCTATCTTCTTGCAATTGAATTGAGGCAAGTGCAATATACTTACTTAACATGAAATGAATGTTTACTGTCTTTGATTCTGTAATTTTCTGTTCAATTAATGTTAGAATTGATAGATCTATCTTTGAGCATGTTTTCATGGAGTGGCCATTGATGAATGGGATGATCTCATTTGGAAGATCAATGGCCCATGGATTGGATGGTTGGATGTATATTGAAGTGAATTTTGTGTTTCATATTGTTTATATGGAGTTTGGACGAAATTGGATGAGTTTTGGTGGAAATTAGACTAAAGGAGAAGAAAACCAGGAATTCTGGATTTTTAGCAAACCAGTGTACTCGGTCGACCGAATACACTGCAATATGGGAAAATACAACTCTCAGCTATTTTCTCTACAGGTTCCTAGCTTCGTGTGGGCGATCGACCAGGCCCTATTCTAGGTCAGGCCAAGCACACAAGATTTCAGCAGAGAAATTGGGCAGCTGGACTTCTATTCAGGACCAAAAACCTTATATCCTCGGTCGACCGAACCCTGTGCCAGGTTGACCTAGATCACAGGATTTCTGTCACGTCCCCCGGACCCGATTAAAGAATAAAACGGATCCGGAGAGTGAATTTTAGGACTAATTAAAATTTTGTCCTTTGGGCCCACAGATCATAAGTCCGCGGTGAGGATAAAATATTTCAAGCCTCATGTAGTACAACAATGTAGAGTTCATACAACTCTAGGCATATGGAATATCAAGCAATGAATAATAATCCTCATTAAATATTTAAGTTGCAAGAAAGAATAAACAAAACTAGATTAAGAAATCAATTTATTACAATGGCCAACCCAATAAGTAATGCCATTAAAAGATCTGAAGTCAATAAAGAAACCAAACTAAATGAAATGAAAGTTCCAACGAGGGATAATAAAAGAATAAATATAAATCTATGAATATCCCCCGTGACTCTCTCTCGTGCCAGGAGTGATGACGCTATTATACGTCATCAGCACGCCACTCTCGTGCATCCTCTGCTGGTTGGAGATCCTCTGGGATCTCCTCACCGGCCTGCTCCTCATAGTAGTAGGAGTCACTTGATGTATCTACACACTAAGGAACAGAGTCGACGACATGTTGAGCAATAGATAAGCAAAGCATAATAAAAATGACATGCATTAAATGTAGAATAATGACAAGTACATGATCATATGAATACAAGGTAAGCGAAGCTAGGCATAAAGCGAGAATATTAATCAATAGAAATAATAATAGGGATCCTAGCAATCATATAGCAGTAACTACTATCTATGCAATGCAAGACAAGAACAAGAAGGAGACTCCGAGGATGTCAAAAGCCACCTCCCGGGGTACCAGTAACAATCCAATCCGAACTACTGATGCCAAAGTCCGGCTCCAGCAGGATCCTAGCTCCCGGTCCTGAGAATAACAGTACGGTCCTAGCCCGCTCCCAGCTATTCAATGCCATGGACGCTGTCCTACGCCGACTGCCCACCCCTACAACCGAGTAACCGGTTCGTCATTAAAATCCCAAACTGCAGATGGCCATGTATGCAAACAATAATAGAGTGGTTCTGACACAAGGACAAATAAGACAGGCTAGTTCCATGTACAAGACACAAGTATAGGGATTATCTCTTCCAAGACAATACAAGACAAGTACAAAATACGATAATCCCTTTCCATATTAGCCAGTCATGTTTATCAAGACAGGACACAGTTTCCTAAGGTACACTCTAAGTCAGGTCAAAGTCCTAAATTCTATAAGAATTTATGTTTTATATATAATTAAGTATTTTATGTCAAGAGAGTGTACAAGGAATGTTATCAACGAATACAAATTACAAGTCAAGGAGATATTATAATCCAATCCTAAGTAAGTGGTGTCATCCATGTACTCCACATGTCCTAACAGAGTACGTGTGGAAGTTGGATCAACGATGCTTCTAGGGAGATCCCTTGGTGTACGATCATGTTAAGCATTGTTCAATTCAACTCCATATGCATTCGGTTACAACACGTGTAATACACGAATACCTAGATAACCCATCAAATTCACACCAAGCCACGTATTTCGATTTCAATCCCCATTAATGGTCAAGTGAGAGTAAGTTTATGGTTTCCAACTTCTAAGGCCCAAACCTAGGTTAAACAGTTTCTTTCCCAATAAATAAGAGTTGAATCATTAATCCGAGTAATAACATCACTTTCTGATCTCCGATCGTAGTGAAAGTAAAACCATTAGATTCTACGCCTCAAGGGCTTTCCAACGGTATATCATACGTAGAAATTCAACGGGCGGATAAAAAGTTACGAGTCTCCAAAGTTTCAGTGACCATGCACCCTCCGATCGATCGTACCGAATGTGCGATCGATCGGCACTGAACACCTCTCAGTTAGTGCATAGTGCGATCGATTGGACAGAGTGATCGATCGATCAGCACTGGGCACCTCCTGCAAGATTTTACAGAGCGATCGATCGGACTGTACGACCGATCAATCGGACTGTAAACGCTCACAGTTAATTGGGGACTGTTCACTGTCCGATCGATCGCACAAGGCGACCGATCGATTGCATAACGAACCTGTATCCCACAAATGGGTTTGTCTCCTTTTCCCTCTGGCCAATCCATGGCTAACCTGCAGATAATGAGCCTCCATGCTCTCCCATTCATTCCATACATCACATTGACACCATTTCTAGCAATTTAAACAATTCTAAGATCTCCAATTAATAATTAAACCAATCCAAATTCCCAAAACCTAATCTAGCATGTTAACCCAAATCAATAACGGATCAGGCTTGGAATTAGGGAAATTTATCAAGAATCAGAGCCAGATCAATAAGAAAATAACATACATGCTTATAATAAAATGCATATCTACTTGCCTCAACCACGAAGAATATTAGAAATTGGGTGAAACCTGAGGATAAGTTTTCTACCGTGAAACCCACGAATCTAAGCCGATAAAACGAAATCTAGGAAGCCAAGAAGAAGAAAGGGACGAAAATAATTATGATCAGACCTAATCTAGCCAAAGGAAAGATAATATGAAAATATGAGATAGTGAGAAGTCTTACCAAATTGGTACCGGAAGAAAGAGAAGATCACGTGAAGGAATACTAGCGGTTCGAATCGCGGAGCTGATCTCTCCGGGCTAGAGTCATGTGCTTGAGAAGAGAAGAGGAAAAAGAAAGGGTTGCAGTTGTTTCTTCGTTGCAGAGAACGAATAAGAGATTAGGGTTAAGATTAGGTTAAAGAAGAAGAGAAGAAGAAAAAGACAAGTTTGCCCTTAAGTGGGTCCGGTGAAAGAATGGACCACTTGAAGGGTTTCTGATCGTCGAATCGCGACGAGTCAAGAGACAAAAATGATCAGCGCGACCAAACCTTTCCAACGAAGCAAAAAATTACAGCGTTTGGAATATTTTGAAAAACACTCAATTTTTCCTAAATTGCAAACTACCCCCTACTATGATCAAATGAACTCGGAATCGAACGAAACTTCGCAGACACTATTCTAGTGCTAAAAGAAACCCGTCCAATATCTAAACCCACTTAAATATATAAAATACAATTAAATAAAATAATTATTAATTAAACGGGTCAACGAGCTAGGTTATTGGGCCCAACTGACCCAGTAAGGTCACGGACCTTACAATTTCCAGGAGAAAGAGACCGAAACCTAGGACGCCTTTCGCCAGAGTTTTCAGTGTGCATTGTCGACTGACCGGGCCAGGAGGTCGACCGAGCACACAGAAAATTCTGAAAATCAGGCCTTTGCATGTGGGGTGTGCAGCCTCTGATCCCAGTGTGTGGGGTCGACCGCCCAGGCCAGGGGGTCGACCGAGCACACTGTGTAGAATGAATTTTTTCAGATTTCAATTTCTGATGTTGTGATCATTCGTGGGACCCATTGACCATCCAAATGGACTTCTATTGATGTGCCAAGCACGAGTCAATAGTGTGGCTCAACCTTGACTCGTGGCGTCTACTAATTAGGGTCTAGGTTGTGTATTCTATGATGATTCGATCCTTAAACGTTGTTAATGATGCCCGTAACTTCTGGAGCACCAAACACAGTATCCATTGACATCCGAGACTTCATTTAGAGATCAAATTACCTGAGATGGACCTGGACCTGAAAGTGGACCAATACTTAGGATGGACTGTTGATATCTCCCATTGATTCTTGTACTTGGAGATTTATCTCATTTATGATATTACTGTCACTCTATTGTCCTTACTATTGCTTATAACTGTTAATTAAATGGAAAATGGATGACTTAGACCTAGGACTACTTAGAGGTGACCTGGTGATGTGATTGAGTGAACTTTAACCCGTGTTTGTGGCTAGGCGGGCCCTTTTATGGCCTAGGCTTGGATGTAAAATACCCTAGAATGGAGAGGTTGGATTATGTTGGACTTGTGACTCATTGTAGATGAGAATGGACTGATTATCATTGGAAATGGACTTGTTACCTCATTTGGACTGTTATAGACCAGGCCATGTATTTGGTGGGCCTTGGTATGGATCCAATGATTGGACTTGAGCCTGGACTATGATCCGTGGATTGAATTGGGTACTTGGACCTCTTATGAATTTTGTTAGGATCTTGTTCACGCAAGACAAAACCTAGACAGACATAGACCTTTATTGTTTCCTTAGTCGGTATAGACATTCACTAAGTTGTTTTAAGCTCAGCCTTTGGGCTGATCATCACTGGTAGGAGCTATTGTGAGTGTTGAGTGAGCTATCATGATGATCATTGTTGTAGACGGACGGTGTGATACCGGGTCCGGTCTCCGAGTGATGAGTGTGGTGAGGATGTTGTTTATATTTATGGCGCTCGTCATTCCCCAGCACTGGTGAGGTTTTCCCGCCGCGAGTTCAGTATGGAAGGGTCGCGGCATAATATCCCACGGTATCCAGATCATGTGAGTGTGCCATATTGTTTAGATTAGATACCTTATTTATTCTGATTTTAAATGCTTATCTTATTCAACTGCCAAGAATCTATATCATTGTTACTCTCTTTGACATCATTATTGTCTCTAATCTTTTGATTCATACATCCTATGTTATGGTATACTGTGACTTGCTAGATCTTTAGATTTGATCTATTCTTAGTGCTTAGGTCTCTAACCCGAGTATGAGGATGGTGCGCTCGAGCTCGTAGAGGCACTCATAGCAAGAGACTACGGATGAGGACCAGCCGACCAAGAGGTCGAGCTGGAGGTTGGAGAGCCAACACCTGGGGTTTGAGCGATCACCTATTTGTTTGGGTTTTTGAGCGATTTCTGTAATGAGCTGGGCAATAGTCAAAATATGTAATAAACCTTCTGTCACGTCCCCCGAACCCGATTAAAGAAATAACCGGATCCGGAGAGTGATTTTAGGACTAATTAAAAATTTTGTCCTTTGGGCCCACGAATCGTAGTCCGCGATGAGGATTTAATATTTCAAACCTCAAACCTCATGTGGTACAATACAAGTAGAGTCCAAACAACTCTAGACATATGGAATCTTAAGCAATGAAAATGAATCTCATTAAATTAAAGTTTGCAAGAAGAGGAACAGAACTAGTAAGTTAAGTTAATTATTACATTGGCCATCCCAAAATACAAGGCCAATAAAGAACAAGTCAATGAAAGTAAAGGTCCAACGAGAGAAATAAATGAATAAAAGAATAATCTAAATAAAACCCAATGTATCTCTCTCGTGCCGGAAGTGATGACGCTACTCTACGTCATCGGCACGCCACTCTCGTGCCTCCTCTGCTGGTTGGAGATCCTCTGGGATCTCCTCACCGGCCTGCTCCTCGAAATAGTACTCACCTGATGTGTCTGCACACCAAGGAACAAAGTCAACGACATGTTGAGCAATAGATATACAAAGCATAATAACATACATGCATCAAGTGTAGAATAATGACAGGTAAGATCATATGAATACAAGAATGCAAGACTAGGCATAAAGCGAGATTAATAAACAACAGGAACAATAAAAGGAATCCTAGCCATCTAATAATAACTACTATTCATGTAAATGCAAACAAGAACAAGCAAGAGGGAGACTCCGAGGATGTCCAAAGCTACCTCCCGGGGTACCAGTAATAATCCCCTTGGACTACTGATACTGTAGTCCGGCTCCAGTGGGATCCTAGCTCCCTGTCCTGGGAATAGCAGCACGGTCCTAGCCCGCTCCCAGCTATTCAACGCAATGGATGCCGTCCTACGCCGACTGCCCACCCCGACAACCGGAGTAACCGATTCGTCATTAAATTCAAAACTGCAGATGGCCATGATATGCAACAATAATAAAGTGGTTCTGACACAAAAACATCAAGACAAGCAAGTCTGGCTAGTTCCATGTACAAGACAAGATCTTAGGGATTATCTTATTCAAGACGATACAAGACAAGCGAAACATGTGATAATCTCCTTCATACTAGCCAGTCAAATTCATCAATACAAGACACGGGTTCTATGGTACACTCTAAGTCAAGTCCAAGTCCTATATTATATAAGAATTTATGTTTCATAATTGATTACGTGTTTTATGCCAAGAGAGTGTTTAAGGTAAATGGTAATAAAGGATACAAGTCAAAGTCAAGGAAGAATTACAATCCATCCTAGGCAAGTGGTGTCATCCATGTATTCCCCGTATTCTAACAGTGTACATGTGGAAATTGGATCAATGATGCTTTTAGGATAATTCCTCGGTGTACAATCATGTTGAGCATCATTAATTTCAACTCCATGTGCATTCGGTTATACTACGTATAATACACGAATACGTAGACAACCCATCGAATTCACACCAACCCATGTGATTCGACTTCAATCTCATTTATGGTAATGTGATAGTAAATTAGGGGTTTCCATCATCTAAGTCCCAACCCTAGGTTTCAGTTTTAGTCCGGAAAAGAATAAGTGAAATGGCCAATTTCGGCCGACCCTCATGATGGTGTCGGTTGACCGACGTGATGGTCTCGGTTGACCGACACCAACCGAGGGTTAACCGATAAAACAGAAACCAATTTCTGCTCGCTGGTTTTGGAACCGACTCGAGCCTCGGTTAACCGAATTAGTCGGCTTACCGATGCTCGAACCGATAGCTGACCGACTGTACAAAATCGGTGTAAAACGCACTCTCGGGTTTTCTGACTGAGATGGTGATCGGCTGACCGACACCACGCTGTCGGTTGACCGACACTGAACCGACGGTACGGAACTCATACGGGTTCGGACCATTTCTGAACTCTTTCTTCCCCATTTCATTTTCTCCATTCCCAAAACCTTTCCAAGGCTAAAACCTGTATCAAATAGAGCCTCCTGTTCTCCCCATCATCCATTCCACAATTCTAACCTAGTATTTATAATCCCCAAATCAATATCAGAAAGGCTTGGAATTAGCGGGATATCTATCAGAATCATAACCAGATCAATAAAACAATACAGGCATATAAATTATGAAATGCATATCTACTTGCCTCAATGTCAGAAGATGAAAATAATGGGGTGAAATCTGAGGAGAAGCTTATCTACCGCAAGATCCTCAATCTAACCCAATCAAACACAACCTAATACACCAAGGAGAAGAAAAGGAAGGAAAAGATCTATATCAAAACCTAAATCTAATCAAAAGAAAAGATGATAGAAAGAAGAAGGTGAGAGCATGCTTACCAAACTAGAACCAATGGAAAGAGAAGATCGCGAGGAAGAAATCTAGCGGATCGGATCTTTGAATGGGATCTTCTGGGCTTGGGTTCTGGGCTTGAGAAAGGAAGAGGAAGAAAGGATGGGAGGCTGTTCTTTCATTCGTTGCAAAGAAAGAATGGAATTATGGTTAGGCTTTCGTTTAAGAAGAAGAGAAAGAGAAAAAGGCCGAATCACCCTTAAGTTGGTCCGGTGAAAGAATGGACCACTTGAAAGGTTCTGGTCGTCGGATAGCGATGAATCAAGAGACAAAAGTCATCAGAACGATGAGACCTTTCCAACGAATCCAAAATTACAGCGTTTGGAATATTTCAGAAAAATACTCAATTTTTCCTAAATTGCAAACTACCCCCCTGCTATGAACAAACGAACTCGAAATCAAACGAAAATGCACAGATACTATTCTAATGCTAAAAGAAACTCGCTCATAATCTAAACCCACTTAAATATCTAAAAAACTATAATTAAATAAAATAATAACAAATTAAACGGGTCAACGGGCTGGGTTTTAGGCCCAACTGACCCAGTAAGGTCACAGACCTTACAACTCTCACAAATAAAAAGAACATTTGGCCCCCCAAATGCCTAAACATACCTCATCTGAAAAAAGATAGGGGTACGTCTTCAGAATCTGATCCTTCAGCTCCCACGTAGCTTCCTCTGGACGGTGGTTCTCCCACTGTACATTAACCCACTGATAGTCTTGGTACGCAACACTACCTCCTTAGTGTCGATGATCTGCGCTGGCCGCTCCACATAGGTGACATCTGCCTGAAGCTGAAGTGGCTCGTGCTGCAACACATGGGTGAGATCTGGAATATATTTCTGAAGCATTGAGACATGAAATATGTCGTGCACACCCGCTAACTCTGGCGGTAGCACTAGACGATAAGCCACGTCTCCTTACCTGCTCTTAATCTCAAACGGTCCCACAAACCTCTTAGCAAGTTTTCCTTTCTGTCCAAATCTAACAACACCTCTCATCGGAGACACTTTCAAGAAAACCATATCCCCCACTTGGAATTCTAAAGGTCTCCGTCTCTTGTCCGCATAGCAAACTACCCCCCTGCTATGAACAAAAAAACTCGGAATCAAACGAAACTTCACAGATACTATTCTAATGCTAAAAGAAACTCGCTCATAATCTAAACCCACTTAAATATCTAAAAAATATAATTAAATAAAATAATAACAAATTAAATGGGTCAACGGGCCGGGTTCTGGGCCCAACTGACCCAGTAAGGTCACAGACCTTACACCTTCGTTCTTATCACTTAACATTTTTAGGCTAGACTTCAACCCTGTTACATTTGATATATCATGATACCTTATATATGCTTCCGGCATCTTTACAATTGCTTCCGTTTTACTCTTTATGCTTCCGCAATTTAACCATTAAAATTATATTATTCAAAAAGTTTTAAATTGGACCTCACTGCATGCGTACCTACGATCTTGGAAGTTATCGGATTTTCCGGGAAGTAGCGCCAACTTCGGTACCTTAACAATTTTCTCGGTATTCGAAATTGGGGTGTTACAATCTTATTAGTCAAAGTTAACAAATTTGACCATGCTCTTCATGAGAGCGCATTAATAAAATCTGAACTCAATAAATTTCTTCATTTGGTGGGAGCTCTGATGTAGCTTCATTCAAATAAAAGTTAGGCCTACATTCAAATTGATCATGTATGTATAAAATAGATGAATGAAATATAAGGCGTTTTTCAAGAAATAACCAATTGTACTTGTATACAACAATGGGGGACCAAACATCTCATATTAATGTTTGAGGGCCTCATGCAAGTCTTCCTTTTTCTTTCCTCAACTCTTTTGCCCTCATCACAATATCAATGATGTCGCATTATCTGGCAATATCGACGGATATCGGGCATAATTCCTTAACAGAAACCACTTTCTTCCTTAACCTTTTTCAGTCGCTTTTCCAAAAGTTGTTTAGTTTCTTTCTCACCGGTGGCCCGAGACCTCAATTTTCTTTATTTACCTTCCATTTGTCTTCTTCTTCGTATTGCTTAGCTCCACTGGTTTTATTTGTGGTTGTCATTTTCTTATTTCCTTTGGAAGGTTGTGAATGTTTACCGACAAAAAATGGATTAGTGAATCGAGATGATTGGATATGGAATGGGATGAATGGAGATGAAATATTATACTTGTGAACTAGCAACAAAGGCCCGTGCTAAGCCCGGGCAAAAAATAAAAATATGTTAAAATTTAAGAATTCTTCTGAAATATTGTTAAGATAAAATAAATATAAAATAAGTTTTTTATTATTTTTGAATATTAAAAAAATTCTATATATGAAAATAAATATAAAATAAAGTAAATTTACATAACACGACAACCCCTTGAATTTAAAGGCATTAATCATTACAACCATCTCATTTACGGATATATTATACTATTGCTGATTGAAAATATATATATAAGAAAAAAACAAACCGGATGGATCTACATCTACTAAAAAGAACCAAAAGAAAGGGATAAAAAAATTAACGTGTTTGATCCATCAGTGGGGGCCACCCTTGAAATATTTTTAACGTTTGGGACCCACTGATAGCTCTATGTCCAAAGAAGAAAAAATGGAAGATAAAAAGAAAGGAAATGAAAATCAAATGATTTCATCCTCAATGGGCCACACACCACATCTGGATTTATGGTGATGGAACAGTTAGCTCCCCACAAATGATTGATAGTATAAGAAAAGAAATTGAAAGAGAGGGGGGCGAACAAGTGTAAGAGAAGAAAAAAACATAAAAGATGTACATTGCATAGGATGAGTGTATGTGGATATAGATATGGGTCACTATGGTATGTTTCTAATAGTTCTAACTTATATTCACACAAATCACATCATAACAATTATCAAAGAAATTAAGCTTGTGCATATGCATAATCCATGAGTGGGTCCCATTGTAGAAATAAGTTAAATGTGCGGGGCCCACTAATTGATTTGCATCCATTAAGAAACCAGACAACGGCCGACATGCTTCCCTCCTTCCATCAATGGGGCCCACTCTTAGAAAAAAGGGGTTAAGAGAAGGCCATTGGAATTTCATCCAATAATGGAGTCCAATCTTGAAATATATTTAATACGAACTGGTGCCCACTACTGGATTCATCCATTTCGGAAAAAAAATTGAAAGGAAAGTAAAGGAGCAACAACTTGGATTTCATTCATCGGTAGGGCCCACAAAATATATTTAACATGGGACCCATTGATGTTTGAAGATCTAAAGAAAAGAAAATAAACCGACTGTAAAGATTTGCTTATAATTTAGATAATGGTAAGAAATATGACTCAAATTCAAACCTTCATAAAAATCTCTTATGAGAGAGATTTTAGGAGAGAAAGAGTAGTGTGAGGTGGCACCTTAAAATAATGTGAGTTTTTTGTGCATATTTCTCTAAAATGAGAGAGTTTTCAGAGTGAGGTGGCACCTTCCACAGCCCACCTCCCCCTTTGCTTTAATATATATATATATATATAATAGAATGAATATGATATTAAATTCTTAGTGCAAGTGATATAATAAAAAGATATTTTGTAATATCTACAAAACTTTTTTTTTATTATAAATATTTATGGTGATATCATAGGATGTGAGGAAGGTTTTACATTTTGTTTTGCAGTAAGCTGTTGAATATCACCGGCATATGAAAATATAGGAAGATATCGCCTACCGTATGCTGCTAAATCCCATAATATATTGCAAAATAGATCAATGTAGTACTTATGTAGTTAACTCAAAGTATATATTTTTTTAAAAGCACATTTAATAAGATGTACATGTGTTGTATTGCTTCGTGAATTTGTCCATACTAAAACCATAAAAAGAATAAGACGCGCAAAAAAAATTCAATGGAGATTTTATTTTTATATTGTTTTAAGAAGGGGCATTTGGGCGGAGGTCCCTCAACTGTGATTTTTATTGCAAACGGTCCATAACATTTTATCGTACTGACGGCAGTCCTTTTGTAAAAGTAACTCATTGAAAAAGACAAAAACACCCTTGTATACGTCAGCAAAAGCAGAATCAGACAATTTATCTGAGTTTTGACAAAGCTCAGCAATAATTCAAATGAACTTCTCTCATTCCATTAAGGTTTGGATGGCGTTAGATTTTCAGAACGACAAAGTGGTCTTCATGAAGTTTTTAGAGGACGTCTTAAGCTTTTCAGAAAGGTCTGGTTCGCAAAAATTCAAGTTTGTTTGGGCCTCCAAGCGTTGCTTCAAAATAAGGCCGGAAAAACCGATCCAAAATTTCTGTTTTTACCAGTAAACTTCAATGAGCCATAACTTGAGTTTTCGAAGTCTAAATCGGGTGATTCAAAACCCTAGAATCATCTACACATCTAGGGCTACAACTTTCATGAAGAGACCAAGTCAAGATTCCACCGTTATATCATAGAAAAATACTTCACAAATTGGACACAAACTCAGATAAATTTGTCTGAGTTTTATCAGAAATTCAGATAAATTTGTCTGAGTTTTGCCAAAAACTCAGATAAATTTGTCAAATGAACTTCTCTCATTCCATTGAGGTTTGGATGGCGTTAGAGTTTCAGAACGACAAAGTGGTCTTCATGAAGTTTTTAGAGGACGTCTAAAGCTTTTCAGAAAGGTCTGGTTCGCAAAAATTCAAGTTCGTTTGGGCCTCCAAGCGTTGCTTCAAAATAAGGCCGGAAAAACCGATCCAAAATTCTTGTTTTTACTAGTAAACTTCAATGAGCCATAACTTGAGTTTCCGAAGTCCAAATCGGGTGATTCAAACCCTAGAATCATCTACACATCTAGGGCTACAACTTTCATGAAGAGACCAAGTCAAGATTCTACCGTTATATCATAGAAAAATACCTCACAAGTTGGACACAAACTCAGATAAATTTGTCTGAGTTTTGCCAGAAAGTCAGATAAATTCAAAATAAGGCCGGAAAAACCGATCCAAAATTTCTGTTTTTACCAGTAAACCTCAATGAGCCATAACTTGAGCTTCCGAAGTCCAAATCGGGTGATTCAAAATCCTAGAATCATCTACACATCTAGGGCTACAACTTTCATGAAGAGACCAAGTCAAGATCCCACCGTTATATCATAGAAAAATACCTCACAAGTTGGACACAAACTCAGATAAATTTGTCTGAGTTTTATCAGAAATTCAGATAAATTTGTCTGAGTACAGAGAGAGATTTGGATAGAGAGAGATTTCAAAACCGATTCCATCTTTGAAGAAATGAAATAGAGAGAATCAGAAGTCATGGCATGGTGGCGACGAAAAGTGCTCTGCAACGATACTCCAAACCATGGAAAGGAATGAAAAATGGAAAATGAGAGACAAGAAGAAGGCAGGAGTTCGAATGGGGTTGAAAGGGGCAAATTAGTCATGAAAATATATGACGTGGCATATAGGGACCTTTCACCAAAGTATCTCCAGCTGTCTGGACTAGAGACATTAGAGAAAAAGTTGTCCTTGATGCCTTAGAAGACCGTGCGCAGGGACTTTTGGCTAATTTACCCTTTTAAGAACCCCAGAATAGTCAAAGCAAAGAAAGAGGATAGTGCTGTGTAAAAAACGAGAAGAAGAGAAATGGAAGGTAAAATCGAGAGAATTGAGATATGGTTCCACCGAAGAGGAAGCAACCAAATAGCTTGAGATAACGGGTGGAAAAGGTTAAAAAGAAAGGATTTTTCTACAAGGAATTTATGTTCAACATCCAACGACATCACCATATAAAGGTAAAAAGGTAAAAAAAAAAAAAAGAGGAGAATTTGTGAGAGAACCACATGCATTAATATGAGATGTTTATCTCCCCACCATTGTATACACGTATAAGAGGCTTTTGCTATAAAAACCCCTAAAACATATTATAAAAAATTTACAAATATATTTGGTTAATATGATAATGGGCTCAACTCCAATATTGGAGTTAGATTTAAAGGACACCCATATTAGATGGAGACATTTTTGTTTTCAATGGTTCAAACTTTTTGTAAGTGGACCCCTTTGAAGAGTACGTATAACTACAAAAGGGGCATAGAATGCAAGCGAATTGAATTGATGAGAGGTTGAAGTCGATAGAAAATATCTGACCTGAGTTTGCTCTTACGAATGGCCAGAAAATGACTTTTTCAAATCCTAATCGCGGGATATTTCAAGGACTTTGTCTACATATGTAACAATATCTCACCAGTCTTCTTCGAAGGGTCCCATGGAAATTGACAGGAGGGCAGGAGAAAAATCTTTGCATTCCTCTATTCAATTAAACGAGCAAACCTAATTGTAAACAGAGAGAGAAAATGGGAGCAACTCAAAGCTATGTTGGGGCTTTAGTTCTTCATGTCACATTTTGGGATGTCGTTATAGTTGCTCTGGAATAAAGAAGGGATAATGAAAATCTTGCCTTTAGATTTAAAATGAATACAGGCCCATTTTTAAGATTTAGAAGTAGAGGGCAGTGAAATTATTGTAGACGTGAAGATTCAAAGGGTCAAGGTGAATGGAGATGAAGATGAGACTAGAATTTAACTAACCAGAGTAATAATTGTTTTGTTCCAAAACCAAGGCCACTTAATGGCGCTTTGAAGGTCCTTTAGAAATTTAGTACCATTTGAACTAACTGGCCTTACAAAAGTGGAGTTGTTGGCAGCAAGGGGTTAGATGGTTGGCATGCAACCCCACATCTCACGCGGACAAGGGTTTGATCCGTGGATACGGCACTCTTTCTATTTTGTGGGCTTGGTCTTCCTACTTGTATGGGCTCTCTTTCCCAATGTGTAGGTTTTTTTTTTTTTTTACATTTGGATGGACTTTTCTTTCCATGGTATAGACTCTCTTGGTCCCAGCCCCTTGGTTGGGATAAAAAAAAAAAAAACAAGTGAAGTTGTTAGGTGGATTTGTTATGTGTTTAAAAAAAAAGTGCCCAGGTCGAATGCTCCCAAAGAGGTATCTTTTTGAACCCTACTTTATAGGAGATAGATTACCCATCCATTGAAAGAAATGTTCCCGGAATTGATGATAATCATTAACAAATAAAGTTATTCTTCTGGCATTGGCAACTATCTATACGAACATGCATTCTACCAAGAAAGAATACAGGGATGCCTCTATTGGTTGATCCCCGGGCTATTGAAGTATGGTGCAACGCCCCATGTTCAATGCATTGTGGGGGCCATCTTTTTATAATCCGAGCTGACCAGTTACACGCACTAACTCAAGAGATGGATGGATTATATCATTAACATCGATCACCACAGATAGGAATTGGGGATTCTTTAATTAACCATTTGGATCTCTGAAAGTTGATCCGGGCGAAAGGATTACAGTTACATTCCAGATTAAGGCAATGAGAGCTTATATTGGCATCGTTTTTTTTTCCCACTGCACTACAAGATAAAAATAAAATAAAATCCTAAACTCCCCCTCCCCATCTCTCATGGCTGCTGGCGGGGGGAGGGGTTTTAGAAAAGTGTGGTGCCAATAGAAGCTCACTAAAGCAATAGAGCATAGCCATTTGATCTTGGCCCATCTTTAGCCCTGTTCGGGCTGTTTGAAAAAAAAAAAGAAAGAAGAAGAAGTGGGGCGTCCACCAGGATTCATCCTAATCTTGGTTAAAAGAGGATGCAAAAGTCTATATCGAGGCTATGACTGCACCAAAAAAATTTAGGGTCAACGGATCATCCAAACTCTTGAAGAAATGACTTTTTTGTAGGGGTGCACATGGGCAATTCAGATCGGTTTAGAAGAGAAACTATTAACCAAATTAAATCGATCAATTTTCTATTTTTTCAAACTGAACCTAACAGCCCATGTGCTCAAACCGAATCGAATAGAACTGAAAAGAACCGGTTCGGTTACGGATTTTTCTTGTTTTTTTATTTTTATTATTTTTTCACAAAAAATAGCAGTTCAATTGGTGAGAGTCGTTGGACTTCAAGTAACGGAGTGAGGGTTCGAGTCTTCTTTAAGTAATTTCTCATATTCATTTACATATTTTATAAAAAATATATATTTATATAATTATTTCGGTTCAGTTTGAACGGTTTAACCGTACCTTCAAACCGAAAACCGAACCAAATCAAATAGTTTGAAGGAAATCCGAACCGTAACCGAACCGATATACTACAAAATCGATCTAAGCCATCCGGTCCTGATCGATTTAGCGGTTTTTCTTTTGCACCCCTACCTTTTTGTGTGTTTCAGTTCAACAATCAGTGAAAGTCAGGCAGATGAATCATCCAAAATGGTACTTTTCTCAAGGGTTAAAACTCCATAGTCCTCAGATTATAATATAACAGATGACGTAACTCTGGCGCGTTTAATTATAAATCACTTTATATTCCAGAAAGGTTGTGGTCGTGAGATTTCTTTATTCATTGATGCCCCAAAATAATGTGGAAGCTAGTAGAGTTGACATCACACACCAATCAGGAGTACTAAGATAATGAATAATCGGGTCCCATATTAGTAGGAAGGACATAAAATTAATATGTTTCAGAAGCAAATAAAAGCTTAATTTATTAGAAATAATTAAAAAAAATGAAGAAAGATGACCAATGTAGACAACTCACAAGTGCCTTGGGCTCTGATTTAATTCCTTCCCTTACTGCTTGTGTATTAGTATCTCTCATTTTTACAAATTATATGCTAGACACGAACAATATGGGTAGGATCCAAGATCGGTGATACTTATAATTCACACTGATTGAAAAAGCATTAAAAAAATATTTCCAAAATGACAGGCCTAACTAGACCTCTCAACAAATGAGCAGGGTGTTCAATTTCACATTTCTCCCTTGAAGAGGCTTTACAATCTGTGATTGGTCAGACCATACACCACCACTAGCCCCATGATAAAGCAATGGTCTATGTTTGGCTCCACCACCAAACTCAAAACATCATCTCCCAATGACACACCTGAGCTTGACTGCTTTTGCTTCACCTGTCCAAGTAGAAGCAGTAACAAAAAAAAGATCAGACTTTGAAGGTTATTTACCAGCATCAGGTAATTCATTTTGATTGCAACATATATACACACATCCATGAGCCAAAACCACAGCAAAACAAGAAACTCACCTCTGCAACAATTCCTCCAGTTTGATCCACTATTCGGCAGGCTGCTTTCCCATTTGCTACTTCTATCCTATACCAATTTGATTGATCTTTATCCCACCCCATAGTAACTTCACAAGGTGACTTTCCTTTAAGAAATTTCCATGGTTTTCTTACTCTAAACCAAGGCTTCTCCTCCACTAGCTTGAGATCACTGCATTTGTAACCTTCCCAATGTCCCAACAAGCTATATTTCTGCGGATCAGTAAAATGACAGTCAGTGACTCATCTCAAATCAAAACTTTCGGAGGGACATTAACAATGACTTTGCACATAATACTAGTTACAATTAACTTGATTTTCTTACCTTTCTAAGTATGGTAATGAGAACATTGCCTCTAAGATCCATGAGATGGACTCTGTTGCTACACTTATGATTGTAGTTGTCGATACGGTAGACGATCTGACCATCTGAATCATAAACGGTGCAACCGTTTCCATTAAAAATGAGTGATTTCATCCATATAGTAAAAGTTTCTCTTGTTGAAGTCATATAATTGGAAGTAGGGTGAAGAGGAGGAGAAGGACAGATCTTTGCCATTAGAAATGATTGTATGGTCTCCTTGGGTCTTGGACTGCATTCTTATATAGACTCTTCGCCTGCAAAATGGTAGCTTAATCATCTCATGAAAATCATGGATCATCTATATTATCTTATTATTTAGGCAGATGGGATGAACCCTCCCTTCCCTTGAAGCTAGTAAACAAAAATAAATATATAAATAATAATAATAATAATAAAAATAAAGAGGTTGGCCTCTCCCATTGTTTATACTTGGATCATGTGTATTTCATCACGTTTAAGCCTTGAGAAACAGTCTTCAAGTCGTGACTAGAGCAAATGAAAATTTGCAAACATGGAAAATGCAATTTTCTATTTTGGACTGACCTCGTTTTCACTTGTATCAGATTCTTATTATACCAAAAACAGATAAGAAGCTCTTTAGCCATCTCAAGAACACAATAATCTAAGTCAACTATGTTATGAAGAAAATAACAAAAGATGCAAGCAAACCACACACAGATAACACACATATTTACGTACGTGGTTTCCTTGATTTTCAAGTACGTCCATGGATCATACTGATTACACTATGCTCAAAGGCAGAAGATGAAAAATACAAGATACAACTTCTCTGGTACATGTCTGGGAATTTAACAATTCGGTTGGTCAGGTACATGTATGTGCAATACATGTTTGCAAATCTACGTCAAATGTTTTTAGCACATTTCGATTCAAAGAGAGAGATAGATGGCAATGGGCTGGGTATAAATGAGGACCCGTCCCTACCCGCTCTTATTAGGGGCGGGTTTGGGTTTTATTATTCCAACCTACCCTGCCTCGATTATATAATATATGTATACTTATTACTAAAGTGATAGACAAAACTTATTTGGTGTAAGTACTTTGGCCTTTACTTCAGGTATGTGTGAAGAGAAATTGGCATGTTCAATCTGTACTACAGTCATGCTCATGCATATATATATATATATATGGGGCCAGCTCTTCTAGGCAGAAACTTAGCTTATCATAAATTGAAACAGTGCTGGTCTCACAAATCAAAGTCGATTATTATTATTTTTTACATGATGATCGTCTCCAAAATTAAGATAAATTTAATCAGAACTGGATGTTCCAGTTTCATAATGTAAAAAATAGATATAATCGACTTTAATTTGTGGGATCAGCACTATTCCAGCTTAAGATAAGCTAAACTTCAGCTTAGGAGAGTCATACTCTCTATATATATATATATATATGGCCAAGGCTCCCCTAAGCTCAAGCTTAGAGAGAAAATTTCGTAAGCTCGTACTCGTAGGGCCCACCTTTGGTTCATCCAAATGGACCAAACGCATGACCTCCTTAAATTGCATATGTCCACCAACTTTCAGTAAGATCCGAATTTACTGGACCGTTGATTGACTATATATCAATCCGAATGGGTTGTTGACCATTAAACTCTTGGGCCCATATGCAGATGATAGAAATTACGGTTGGGGCTGATTTTTTACAGGGAGGAAGATCCTAGCGAGTCCTTGAAATCCCTCCACCCCCATCCCCATGTGGGTCCCCAAGTGGGCCCCACCACAACTTGAGCTTGCCTTATCCTAAGCTTGAGCTTAGGGGAGCCTTCCTCTCTCTCTCTATATATATATATAATTTTAAGCTTTACATTTGATCTATCCCAACCAAACGATCAAGGCGGATTTAATATCACATCCTATTGACTCGTCACGAGACAAGTCAGGCTTGGATGAGCTAATTTCGAGATGGGGCAAGTTTGGGTTTACTACCCCCCCCCCCCCCTATCATCCCTTTGAGACTGGAGAGGTTTTGGTAGCGTGGGCCCCTCCATGAAAAGCTACGTAAACAGCTAATTAGGCTTATCAATCTGACCCTAAGACAAGGGGGCCTGACCAGCTCAAAAGGCTCTAAAAATGAGGGCTTTCACTTCTAAGGAAAAACCTTAAAGCCGGCTTAGACAATTTCTTGAAAGCCTTGAAATTTGAGGGCCACGCTTGGACAGTATTGGCCCGACCCGACCTTGCCCTTGGCCCTGACCCTCCTCCATTTATTTATTTATATAATATATATTTATACATGTAAATATATACTAAAATCTCCTTATCTTAGTCACTTAGTAGCAATAAAAAGGGGATGTGAAGGCAATTTCATATCCACCTACCCATTACAAAATGTCCTAAAAATCCATACACACATACTTAGTTCATTTCATCCATATTTAATTGTTTAAGTTATGCATTGTACTTAATACAAAAGCCATAAGTGTGTTGCATGTACGGTTCCTTCTAATCCCTTTTTTCTAGTTTTATTGCTTTTTATTTAGACTTTTTATATTATTTTTATATATTTTTGTTAGTGCTAAAGGGGGTATACTCCTTATTATTAATAAAGATACACTTTTTCCTCTGTAAAATTACTTGGGATGCCAACCAATTCATAGAGGTAGTTTGTATGTGCATAGAACTTTAAGGATATGTGATGACCCAAATATCTTTTTAATTAGATAATTATAACTCTTAATAATTTTTTAAAGTCTAAACTTATAGTATTTCTTAAGTGTATTTATTTTTGTGATCGAAATCCAACAACGCTTAATAATCTAATCAATGTTAAAATTGAAAATCCTAATGGATAAAAGGTATGTGAATGTAAATAGTTTAAGATTTTCAAAGATAAGACACTGCTGGAATGATTTCATACATGAGAATTTCTGTGAAATAGATCAGACTCTTTAACTGTTTTCCTTTTTTGACAAAATAAATACAACCATATGTATATAACCCAATTAAGTCATCAAAGCACGTATGACTTTGTTCGATAAAATAAAGTTTTTGGAGACAAGTTATATTCTCCATATATTTTCTTAATGGTTTCTTCGCAATTGAGGTCAGACAAGATAACGCTTGATCAACACTCGATTCTTGGTAATAATGTTAAAAATTAAAAAAATAATGATTTTCTTATTTTGAGGCCCTGAGCCCTACCTTGGTTCTCGAAGAATTTGGCCCGTCTAGGCCCGGCCCTGCATAAATTGAGGAAAGAGTTAGGACAACCCTGGGCCTGGCCCAGCCTGGCCCTTTGACCGGCCTACTGATGATCCGGATTCATCTAAATGTGGCGTGTTGACCCTTGTCTTTTCTTCATTTATTTTTTAATTTGAAGGGTCCTGTGATGTTTCGTCCAGTACTGAGGACTACGGACTCTTACCAAATTAGACTTGGGTGGTTGTTTCTATACTAGGTAACAAATGGTCAACCTGGCCTAGATTCACGATCGATTTTAAGTTTAGGATTTGTTTACTTGTCTTTTGCTTCATCTCACACCCAAGTTAAAACAAACACCCGTCAGGAGTATTAAAATAATCATCGATCAGGTATATGTATCTAGTACTTGTAATTCACACTGATTGGGTAAAAGCATTAAAAAAATAATTAAAAAAATGCCAGACGTATTACATCTAATATGTGTAAGGTTTCCACTTTTTTTCTTTTTGATCGGTAGGGGGTCCACTTTCACATTTCTCATTTGAGCTTTCTTCTGTAGATGCTTTACATTCTGTGATTAATTAGACCATATACCACCACTAGCCCCATAATGAAGGAATGGTTTGTGTTTGGCTCCACCACCAAAGTCAAAACATCATCTCCCAATGACACACCTGAGCTTGACTGCTTTTGCTTCACCTGTCCAAGTAAAAATAATAAAAAAGTTTAGACCTTGAAGGCTATTACCAGCATTGGGTGCTTCATTAATTGATTGCAACAGACACATCCGTGTGCTAAAAAAAGGAAGAAAAAAACAAATTTCATAAACTCACCTCTGCAACAAGTCTTCCAGTTTGATCCACTATTTGGCAGTCCGGTTTTCCTGCTGCTGATTCTATCCTATAGCAATTTGATTGATCTTTATCCCCACCCATAGTAACTTCACAAGGTGACTTTCCTTTAAGAAATTTCCATGGTTTTCTTACTCTAAACCAAGGCTTCTCCTCCACTAGCTTGAGATCACTGCATTTGTAACCTTCCCAATGTCCAAACAAGCTATATTTCTGTGGATCGGTAAAATGACAGTCAGCGACCCATCTCAAATCAAAACTTTTGGTGGGACAATAACAATGACTTTGCACATAATACTAGTTACAATTTGGTTTTCTTACCTTTCTGAGTATGGTAATGAGAACGTTGCCTCTAAGATCCATGAGATAGACTCTGTTGCTACATTTACGATTGTAATTGTCGATGCGGTAGACAATCTGACCATCTGAATCATAGACGGTGCAACCATTTCCATTGAAAATGAGTGATTTCATCCATATAGTAAAAGTTTCTCTTGTTGAAGTCATATAATTGGAAGTAGGGTGAAGAGGAGGAGAAGAAGGATAGACCTTTGCCATTAGAAAGGATTGTAATGGTCTATTGGTCTCCTAGGGGTCTTGGACTGCATTCTTATATATATAGTCTCTTCGCCTAGAAGTGTTAACTTAATCAAGTTATAAAAATCATGGATCATCTATATAATGTTATTATTTGGGCAGATGGGGGCCTCCCTTCCCTTGGCGCTAGTAACCAAAGAAAAAAAAAGAGGAGGTTGGCTCCCCATTGTTTATACTTTGATTATGTGTATTTTGTCACGTTTTAGCTTCCAGGAACAGCCCTTCAAGTCATGGGTGTGTGTAGTATATTCGCACACGAGGAAATGAATGTCTGCATACTAGGAAAACGCAATTTTCTATTTAGATTGACCTCTGTTTCATTTGTATCTGATACTTATTATAACAAAAACAGATAAGAAGCTCTTTAGCCATCTCAAGATCTCAATAATCTAAATCAACTAATGTATGATGCTGTCGTCAGATTATTAAAATAAAGGACTCTGTGATTAGTTATAAATTCGGTAATGCTTATCTCTACAGCGATCGAAATGGATCAAGTGAGTTCTATTTGGAGAGCTGATGATGTAAGAAACACAATCCGGTCTTAATACCAGAGGAGTTGCCAAGAGGAGGAATCATGCATTGATAGGATACCAAAGTCTTATGTTAACTTCTAATAGTAATGAGCACGTGTGAATTAGTTCGTCCGGCCGGCCAGGTTGAGATACACACTAGGAAAGTTCTTTTAGTCCCGCTGTTGTTTATTAAAAATCTAAACTGCTCAACATGAATGTCCCGTCTTGTATGGTTCCTTTCGCCAAATTTCACTTGGGCCAAACTTCATATTGTCATGTGTAAAATTACAAAAAACTGGTGATATTTTATTGACATGTTTTGCATTTGACTTGGGCTAAAAATCCAATCGGTGTGATGAAATTGGAGAGGGCTGATACAAGCGGGCGGCAATTTTTTTTTTTTTTTTTTGGTCCCAGTGGAGGAGCTTTACAATTTGTGGTGATCGAGGACTCTTATCAGGCTTAACACATGGGGACCGGCTGCTGTAATAGTAGCTGTTTGGAGTATTGTGTCGGCCGATCAGGTACATGCATGGTTCACTTATTGATCTTTTGGGTCATCCATCTAAGCGATGTTAAAACAAAGCATAGGCATTGAGTAGTTTAAAAAATACTCTTCTTAATCTTTTCCAACTCCTTTCTTTTACAACTATATGACATGTCCAGATAACTATCACCAGAATTGTATACAACCAAGCCTTTAATGTATATGAGTGTGGTGTGGTATGCTGAGGTTATTTGGACCAGTTTTTAATGGCTGATGCCGTCAGCATGTTGCTCACATGGCAGGGCGATGATGAGACATTTGTCACTCAGTAGTTGGGCCAACGCGGCAATATGTTCATGTTCATGCACCCTTTGAACAACCATACACACATGGATGGATGTTTCCACGTACGTGATCAATTCAGTTCTCGTACTTCGCCCAAAACTAAATAATAATGAGAGGGATTTGGTGTTGAGCGTACAAAAAAGAAGAAAAACAAAGGAAAAAGAACAATATGCTACTATATATCAAGTTTTGTAACAATGATGTTTCTCAAGTGTTCAGTATGCTTTGGGCATGGATGCTGGATATGATACTCTAAACATGATGGGCTTTCTTCATTGTAAAATCTAATTAAGTTATTATTAACCTTCACAAGATTACTACAATATTTTGTGGATGTTTAATGCCCACGGAAGGCACTAATGAAGAGTACGTCCATCTGATCTAAACAAAAAATTTTTTTTTTGGTGCCACAGGAGTTGCAAAATATAAAAACGATGACGGGTTTTAAAAGCAGAGATATTTGTCAATAAATGTTATCATTGCTTATGTAAATGAGTGCAAACAAACGACCCCTAAATTCAAATAGTTAGACTCATCTAAATTTGTCACTTCACTTGATAAAATTTGAATGATCATTTTATAGTATGATCATTGCCAGTTTACATGATGATTATTCTAAGTTCAATTTCCAACTTATTCTCAGCCCTTCCACCGACCCGTGAAGCCGAACATCTCCCACCGAAGGAAAACTTAGGTGGCTATACATCAATAGATCTCTCGTTCACTTTTAAGAGCGGCGAGTGAAAAAACAAAAAAAAAAAGAGTGGCTTGTTTGTTCTTTTGAATTGAAGATCTTAACTTGTTGAGGTTTACAGAACTAATTAATTGGGAGGAAAGGATGCTACAGGATGTGTCTTAGCTAGGTGTGTCTATATATATATATATTTTTTGATACAATAGCTGTACCACTTAAGGCTTGGGTTTTATTTTTTTTTTCTTTTTCTTTTTTGCATATATGGAATTAATTCCTAGAAAGTATTGATAAACTGATTCCCAACTTTGAACAAAGGGTTGAGAATAAAGGAATAGAGCAGTGGTCCTATTCTCACTCAACTTCCAGAGTTTGATCCCTGGGTCCTTTTCCCTATGTATGTTAGGGTCAGTACTCATGGACCAGTCGTGTCTCTCAAGGGTCCATCCATCTTGGCTGGTACTACTAAAAAAAAAAACCCTTTTAACAAGGGTCATTAAAGAGGTAAGGAGTGAAGGATATAAGGTGAACATATAGATGAGACCTTGACTTTTTTAGAATTTGATTTACGGATCTTCTTGCCTTTATTTGTTTAATTTTAGTTACTTTTAAGAATACATTTCTTTAAATGCCTAAGAGTACTTTCTTTTAAGGGTAAATTAGGGAGAGATCCCTCATTGCGCATGGAATTAATTCAGGCGGTGGTCCCTAAGCATGTAACATCATATTTTTTATGACATATTTGCCCTTCTAACTATTTAAATGGGTGTGTGGTCCCTAAGCATGTGACATCAGATTTTTTATGACTTATTTGTCCTTCTAATCATTTAAATGGGTGTGTGGTCCCTAAGCATGTGACATCATTGTCTTTCTCAGATTATTTTTCAAGGTCCTTACCATTTGTAACTGATTGGGTCTTGGACCATGCATGGCAAGTGAACTACTTCATAATCTTCATGGCTAGTCCTATAACAGCCTTGAGGAAAGTCTTTCTTTCTCGATATTGGAAGAGCACCTTGATGGAAGACATTGTTTCAACAGAAATAAAGAGCTAAAGAAGAAAACCTAAGAGATTACTAGAACAACTGATTGCAAAAGTCACATGGGTTGGTTGCTAGATTCAGATAAATTTTTATCGAAGCTAGATAAATTTAAATTAAATCCAGTCAAACCAAACCAAATGTAGTTAGATAATCTCATATCGAAGTGACATAACTTGTTTTCAAATTGGTTGTGATTTCAAATACAGATAAATTCATATAAACTCAAATAAACTCATGCCAAAGTCAAATAAGTTCAAATCAAAGTTAGATAAATCCGCAGGAAACTCAGATAAATTCACTTAATTCGTATCAAACTCAGATAAATTTAAAGCAAACACAAATGAATTCATAACAAACTTAGATAAATTCGTACCAAACACAGATAACATCATGCCAAAGTCATATAACACATACAAAACTTAGATAAATTCACAGCAAACTCAAAAAAACTCATTTAACAACTCAGAAAAACTCATACCAAAGTCAAATAAGTTCGCATCAAAGTTAGATAAATTCACAGCAAACTCAGATAAATTCACTTTAATTCATATCAAACTCAGATTAATTCAAAACAAACACAAATAAATTCATATCAAACTTAAATAAATTCGTACCAAACACAGATAACATCATGCCAAAGTCATATAACACATACAAAACTTAGATAAATTCACAGCAAAATAAAAAACTCATGCCAAAGCTAAATAAGTTCACATTAAAGTTAGATAAATTCACAGCAAACTGATAAACTCACTTAATTCATATCAAACTCAGATTAATTCAAAGCAAACACAAATAAATTCAAATCAAACTTAGATAAATTCATACCAAACACAGATAACATCATGCCAAAGTCAAATAACATTATGCCAAAGTCAGATAACAGATACAAAACTAAGATAACACATACATCAAAGTTAGATAAATTCACAGCAAACTCAGATAAATTCACTTAATTCGTATCAAACTCATATTAATTCAAAGCAAACATAAATAAATTCATATCAAACTTAGATAAATTCATACCAAACACAGATAACATCATGCCAAAGTCAAATAACATTATGCCAAAGTCAAATAACGCATACAGAACTTAGATAAATTCACAGCAAACTAAAAAAAAAAAACTCATTTAAAACCAAGTTGAGTACATTTTAAGGTCAAATAAAATCTTGTTAAATTCAGTTAATTTCATACCAAACTCATTATTTCATAAGAAACTCAGATAAACTTAATAAAAACTCAGAGAAAATCATTTCAAAGTCACACAAATTCCTTTAAAACCATGTTTAATTAATAACAAACGAAGTTAAATTGAAATCAAACTCAGAAAAATAATATAATATACAGATAAATTCATTTAAAATCCTATTTAATTGATCATAGACTAAGATAACTTTATATAAAGGTTAGATAAATACATGTCACAATCAAATAATTTCATATCAAGCTCAGATAAATTCAAACTAAAACTTAGATAAACTAATGTAAAACTCAATTAAGTTTAAGTCAAGATGATTCGATTGCTTGAGGTCACTGATGAGTTGATTTTGCTTCTTTGTGCAGTTTTCTTCATCTTTGATTTCATAATCTTTATTTTGCTTAAATTTCGGAGTGTATGACAGAATACTTTAAAGCAATGCATGTTTGGTAACGTATAGAGTATATAAAGAGAGGGCATTTTTGACTCATTAAATGTTAAAAGGGGACTGCTGCCTTTATGAGAAAATGACCTGGACCACAGGCTATAAAAGGTACTGTTGAGGGACCTTTCACCAAATGCTCCTTCTTTTAATTCTCATACAATTTTATATTCTTCATTAAAAAGTGACTATACTTTTAGATTGTACGTTTTCTGTGAATTTGTTGCTATAAATTTCATAAGTGGACTTGCCCGCCTTTAGCACAGTTAAGGGCGGATCCACATTATGGGCACCTGGGTTGGTTGACCCATCTAATATCCAAGAAATGCTCAAAGGCGTAATGGGCCCCCGACCCATGCCCCAAATGAAAAACGACGGCCTTACTCCCTTTTATTGAAAATTAACCCTTCTTCCGAACGAAATCCCTTTGCCCAAATCCTTTCTAGAAGCCGTCACTCTCAAGATCTCTAGCTCTCAAATACGCTTCCTAAGAACTTCATCCATCTGCTTTAGAATCCAAAATTCTAATCTCTGTTTCATTTTGTCATTAGCTCTTACAAGGTTGCTTCTCATTTCTAGCTACTCCATAGACTCCAAGCAAGAATGGCCAAAATAAACCCCATTGTCATTAGCTTTTAAATCTCTACATTTTATATCCATGTATTCCACTACCTCGACTACTTTCTTCTTCCCTATATTACAACCCATATGACCATTCATCTTCTTCTTCCCTACAATCTCTTTCTCACGCCTGTTAGTAAACTAGCCATGTATACAAAGGTGGTATGACTAGGAAAAAAAAATACTTGTGAGATCTGCCTTCAAATTAGTAAGATTTTGGAAATGCGGCTGGGTTATGCTCTTATTTGAATATTATTGGTGTATTTCTAATTTTTATTATATGCAAGTTGGGTTTAGGGTGTTTATATTTATATTTTGATGGATTAAAGATTGCTTCATTGTTTCAATATTTATTTTTATTATATATATATTTTAAAATCTCTATATTTACAAAGAAATATCACATTTTAAATTTATTCTAAATCATATAATATTAATGTATATTTCTTATATAATGAATTATATTGCCCGTGCTAAGCACGGGGCATGTTTTGCTAGTTTTCACATGATGATGATTATTTATTGTAGTATGGTTGCTAATTGATATGCTAACTTCTTGAGTCTAATTTGATTTCCAACCTATGTATTTGAAAAATAAAGTTAGTTTCTTGAGAAATTATTAATGCAATATATCTTCTCTTTTGCTATTGTTAATGTGGAGAAAGTATGAAAAAATAATTTCTGACGTTTTTAATTGACCATCGTCCGCCCCACTCCATTAAAAATCCTAGGTCAACTACTGAGCACGGGGTGTTATACTATTATATGATTAACATGGTTCACTGGTCCCATTAGATTGATGATAAAGCATCTAAGAATCTCAGCCCATGCTGTCCCACCCATTCCATCCCTCCTTTTGGATGTATGGTGAATTGAAGTAAAGTGAGGTAAAGTCTCAATTATCCTGACAACATAAAACAAGGGGTCATATCAAAAGTACACAAGTTCAAAACTCTCTCATTTTTAAAAAAAAAAGTAAAAAAAAACATCATTTCTCCACTAAGTGACAAGAAAAAAAATCATCTTTTTATACAAAAAGTAAAAAAGATTCCCCTTTCAAGCACTAAAAATAAAAGACCAATATCATAACCCCTTATATTTTTTTCTCTCTTGATTTGATGCTTCACCTCACTTTACTTCAATACACCATACATCCAAACACGCCAAAAAATAAAGAGGCCAATAACGCCCAATCTAATGATCTATCATCGTAGTCTCACAGGGTGGGTATGAGCATCGAGTTATTCATAAAATCTGTAAGATGTTCCTGGTCCGAGTGTAAATCCACTTATGCATGTGAGAATTTAATTTGGGTGGAACCTGAATCCCATGATAGAGTTCAATTAAAAATCTAAATCACTTGAAATAAATTCTACCATGTTGCATGAGACGTGGCCGATTATTAAAGTGAAATTTGGCCACATTCAAAATAAAAGAGGACATGGTTCTTGAGAAATTTAGACTTTAACATATTAAGTTCCGTGTTTTACCTACACACAACACTGCAAAATTATGCCTTTAATGATTTGGACCCCTTTAGTCTATTTTAACTTCTTAAGGTGGTAGCTCATTGGTGAATACCTTCTCTTTGTAGAGACAATTAGGGATCACTTCCTAGTTGTAGCACTGATGGTGAGAGACTTCAGTAAGATGTATGTTGGTGGATGGGTACTTAGCAAATTTATTTTTTATTTTTTAAAATTAAGGCATTTTACGTACAGCCGGGGGTGGAACTAGGGACTAGTCTCATTTTTCGGGGCTAAATGTTAAAAAAAAATGACAAAAACAGAATTTTTTTCCTTATGGTGGTCCTTTCAAGACATATTTTCTAGTTCTGCCATACATCGGGGCCCACTTATTCAAAATCCGAACTACTAATGATAATTGTCTTTCTCTTTTATGGGACATGGAAGGTTTTTTTATTTTCACTTTGATATATTTTGGGCTTTGGGCTTTTGGGCTCATCACGAAATTGATCATATAAAACACACTTGAATAAAAAATTATAAAAACATTCACCCATTTAATATGAATAGATGCTCCTTTAATTACAAGAGGTGACATTTGTCTTCTGAGAATGTTTGACAGACGGGGCTTTCTCTTGGATGCGATATAAAAATATATTTACTCAAATCCTCCTCCTTTGCGACCTTTTATTTCGTAACGGTCGACGCGGGAACCTAATTTATTGCGAGAGGTTAACGGCTATGGCATGTGCTGCCCACAATGCAAGGCGGGAGAGAGAGAGACAGATAGCAGTTTTGATCATAACAGAATTTTCACATAGAGCAGTGTATTCTATGTGAGAATTTTTCTTTAGTAGATTTCGTGGATCCACTTAGATGCAAAATTGTCAAGGCAAGCCGATGATTGAAAATGTCCATCCTTTTGGGCTAAAAGTAAAATAAAATAGCACCACGATCATGGGATCATTCCAAACCCCGATTTAAATGGCTTAAAGTAGTTTAATAAATGTTTTGCTAGTCAAGCCAGCTTGTGTGGTTTATTTAGACGTAGCTTTAATTATGAATAAGAAGAGATAAAGGTTTCTTCATGGATAAGGGTGATCCAAAAAATCAGCTCCATAAAATCATCCTAATTGCTAGCAGTTGATTTAACTCCCTTAAAATTAATGGCATCTTAACTATAGAAAATTTTTTTTTTTTTTAGATTGTAATCCATCGAGGTGAGTGAAGGTTTCATAAGTGTTAAATTGGGCATGTATCAAAGGGTTGCAATGATGAAAGACGTGCCCAAGTGAGGTCCCCAATGCTAGACTGCACTAAATGAGAAAGACGTGCCCAAGTGAGGTCCCCAATGCTAGACTGCACTAAATGAGATGAGATTCAATCCAAATGTAACCCCAAGAGCCAAAACCACCAACCCCCCAGTTAGGAGTTATTATCATACCATGTATTATGTATGGATAAATGCTGTCTGGGGCGGGCCCCATATCTCGCACACGCGGTTTCATTCACGATGATGCGATTCTCCATGCAGTTTGTTTCTCGTTTCAAATCGGTCGCACTCACAGTAAAGAAAAAGCCTCTTTCCCTTTCCCCACCAAGCAACGAACAAAACGAGAAAGAACGAAAGAAAAAGGCTGTAACGGAACGAACGATCCTCCTCCTCTTCCTCCTCATCAGGTACAATAATAAAATTGTCACGCAATATCCGTGATTCGGTTGGAAACGTTGTGAGGGAACCTCGGAAATGCAGGGAATTTCAAGAGCCTGTTGATTCATCTCTCTCTTTTCTTTCTTGGAGAGCTTCGATTTCGGAAAAAGAAGAAGTTTTAATTGATTTGATGTGATTTTCCCCTTTCATTGGAATCTCTCCGGTTCTTCTAACGATTTCTTCCCCTTATGATGTGTGGTTTTTGGTTTGAATTGGCTTTGAGGGGTGTTTTCAGATGGAAACTTGGTGAAAAAAATGCAAATAGGGTTTCTTATATAATAGAAAATATCAGCTTTTGAGGGCATGATTCTGGTTCCGGTGCTATTTTGAGATTTGGGTTGTTTTCTTGAAACTGCATTTTGATTTTAGGAAGCAATTTCGATTGGTCTAGAGAGATTTCAAGGGTGGTCTGGACGCTGCTTGTTGATTCATTTGGAATTGGATGCAGGAAATTGGATTTGGGTTATCCAGGAAGTCACATTTCTTTTGTCTGCACTATTGGTTTGATTTAAATTTTGGAATTGGGTGAATGGGTTAGTTGGCATCTGTGGATTAGGATTTGATGTTGGTTCAGGCTGACTTATTTTGAGCAATGGGTGCCGATTTAGTTGTTGAATTGTGTCTGGGGAATTGGACTACTGAAAGTTTTTAAAATTTTGGACCAAGGCTTAAGGCATAAGTTCCTCTTCTTGGATGTTTAAATTGAGGAATTGAACTTAACAGAAAAGTTAATTCGAGGGTAAAACGTTTTGTTGATTTGCTTTCTGTATATTTAAATTGGTGAAACTCAGATCTCAGACCTCTATCTAGTACAATGTGTGGGGTAAAATAAAACAGGCTTTTGTGGTTTGAATTTTGGGCAGCAGAGTGAATCTTGCTATACATATAGAGTGCCAATGAATATATCATAATGGGGACACCTGACAAGAACTTCTCTGAGTTAGTTGGCATTGTAAAATCATGGTTCCCTCGGAGGACAGAACCTGAAAATGTCTCGAGGGACTTTTGGATGCCCGATCATAGTTGTAGAGTATGTTACGAATGTGATTCCCAATTCACAGTCTTCAACCGTAGACATCACTGCCGTCTCTGTGGGCGCATTTTCTGTGGAAAATGTACTGCAAACTCAATCCCCGCTCCGTCTGATGATCCAAAGGGAAGAAATGAAGACTGGGAAAGGATTCGGGTCTGCAATTTTTGTTTCAAGCAGTGGAAACAAGAGTTATCAGCTATTGATAATGGGATCCAGATTTCTAGTCCAGGTCTGAGTTCTTCACCTTCATTAATTAGTTTGATCAGTACAAAATCTGCTGGCACAGGTAACAGCAGTGGAGCTAATGGTTTGTTGGTGCCTTATTCAAGTGGTCCATATCAGCGTCAATCTGCCCAAGTGGAACCGTGTTCCAGTAAACAAGACATTATATCATGTGGAAGGAATGATTCACTTGCCGACGGAGGGGACCAGTCTCCCCACCAATTTGGATTTTGCATGAACAGGTATGCTTACCATCCAATCTATAAGTAAGCCATAGGCTTGTTCTTGCCACAGCTGGTACATGCAAAGCATGTCATTTAGATTAGATTTTTTAGAGATTTAACAGAAAATTATGCATTTTACTTCATTCCACCTTATTGCGTTATATGTGAAATGCCAACTTCAAAATATACGTTTGCAACTCCTCTCAAAATTTCCATGAATGTATCTCTCAAAATCTTCATGAATATATGTATATGCATGTCAATTTTTAACATGAGGCTGAATTCGAAAGATGGGGTTGTTATGATCTCATAATGGAAAAAGGGTGTCATTGTTATGCAATCATATAATAATGGCTGTTATGCAACTGAAAAGCAGTGGAATAGAAGCATAAATTCCAATTGCCAATTTTGTTATTCATTTTCTTGTAGGAAAAAGGGTGTCATTGTTATGCAATCATATAATAATGGCTGTTATGCAACTGAAAAGCAGTGGAATAGAAGCATAAATTCCAATTGCCAATTTTGTTATTCATTTTCTTGTAGTTGTGAATGTTGCAGTGGGTGTCTAGATGCGTGTCAATTTCTAGGAGCTTATAACTGACAATGGCCATGGGGCGATTATAACTGTAGTAACCGTTATGTTACAGTAAAAAATGGAAAAAAAATATAATGCCATTATATACTGGTCTTTATTTATACAGGTTTGGCTTATTAACATTAATAGCAATATGGTCTTGCTATTATCCTATTATAGCAATATTATTGGGTGTCGTGAATTGGAAAAGATGGGTGGCTCTTATCCTATTATAGAAGGAGATTCTTTTTCAACAATTCAGTGGGCTTCTGGAAAGGCTAGTCATCCGTGGCGGATTGCGGATTGGGTAGAGGAGGTGCAAGATATTTCTAAAAAGATTGGTGCTTCTTTTCGCCACATCATACGGGAGGCTAACTCAATGGCGGATGGTCTTGCTAGGGAAGGACTTTCTCGATCTTCAATCATTTTTGTTGTATAGTTTGTTTTAGTTGCTTTATTTTTGTTATTCGGTAACTGTCTTTTGTTCTTTTCTTTGGTTGGTGGAATAAAATTTAACTGTTATAAAAAAAAAAAAAAAAAAAAAAAAAAAAAAAAAAAAAAAAAAAAAAAAAAAAAAAAACATTAATAGCAACAAGTGACATTTTTACTTTTGATGCTTCCATCTTTTTTGCTACAGTGTTGACATTTATCATCTTGTATTCGTTGGGTTTGCTTTCCTGCGACATTATTCCACTTTGACTTCAGATCGCATGTTCTTATCATAGTTACTTCGCTTTTCAACTAATTATGATTGAAAGGAGATTATTTAATCAATTTTTTGGGTCTTACTCTGTTCTTTGGTTGCAGGAGTGATGATGACGATGATGAATATGGTGGATACCATTCAGATTCTGAGAGAAGGCAATTTCAGTCATCTGAAGACTATTATGGCCCACTTGAGTTTGATGGTATTGAAAATGGATATGAATCACAAAATGTACTTCTTGCCGAAGAAAACACCAATGCCAATGCTCATGAATTGGACTCTTCCAGATTCATGAATGCAGAATCACAAGTTTCTCCTTTGGTTGATAAACTTAGGGATGAAACAAGACATGATAATTGTGATGAGTGTGATGCTTCTCCTATATATGAGGTGGAAAATACAGATTCTGATCCTGTAGATTTTGAGAACAATGGACTACTTTGGCTCCCTCCTGAACCAGAAGATGAAGAGGATGAAAGAGAAGCACTACTATTTGATGATGATGATGAGGAGGATGCTACGGGAGAGTGGAAAACTTTACGCTCTCCAGGCAGCTTTGGTAGTGGCGAGTACCGAAGCAGGGAGCGATCGAGTGAGGAACACAGGAAGGCCATGAAAAATGTAGTGGATGGGCATTTCAGAGCTTTGGTAGCTCAGCTATTGCAGGTTGAGAATCTGCCTGTGGGTGAAGAAGATGATGAGGAATGCTGGCTGGACATAGTTACATCTTTGTCATGGGAGGCAGCAACTCTACTTAAACCAGACACAAGTGAGGGCGGCGGAATGGATCCTGGTGGGTATGTGAAAGTTAAGTGCATAGCCTGTGGTCGTCGCGACGAGAGGTTAGTTTTACTCTCACATGTTTTAATCGAAGTTCTGCACTTTGGTTTTGTTCACGGTGTTTGTAATGCCCCACATCTCCAAGAGGCTGTCCAGAGCCTTGGCTAAAATATGTTCACGCCTGTGAGTCTAGTAAGATGCGTTTTGGGTCTCAAAGGGACCCAAGAACAAACCCTTGAGGCAAGATTGGGCAAGAGCCCATGGGGCCCGAGCCACATGAGCCAAAGAGGACAATATCTGCTGGGCGGATCGGGGTCGTGTTAGTGTTATAGAACTCCCTCCACTTCTATATATGAGACAAAGGCATTGTCGGTTGAGAATTGTTGGGTAACCTCAAACTTGACAATTTTTCTAGGATCAATTCCTTTCTTGGAACATGAAGAATATTAGATTCCAAATCAAGGCATAAAAAACTTCTGAATTCTGGAATGAATGAATGGAAAAACTGGTTAAGGGGTCATTATCAATACAATTTATCTCAGGCTAGGTGGTCTAAATTAGTACCGCAAAAATGGCGAACTAGGATCAATCGGCGTCGTACGATTCAAAATAAAGACTCAAAAAAGAATTCATATGAAAAAGCCCAATCCATTCATTACGAGAAAAAAAAATGATTATGAAGTGAATTCATTGACGAGCAAAAAAGCAATAGCCCATAAAAGGATGTGGACTGTTTTCTCCTATAACAAAATGTGTAACTCTCCAAAACAGGATGATTTTTAGGTCCCACTTGTGGTTCATGTTAGTCCATCTTTAGGTGATTTGGATTCTTATATGATGTGTCCTCTCATTTATGGAGATCCGCCAGGATCCTTCATCAGATGATACAACAAATCCTATAATCATCCTTGTTAAATGTTAGCCATTTACTGCAATTACCCTTTGTAAACCACCCATTGTATGTTATGAAACATCAGATTTCAGAGACTCAAGGTCATGGTCCATCGCATGACTGGACCTTCCAAGTAGATGGCCTTGGTTACTGGAAGTGAGCTCCACCCTTTCATTGCGGCCAAACAAAGATCATTGTTTCTCTTTGTTGAGGACCATATAAAATGTCACACTCGTGTATGTCCATGCCAGATGACAGCTGTAGATAATGTGTTATTGCCTTCGTTCTTCTGATGTAACTCTGCTCTTGTTTTCAGTATGGTGGTTAAAGGAGTTGTTTGTAAGAAGAATGTGGCACATAGGCGTATGACTTCGAAGATGAAAGGTCCCCGTTTTTTAATTCTTGGAGGAGCTCTTGAATACCAGCGGGTTTCAAATCTCTTGTCAAGTTTTGATACTCTGCTGCAGCAGGTGCCTCGATATCTTACTATTTCTTTTGTTCCATGAGCTGGAGGTCTTTTACACTTATTATTTTTATACCTTGAATCTTATCTAGGAAATGGATCATCTAAAGATGGCAGTTGCAAAAATCGATGCCCATCAACCAAATGTTCTTTTAGTTGAAAAATCAGTTTCACGCTTTGCCCAAGAATATCTACTTGCAAAAAACATATCACTTGTTCTGAATATCAAAAGGCCACTTTTGGAGCGTGTTGCCCGTTGCACTGGTGCACAGATTGTACCTTCTATTGATCATCTATCATCACAGAAACTTGGACACTGTGAAACTTTCCATGTGGAGAAATTTTTCGAAAATCATGGGAGTGCTGGACAGGGTGGAAAAAAATTGGTAAAGACATTGATGTTTTTTGAGGGCTGCCCGAAGCCATTAGGTTGTACGGTAAGTCCTTACATATTTAAGTTCTTTAGTACATATGTTTTATATCTATTGTGTTTCAATTGTTTGTTCTAGCCCTGATGCATATTATAAGTAAACAGTGCCCAACCGAAAAACCATTTGTTCAGCTTGCAAAATTTATTTATTTTTATTTATAAATTTTAAAAAATAATAATGCTTTAGTACGATGACACATTTTTTCATAGAATTAATTTTTGAAACTTCACAATCTCTCCTTATCATCATCATAGCTTTATCCCATCAATCTAGGGATCGCCTAAAAAGTTCTGCTATTTAATATATAATATAAGCTAAAGTCCATATATACTATCATTCTAAGTATGGTGTAAGAAAGCAAGTTTTGCATGGGCGCGCACGTGAGAATTAATGTTCACAATGAGGAAAGGAACGAAAGTGCAAGAAGACATGATACAAGAAACACTCCAAAGCAATTTCTAACATCCTACAACACTCATCCCCTAAAAAGGGCATCAAGATATGAGATATCCTCATACTTCTTAAGCTCTGGTTATGATACCCTCAGACATTTCTTCTCCATAAAAATATTGTCAACTTAACCATCATCCCAGACTTATCTATTTAAGGAATGCAAGTGAAAGAAGTAATACAAAAAAGGGAAAAAGGGAAAACTGGAATTCTAATATCATAATACAAACATTCACTAAAAAGCACATTAAGATGGGGGTATCCTCGCACAAATATTGCAGGTTGTTAAAATAGCACCATTTCATAGTTTTAGTTTGAAGTGCTTCTTTGCAAGAAGCTGATGATGCAAGAGGCATGTTATGAGTGTGTGGGGTTAGTAGAAGGTAATTGAATTCAAGCATTGATGCGGAACGGGGGATCGATGCGGGTCGGGCAGGGGAAGATGGAGTCAATAGGGCTTCACACCTGAAGTCTCAGGCTTCACGCTCATGGCATTGCACCATTCCTTTCCCAAGAGAGAGCATAAACACTCAAAATTTTCTTTTCATTCATTATTAACTAAGAGCCAAAGAGGCATTACAATGCTTTAAATAGGCAAAAACATAGCCCTAAGGCTAATCTTAACCATCTAAACATTCCTATGGTTGAAATTAAAACATTTTAAATAAATTAAGAGAATAAACCAGTAAACAACTTTGAATAAAATAAAAATAAAACTGAATGGGCTGGTCGGCCCACAGATCATGGGTATGTCCTGCGTCAAGCACAAGTAGAGGGTAGCATATTTTCCACTTGTTGAGTGTTGGTTATTTTACCCTTGGACTTGTCGCTCCTCTATCAATGTAACGTTAATTTCACCATCATTGTAGCCTCAATCCGGCCATAAAGAATGTCCTGTGTGTTTCTATATTTGTACTCTACCTACAATTTGGAGCCATGCTCTCTGTGACTCCATGGTTTAACATGTCTTCCATCACCACTTCGTTCAAGGTCTTTACTAGTGTCCTTACTTCCCCTTCTCCTAGTCCTTAGAACTTGTGATTCTTCAATACATCATACAGGGCCCGGTTGTGGCCTTCTTTGTACATGCCTGAACCATCTCAAGTTGTCCTTGGTTTTTCCTCTTATTAAGCTACCTATAGGTTTCCTTTTTTGCATCGATTCCTAATTTACTATCCTTGGAATTTCCCACATTCATTTTAGAACTTGCAGCTCAGCCACATGTACTTTAGCTTGTTCTCATTTTTTGTTGCCTAACATTCAGTTGAAGTTCTAACCACTTTGTTATGGTAATGCTTCTTTTATTGAAGTGGTACTCGCCAATTGCATATCACATTCACCACATCTAACGGCTTGGAATTTGCCAGATTTTGAGGCCCTTAGAACAATGTTTAATATGACTGGATGCTTTCCATTGTTGTACAGCTAGGTCATAGAAAGGCCTTTCAATCCTCTTATTCTTGTGATTGGTAGCATCCAAACAGGCCACATGTTAGGCCGTAACACATGATAATTGGGGATAGGGTTGGAGTGGAAGGTCTTAGTACACAGAAACCGACAGGTTTGATGTGGCTTACCTGCATGCACGATAATCAGGGATAGGGTTGGACTGGAAGATCTTAGTTTGGATTAGGTGCTGGTAAAGAATCTTCATGGTTTAGCAATTCTCATTTTATATTTAAGGGCCGTAACATTAACTGATTTATATGTATCAATTGTTTTATAGGAGAGAGAACAAAAAGAGTGTTACTGTTTTATATGAACCAGGTAGGCCAACAAATTGGTTCTCAAATCTGAAGTTTGATGTTGGTTCTCATTTGAACTTATTTTGTAAATATTTTTTCCTTGAACATTTGTATGCATGTATTGCAGCAACGAAAAAGGTGAATACAAGAGATAGTTTCTCTATCTGCTATTATGAGAGCATTAACCTTATTATTGGCTTCACAAGAATCTGCCTTTTATGTTTCTTCTAGGGCTGTTGGTTGTAAGGCAAAACTTTGAAGGAGAGTTGATCAGAAGATATCATCTATAATAATGATCTCATTCAATAATTTGTGTGACTGTATCAGGTTTTGCTTAAGGGTGCGGATGGCGATGAGCTGAAGAAAGTTAAACATGTTGTCCAATATGGAGTCTTTGCTGCCTATCACTTGGCATTGGAGACCTCTTTTCTTGCTGATGAAGGCGCTTCACTTCCAGACCTTCCCTTAAAATCTACATTAACGGTTGCATTACCAGATAAGTCTTCCAATATTGGAAAATCCATCTCCACGATACCAGGTTTCATGATTCCTGCCATTAATAGAGCTCAACCTGATAGCAATATTCAAAATCCAAATGGTGTCCATACCCCATATCCATCCTTACTTTCAAACAACCCACCTGCTATCGAAAGGGAGGTGTCATTTATGTCATATGCATTTAAAGGCCATAGTTCTCCTATGCATCTAAACACCAGTCCTTTCTCTTCCTCATCTCTTCCTGGCCAGTCAATCTCAAACCCCCATCTTGAATTTTCTTCATGTTGTTCTATTGAAGGGAATGATAAAGCGGGTATTGAAGAGTCTTACAAAGCAAATGGTTACCAATTCGAGAGTTGCACCATGAGGGATAGGCATACTGTATCTAGTGATGCTTTTGGATCTCATGAGACCTCACATGGAGCAGGCACAGCTAACGATGATCATATTGTTGCCCATACGATGATTGGGAATCAACTTGGACCTTTAGAAAGCTCCTTCCAACAAGATGATAATTTCCAAGATGATCAGGCATCAACCAAGGAAGAGTTTCCACCATCGCCGTCCGACCATCAAAGCATTTTGGTTTCCCTATCTACGCGGTGTGTGTGGAAAGGGACTGTTTGTGAGCGTGCCCATCTCCTGCGCATCAAATACTATGGCAGCTTTGACAAGCCTTTGGGGCGGTTTTTACGGGACCATCTATTTGATCAGGTTGGTAGTTTTTTAGTGAAGAATTCAAGGGCCCTGCACCGTAGTGCTTATTGTATTTTATTCATGCCTTATTCTAGGGTCCTGCACCACAGTGCTAACCAATTCAGTTCATTTTTATCTATATTTGTAGAAACCAAACCTTCATCAGATTCTATTACAATTCACATTCTGTATTTAACATAACAAAAGGCTAAAGTTCAAGGGATTAGGGCTTAGGGTTTAGGATCATCCTAAGTAGAAGACCCTTCCTCCATTGGGGTCCAACAATCTGATTAACCAACTGTGTGTCCGCATTTTGGGGGTGCAGGACCTCACACTGCTTGTGTTTGGTGTATCCTGTATTATTATTATCACTATTATTAGTGTTTTACAAGCAGTAATTATTGTGAGAATGAAAACACTTTTCATTTTGCAGAGCTTCCAGTGTGACATATGTGAGATGCCAGCTGAAGCTCATGTTCATTGTTACACTCATCGGCAAGGCAGCCTCACAATTTCAGTTAAAATGCTCCCTGAATTTTTGTTACCGGGAGAATGTGAAGGAAAGATCTGGATGTGGCACAGGTGTTTGCGATGTCCTCGAATTAATGGGTTTCCACCAGCAACACGAAGAGTAGTGATGTCTGATGCTGCTTGGGGTTTGTCTTTTGGAAAATTTTTGGAGCTTAGCTTTTCAAATCATGCTGCTGCAAGTAGGGCAGCTAGCTGTGGTCATTCTCTACACAGAGACTGTCTTCGATTCTATGGGTCTCTCTCTCTCTATATATATATATATATCTTGTGCGCTTACGTGTGTGCATGTGACTTCCTTTTTTCTTTTTCCTTTTTTTTAAAACAACTATTTTGTTATTGCTTTTGCATGGGCAGGTTTGGAAAAATGGTTGCTTGCTTTCGATATGCATCCATTGATGTTCATTCTGTTTACCTGCCTCCATCCAAACTTGAGTTCAACTATCAGCATCAGGAATGGATAAAAAATGATGCAAATGAGGTTTGATGATCATAAGCGGATCACAAAAGTTTGTCCCAAGTTAAATTCATTACTTCCTGCTAATATCATAAACATCCATGTAACAGGTGGCTAACTGGGCAGAAATCCTCTTTAATGAAGTGTCTAATGCCTTACGGAGAATTTCTGAGAAAAGATCAGGCACCGGTTTGTTTGATAGTGCCACAGAAGTCTCAGAATCAAGACGCTGTATTGCAGGAGCAGAAGCTTTGCTTAAGAAAATGAAGGCAGAATTTGAGGTGAAATGATGGGAATTTTCTTTTCCATTTTCCAGTAAGCGATATACAGTACTTGATTGAACCATTTGCTTGGCCTACGAACTTTACATGTGGCCCACCATTTTGGTGATCAAACCACACACATGGGGAGTCCCCTATTGTTGCTGGTAGATTCTCCAAAGATGTTCTTTGTCCGATTATACTAACAGTCCAATTCCTTGTAATATCTGAAGCATTGGACATAATTGGCCTTCTACAGGCAAGTTACCAGATTTCTAGGTTTATAAAAAGAAGATATGATTTTGGGCAGGGCCCTCCATGATGTGGCCCTTTAGGTGTGATCTTTTGGCGGGGTCCTTTCCATGACGTGACGCTATGTATGAGTTGCTTAATTACTGAAAAGAAAGCCCCTCCTTTATTATTACTGTCAAAGAAAAACTTTGTCTATGTTGATAGAGCATATTCTTGTAGAAGCTTTCATTAATCTTTTCTCAGTGATGTGGTGAAATTGGCCAGGAGTCTCTCCAAAAAGCATTGATAAGGGAGCCAAAGAAGGGGCAACCGATCATTGATATTCTTGAGATTAATCGGTTAAGGAGGTATTTGCTTGTCCAGTCATGTGCGTGGGACCGTTGCTTGATTCTCATTGCTGATATGGACAGTAGCCTTAGTGAAGAACTGAGCAGCTCTGTAACAAAACAAAAGAACTTGGGCTCTATTGATGAGCCACTTGAAAAAAGCTTAGCCTATAGGGCTGACAAAAGTGACAAAAATTGTGATTCTATGATTCAGGATTTCAAATCTGATAAAACCATTAGAGTTTTGTACAACAATCAGCAACGACTTGCAGAAAAAGAATTTGATGACGGAAAGGGAAACTCAGGATGCCATTCTGCTAGTATGAATATCATTGTTGTACCTCAATCGCTTGAAGCTGATGCCTGTATTCGTAGAAGCCTCTCAGAGGGGCAGTTCCCAATTACTACAAATTTGTCAGACACTTCGGATGCTGCATGGATAGGTGAAAATCACACAGGCAGTGTTATGACTCAAGAAAATGGCTCCACTCTTCCTGAGGCACCTGTTGATTCATTACCCATGGTCGAAGCGGCAGCAGCATTATCTGAATCCGAAGGATGCTCTGTCATTGTGGAAGACAGGGGAGGACAAGAGGAGGCCCAATCTTTTGTGCCTGCTGGAACTATTAAGGGGGCTGACCATGCAGATGATTCCATGAGTTGGATTGAAATACCCTTCTTTAACTTCAGCTGTGCTTTCAACAAGAACTCATGTCCTTTTGCTGAGTATAATCCTGTCTATGTGTTATCACTTCGAGAGTTGGAGCGTCAAAGTGGAGCAAGACTTCGGATACAAGTAGGCATCAATGAGACTGCCGTGCCAGTTTATGATGATGAACCGACCAGTATCATATCATATGCACTGCTTTCAATGGATTATCACTCTCAGATGTCTGATGAGAGGGATAGGCCAAAAGATAGTGTGGATTCTTCAGTTTCTTTGCCATCTTATGATTCAGCGAGCTTTCATCCTTTCCAATCATTTGACGAGAATTACACTGAATCTTTTTTAAGTTTTGGGTCAACGGAGGATAGCATTTTATCCATGTCTGGAAGCAGGAGCTCCCTTATTTCAGATCCTCTTGTGTATACAAAAGCAATGCATGCCAGGGTTTCTTTTATGGAGGAGGGCCCTTTAGGAAAGGTGAAATACACCGTGACATTTTACCATGCGAGGCATTTCGATGCTTTGAGGAGAACTTGTTGTCCATCTGAGATGGATTTTGTAAGGTCTCTAAGCCGCTGTAAGAAATGGGGGGCACAGGGAGGGAAGAGCAATGTCTTCTTTGCTAAAACCTTGGATGATAGGTTTATTATTAAACAGGTCACAAAAACGGAGCTTGAGTCCTTCATCAAGTTTGCTCCAGAGTATTTTAAATATTTGTCGGAGTCGATTGGTATGAGAAGTCCTACATGCTTAGCAAAGATTTTGGGAATTTATCAGGTATGGTTTGTGCCTAGGTGCTATGTAATGTATCCTAAAGAATAGAAGTAAAATGCTCCATGTTACCATTCACTGGCCTAGAAAACTCTGCATATAGGGGCAAAGGTTTGGTAACCCTATGATAAGCCCTTCTGTTGGTAGTGTATACTGACAAAAGATTTTTCCTTATGGCTCAACCCTAATTGTCTAATTTTCCTTGGAAAGCGAAGTGCTCTCTCTCTCTCTCTCTCTCTCTCTCTCTCTCTCTCTCTCTCTCTCTCTCTCTCTCTCTCTCTCTCTCTCTCTCTCACACACACACACACACACACACACACACACACGGGCTTATGGCTAGTTTCTAAAACTTCTAGGACTCTTCATGTCCAAATGAAGCAGATCACACTCATTCATTCTTTATATACAAACATATTCATATAATCATGTGCCTCCCAACAGATGTGGGAAGCTTTTCCAAAAAAATCATAAAGGTCTATTATTAATAATAACTTAACTTTGAGACTCAGTTCTTGGATCTTGACCAAACTGATAAGCGGCCTTGCTTATTCAAGAAAAAAGAAAGGAAAGCTTCAAGTGTCTCAAGTTTCAAGTTCTTTACTTTTTATTCCTTGTTTTTTGTACTTTTGATGGCTATTCTGTATCTTAAAATAATGTTAATTGGTGGAAAAAGGTTACATCAAAGCACTTGAAAGGAGGAAAGGAGTCGAGGATGGAGGTTCTTGTTATGGAGAACCTTTTGTTCCAGCGGAATGTAATGAGGCTTTATGACCTCAAAGGGTCTTCAAGATCACGATACAATCCGGATTCAAGTGGGGCCAATAAAGTTCTTCTAGACCAGAACCTGATTGAAGCAATGCCTACATCTCCAATTTTTGTAGGGAATAAGGCAAAGCGGTTGCTAGAGAGAGCCGTGTGGAATGACACTTCTTTTCTTGCGGTAAGCATACTGTGTTCTTTCTTTACAAATGTGCGAATTGCTCAGAACTTTTGAATGCAACAAAGATTCTTTCTAACTTATCGGACGTGCTCCATGTTATTTAGAGGAATGCATACCTTCTGATTCCTTAGCTATTAAAGGTAGATGAAATGCTAGAATTTTCATTAAGATAGTTTTAGGTTTAATAATAAATCCATTATTTAAATTTCTTTTAGTGTATTTTATATGGCTATTTGAACCAAGGCTTTAAAAACCAGACTTGGAGGTGACTCGACCCCATCTAACTCAGCCTGAATAGGCCGAATAGTGCCAAGTTGGGCATTTTTTTTATTAGAGAGAGAGAGAGAGAGAGAGAGAGAGAGAGAGAGAGAGAGAGAGAGAGAGAGAGAGAGAGAGAGAGAGAGAGAGAGAGAGAGATTCAGAAAAGGGTCATTGCTTTGGTGTAATGGTAAAAGTCTGGGGTGCCATGCATGCTACCGTAGGTTTGAGACCTACGAGCAGCCACTTTGTGCAAAATTGGTAAAGGTCAGGTCTGTCTCCAGTCTGAACTCTCTCAGGACCCTGCTTCGGTAGGACACACATTAGGTAATGACCTTTTAGGGTCATTGTTGCAATGGCAAAAGTCTCAAGTGCCATGCGTGACGCAGGTTCAAGACCTGCAAGCAACCACTTTATGCAAAATTGTCGAAGGTTGGGTTTGTCTCTAGTCTGGACCCTCCCAGGACGTTGCTTCGGCGAGACCTCATTGGGTGATGATCTTTTAGAGAGATTCAAAAAAGGAAAAACAGAGTGAAAGGGAGAGAGGGATGGTTTTAGAAGAGGAAAAACAAAGAGGAGAATGAGAGAGAATTAAGATGATTTGAGAGAGAGAGGGCTTTGATTGAGGATTTGTGAGGATTTTATGGAGGGGAGGTGAGAGATATGGCGATCGAGCTTCTTCCTCTGTCTCTTTCTCTCTATCTTTTCCCTTTTTCTTTTTTTTTCTTTTTTCTTTTTTTTTTTTGTGTGTGTGGGTGGGTGGGTGGGGGGGGGGGGGGGGGGGGGGGCGGCATGTATGTTCAAATGGTGTAAGAACACACACACAGACGAGAGAGAGAGAGAGAGAGAGAGAGAGAGAGAGAGACTGAGCCCAACTCGACTTCAACTTGGCCGAGTTTTGAAACAATGTTTTGAACTTGAGGTACAAGTGAAAGTTGTGGCCAGCCAACAAACTCCTTGAAAGGAAAAGTAAAGTTTTCTTAGTAATATACTCCAAGTATGTCAAAAAAAGGGAAAGTAAATTCCAAAATTTAATGATATATCTAAGTTCCTTAGACGAGCTTTTATAGCACAGCTGGAAGGTGTTCTTTGTCACGAATCACAACCAAGGTTCGAAATATTGGTATGGGAAGGTGTATAGGACAGACCACAAAATGATATGCACCAGGATGCATGTAGCAATTATTGATGTTATGTATTGGTCATCTAACAGAGTTTTTTTTTTTTTTTAAATGAAAATATCCAAAAATCTAAAATTCTAGAAAATAGTTAGAGTTTGATGTTCACTTGCATTCTAAGGTAGTTTGTAGGTAATTAGGGGACCCCTTAATGTTTTTATTTTATTTTATTTTTTATGATGTGGGTATCCCTAAGGTCTTTGATCGAACATGGCTAATCCCCAGGTGACGCCCACTAAACCCACACAAACATGGGGACCCCTAAATGTGATTCAGGTTCTGAATCATAGTCTTATTCTCATTGAACCAAACTGTTAAAAAATATTAAGGTTTAGTCATATCTTTCAATCAATCTATTGGCTGAAATTATACAAATAGAAGATAAATGCATGTAATTTATTTGTTAATGAACTCAAAGCTCAGTTGTTTTGAGCATTGGTTTTACAAGCTAAAGTCATGGGTTTGACTCTTATGAAGAACTATTAATCACTTAACACTCCCAATTAATGTTAAAAATCACAAAAAAGTAGCAACTGTGACTTTCCAGAGACAGATATTGCCACACGGATCAGAGGCAAGGCACTTTCTAAAATCTAGGATATACAAGATGTCCTAGACTCCTAGGACATCTGACCTTTCATGTTAGGATTACTATACAAGGTATTACTTTCACTTTTAAGGAGTCAGACATTTCTAAACTAAAAAAATTATCTCTATTTTTATTTCTTTTTTAACCTATTTTATGTCGACAAGTAAGGAAACTAATAGAACTTTATAACATAATGGACTAAGGATATACCGAATTGTAACCTACACGTATCCATACAGTATCCAGCACCATATCAATATTGTATCTTGTGAGCATGGGCATGCCTCACAATTGATGTAAATAACATAGAATGTAGCTGAAAAGTAGACAAATATAGTTTTTACATAACATAGATACGTAGCTTAAAAGTTGACTGATAGGATTATTACAAATGAAAACCACACAGAAAACTAAAAAAAAAAAAAAATGAAAAATGAAAAAAAGATAAAATAAAATATAAACAAAACATCGGTTGCACTAACAAATTGTGGGCAGTATTAGTTAATTGTTGTAATAATGATGGCTTATACAGTCAATATAGACTTGTTAACCAATAAATGCAATTTTATCTATGATACCGGGATACTTGTACACGCCCAATGTATGTGTCTGACCAATATGACACTTGTATCAGTACTTAGTACTTCACCGATATTTCTAAGGTATAAATTTAGCTTACTTACCAAAAGCCTATTATTTCATATAATTCTTTTAATTTTCTTACGTCTCAACATAAAAGAAGTTAGAAAGGAACGTAAACAATGATAATTTCATTAACTCAAGAGTGACTTGAAGAAAAAGTTTGGATACCATGCCCGTATCCGTGTCCTTAATTTTCAAAAGTGCAGAGTCGTATCCCTGATCCCCTTATCTGTATCATTACCTATATCCGTATCTATGCTTCATAGAATTTCAGCATATTAGCCTTGGCCGATACCCAATAATTTGAGCCATGACTCACAACCACAAAGTTGTGGCCTTGAGTCTTGTTAAATTAATAAAACTAAGTTTCTTGAAAGAGAATTTGTTGCCATTTTGAATAAAATGAAGCCCTTCCCCTTCAGAAACAAGGTATTTTCTGTGTATGTTCTCAATTGTCATGAATTGTTTATGTTCCTTTGACCCTTTGTGAGATATTCCTGGCTGCTTTAAGTTTCTTTGGTGTCATTGGGACATTACTCTTTGCCTTTTCAGAGCTTAAAAGCTTATTTGTGAGCATGCAAAGTGATTTTGATGCTTCCTTTGAATGAAAATGACTAGTTTTTGATATCCATTCCAGTATGTTGCTTATAATGTTGTTCTTGCAGTCAATTGATGTCATGGATTATTCATTATTGGTGGGGGTGGATGAGGAGAAGCATGAGTTGGTCTTGGGGATCATTGACTTCATGAGGCAGTATACATGGGACAAGCACTTGGAGACGTGGGTAAAAGCTTCCGGCATCTTGGGTGGGCCAAAAAACTCATCTCCAACTGTGATTTCACCAAAGCAATATAAAAAACGTTTTAGGAAAGCCATGTCTGCCTATTTTCTTATGGTCCCAGATCAATGGTCCCCTCCTTCTGTCATCCCTAATGAGTCCCACACTGACCTTGCTGAGGAAAATTCCTAGGGACTACTTGAATGATACTGGAAAACCCTGCATGCTTATATCAAAATGTAAGTTGGAGGATTGATTCCCCTGTTTATTTCTATTTATTATTTCATTTTTTACTCCTATCTTCACTCCTATTTATTTTGTATGGCAGTCTCATTTTTGTTCCAATTTTGACTGGGGAATCATTTGTTAAAGGTGCAAACAAGGCTATAGAGGTATCTGAAATATTTGTACAAAATTTGTTCATGTATTTATTGCATATATTGGTGCCGGGTAGAGTTTGGTTTGGGACAAAGTCTTTTTTGATTTATTCAAGTACATGTACTAAATTATCCATTCACTCTTCGAGGCACGGGTTTGATTACATTTTTGACCATTGTAAGGGTATGGAGTGGAATATTTGCATCCCCAAACAGTGCTACCTTGTAACAGATTCAAATGAAATGAAAAACCAGAGTTTATTGTTAGTTCAAAGACTGTTTTAAGTTGCTGTCTGATAAACTTGTAGTAGTGGTTTCATTGCAGTCTTGGGCTGAAACTGGTTCAGTGGATGATAAATCTGGTCACTTGGACATTTACATATGGTAATGGCCCTGCTCTGAGTGTCCACTTGAAATGACCTCTTGATGCACTTTTCAAGAAGGCTGCGTCTCTGCAATGCTGTGGAACTGATGTTTCTGGCTTAATGCCTTCTGTAATTGCAGTCAGGGTTTCCCAAAAACCCGCCTCAACCCTGCATACGATCTTCTGTTCTCATGTTTTAAAGATCTGTAATTGCAGTCATGGTTATTTCACAATTTGAAACCTGTTCTGTTGAAGCAAATCAGAGATCTGTAAATCTTGGCATCCAGGTCTACTGAAAGTGTCATGAAAAATTAACTTGAGTAAACTGGTGTTCCTAAAACTCTAATCTTGTTTTGTAAATTACCTTGGTATATAAACCCTTTGGAAGCCAGTTGGCAGAAATGGTGGGCCTTCATCATATCCTTAACAGACGATCATCTCTGTATCAGAATTCCCTGAACCTTGGAAATCCGGTGAGGAGAATTCACTATCGTAGGATGCAATCCGAATGCTCTTGTACAGGGCCTAAATCTATCAGCTTGTAGCATTTTTATTTACTCAGTTTGTGGCATTTTTTTTTTCTTTTTTGAACTATTTCCCTTTCTATTGTGGAATCTGAGATTCGGCATGAAATTCATTGCCACAGATTTCCAGTTGATATTGCCTTCTGAACCTGAAACATGGGAAGGAATACATCCAACTGCCATTGGTTCTACTATTGGTGAGCCAGGAATTATATCCCGAGGAGAAGTACTATTATAAGTGGATGGGTGGTGAAGTTAGTTGCGTTTTGGATGAACTTGTACATACAATAGTTTATTTATTGGTAATTGATATTGGCACTCCAAAAAGGGGGGTTTTTGATGGAGGCACTCCTTGCCACACTACGCATTTGAGGAGTGCCTCCATCACTTTTGGGAGTGCCAAAATCACATCCCTATTTATTTTGTGGAATAAATATTCAAAAGGGAGAATTTCAAAAAAGGCCTTCAGTTTTTTTTTTTCTTATTTCAAAAAAGGACACAAGTTTAAAAGTTTTCAAATTAGTCCCTACATTTTCCAGTAAATTTTCAATAAAGACATGCGGTCATTTAATTGTATTATATGGCAAATTTTTCCCTCGATTATTTATAAAATACTCAAATAACCCTACATTTAAAGTCATAACATTTTTTCGGCGGCCACTGGATGCACTTGATCGCCATGTTGACGCTGGTTGTCCTTAATCACCATGAAGATGCTGGTGAAAAAAAGGAGAATATAGAAAATGTGAAAGAGAGTTTTCTTTCAATAAAGGGTAATTTGGGTAGTTTAAAAAAAACAAAGGAAAAAAACCATCGAAAATTAGCTTTAAATGGATGAATGTCCTTAATTGAAGACTTTTTAGAAAACTTAGGGACTAATTTAAAAAGTATTAAAACTCGTGTCCTTTTTTGAAATAAGAAAAAAACTTAAAGCCTTATACGAAACCTTTCCAATTATATATATATATATAATGGGGTCAGCTCTCCTAAGCTGAAGCTTAAGATAAGGTAAGCTGAAGTAAGCTTAATTGTGTGGTGGGGCCCACCTGAAGACCCACATGGGGATGGGGATGGGCACCAAAAGCTCTTAATGGTCAACGGTCCATTCGGATCGGTACATAGTTGATCCAACGGTCTAGTAAATTTGTATACGACCAAAAGTTGATGGGCATGTGCAATTTAGGGGGGTCGTGTGTTTGGTCCATTTAGATGGACCAATGATGGGCCCCAGAAGTGTTAGCTTACAGAATCCATATATAATATAGGAAAATTCTAAAAAACTCCCCTATGCCCCTATTTAATAGCTAATGATTTGTTAGTATTTTAAGAGATTCACCTTTATAGGAGAATATTTAGGAGAGATAATCGGATATGCATATCACCGATGACACGTGTCACACTTTTATTGGCTAAAAGAGGGGCGTTTTTTTCTGGGAGTTTTGTAGCATAACTCATATATATATATATATATATATAGAAAAATATTCAAGTGCATCCATCCCTCACCATTTTTGGTGAGGGACCCCCCTTTGAAAAGTGTCAAATACAAAAAGGATGGCAAATTATATATATATATATATATATAAAACTTGAAGTAGTAAATATTCAGAATCATTAAAAGGATGGCAAATATGGACATAGGGGCCTCCATTGGTAAGATTTGTGAAAAATGTGGACTGATCCATAGGCGACGCATTATAGTGTTTCATTGAGAACTTTTCATCCCCCCTGTCAATGATAAATGATTGGCATTGACCCCAGGTGGACACCACAGGCACGACTGCACCATCCTTATGTGAGGATGGGTCTTGTATAATCTACTTAAGTAATCTTATATGTATGGGCTTGAGACCCTGACCTTTCAACCTCTTGAATAACCTCTATGGGTTTCAATACGTGGACCCACTCAAACTTGATACTTGAGAGAAAAGTAAAAGGTTTTGTGTGTTCACGCACGGCAGCTTCTCGTAGGAAAATCCTTGACGAGTCGGCTGCAATTTTAGACCCAAATCCATATGCTTCTTTAGATTCATGAGACGACCATTAAAATGCAGTCTCTACTAGCCATTGCTTGATGATGCATCGAGGGAGTGCCAAGGTTGGAGCTCTGGTCAACCTGATTGTCGTGCCAGCCAATCATAAAGGGGTGGGAAAAGGAAAAGAGGATCCACAACTATCCAAAAGTTCACCTATACAAGTGTGAGACGCTTGAAGAACATGCAAAAAATCAAAGCATTTTGTCTATCTACTATGAACCTTAGTAAGTTTAACACCAACTAGGCAAAGTAGCCATCCAAAAAGTAAGCTTTCTAATGCAAAAGATTCTCAAAACAAGAGGAACCAAAATGTAAATAACGATATATTGAAGAAGAAACGCACTTCATCGTGCAAAAGAAATGAATGGATTACCTCATTTTACAACAAATACAAAATGATAAATATAGAACAGTCAAAAATAAATAATAGATATGGACTTCCAAGCACAATCCTTATTATCTATTCTCATCTTGTCCAAACAATACAATCATCAAACACTCAAACCGCAGAAAGGCTGGCCCATTTTCCAAGTTCATAAGGGTCGGTATAATAATATAACTTGATTCTATTTGACAACGAAAGCCCCGTTGCCAAAGGAACTGCTCCGAGATAAGAGTCCTCCTGCTCTGTTGGGTCATCCGTGAAAGCAGCCAAATCTCCGAGCAGTTTGAACGTGACCCTGCGGGCCTGAATTGGTCTTGAAAAGTCATAATACAATGCTGTCCCTGGCCGCACTTCTGGTAACCGGTATTCCCCCACAATCACCGTATTGTTGGGTTCCTGAGGTTGTAATAAAGAGCAAAGAAATGAAAAGCCCGAGAGGGTTACATACTGTTGCAATCATGCAAATATGTTCATGCACACTAACTAGAGTGAAAACAGTGTTGGAAAATGTTAGGGGGCACAGTTTAAGTGTTCAGATCATCATTGGAGTTACAAGCACATTCCCACACAAGGTAAAAGAACATCCATAAGTGGCTGTTAATTGAGTTCAGTTACCAGTTACAGTATGAAGAAGAAGAAGAAGAAGAGAGTTGGAGAGAAGGTCGTGCCTCAATAGAGGATCGACTGCCCATATTTATAATAACATTATGCCTTAATCAAAGGCTCTAAACATGCTATGTTTACAATCAAAATAATGAAAGAATATATCCTAGTCTATCCAAGGAAGTAAGAAGAGAGAAATCAGCTATACAATCCTTGACTAAGTCCCACATGTGGGATATGATGGGATTTTATACAGGCTGTACATGGGCCTTGTTGGGCTGGGCCTAGACTTTATTTTATAGGCTTGTTATCTTCTACACTTCCCCTCAAATTGATGTGGTAAGACACAAAACATCAATTTGCTAGTGAGATCATGATTACGCGTTTTGGGAAGCGCTTATGTGAATATATCTGCCAGCTGGTTATGAGTATAGACATGAAGCAAAGTTTTCTCAGTAACAACATGCTGACGGATGAAGTGACAATCTCAATGTGCTTCATCCTTTCATGAAAAACCGGATTGTTTGCGATTCTGGTAGCACTGGTATTGTCCCCATGAAGAGGTGTAGAACTACCAACAAGGACACTCAATTCACAAAGAAGACGGCGTGGCCAAATGATTTCAGTCTTGCACTTCGACGAAATCAGAGATTCCCCAAGGAACATACACCAGCCAGTGAAAGATCTCCGAGAATCTGGGCAGTCAGCTCAGTCAGCATCCCCATAAGCTGATAAGTGCAGAGACGTACCAGAAGGGTAGAAGAGACCATGGTTAAGAGTTCTTTTAACTTAACGGAGTATGCGCAAAGCAGCAGCAAGGTGAGGTTTGTGGGGATTGCTAACAAACTGGTTAATTGTATGAATCGCATGAGAAATATCCGGCCGAGTCATAGTTAAGTAAAGTAAACTACCAACGATCCGCCGGAAAACGGAGGGATCATCTAGGGGAGGGCCATCATCCGATTTTGCTATTCAATTCCATAGGCGTATAAAAAATGTGAGCATCATCAAGCCTTGCCAAAGTGATCAAATCTTTAGCATACTTACGCTGATGGACACTAATGCCTGATCTGTTACACAAAAACTCAAGCCCCAGAAAGTAGGTGAGAGGACCTAGATCCTTCATTCTGAAGTGGCAAGTAAGATGGTGTTTGAGATCCGTAATGCTGGCAATATCATTGCCACTGATAATCATATCATCAACATAAACTAAAAGAAATGTGTAGCCCTTCGGTGTCCATCCAAGAAATAGGGAACTATCAGAATGACTCTAATGAAATCCAGCTTGAAGAATTGCTGCCCGGAATTTATTGAACCAAGCCCTGGGAGCCTGCTTAATTCCATAAAGAGATTTCCGCAACTTACAAACATGCTTCGGAGGACAAGCATATCTCGGAGGAGGCTTTAAGTAAACAGTCTCTCGCAAGTCCCCATGAAGAAATGCATTTTTGACACCATTTGCCATAGAGGCCAGTTGCGGGCTGCAGCTACACAGAATCCAAGAGTGAAACTTCCGAGCTTTATTGGTTTGATGGTAGACCTTCTTGAGATGAGCCCACATATTAGCTGCCAGGGGCGGACCCACGTGATAGTTATCTGGGGCGGTTGCCCCAGGTTGAATTAGAAGTTTCCCTTAAATCGTAATGGGCCTTGGCCCACGCCCCAGATGTCTAAAACTACCGCCCCACCTTAAAACTTTCATTCGTCAAAAACCTTGAGGCTTCAACCCCTTCTTATTTCTCCTTTTGACCAAGGCAGAACAGAACCCTTGCTCTTCTTTCCTTCGTGCACGCCTGCATGAAAGATCTCACGAGCTTCTCTTCGTCGGTAAATCTATCTCCATTTCTCTCTCACCTCTCTTCTAGTCTTTGTCACTTTCCCTCTCTGCATCTCTACTTCACTGTCGCCCTCTCTCTTTTAATGGAGCTTCTATGTCGCCTCTCTGCCTCTCCCCTTATTTCATTCATTGTTTTAAGGAGCTGCACAAAAGTTGGGGTTTTGTTTGTTTGATTTTTGTTCAATGTTAGGTTTAGGGTTGTGTTGCTTTAGGTGTTTTTATTTATGGTTCTCTTTGTTACATACTTGATTTTGGGTTTTGTGGATCTTGTGTTCTTGTTTGTGGATTGTCTAAGAATGCTTTTATTGTTGTTGTTGTAAAGGGTGGTGAGGTCCAAGGACTTTGAGTCCTAGCACATGATCAATCCTGATTGATTGGTTTTTCCCGAGTTAGCATCTTGTTTGTTAGGATGTGATGGAACATATGCTTTTGCTGTGATAAAGATCAATAGGAAAAAAAGTTGATGGTTCTCTTTTTGTTGATTTTGTTTTCATTTACGTTGTTTTCTTATCCATCTTCATTTATACTTTGATTAGATACCTAGATACAGGATTTTGAATGCCGGTTAACAACCAATGTTCATGTCAAGTGATGCATATCTATTTTAAATAGACCTTAATTAATCTAGATTCTAGACTGATCAGAGTTACCTTAAATTGTAATGCAAATTTGGGTTGCCAAAATATCACTCTAATCAGGCCAAGTTAACCTTTCATTTTAGGCCTCAACTAATCAAAGTTAATCCATGATAGTCATCTGAGGTAGTTCAAGTCCAATGCTTTCTGCTTCTCTAATTGTCTTGATCAAAGTTTAAGCTTTAACTACTTATTTCTTATTCTCCTTTCTCGTTTTGGAAATTTTATTCTTGGCCTGTAATATGATGTTTATAATTATGATGATAGTGTTCATTTATAAATACAGGGCTCTCATTTGGATTTGTATGATAAGGGAACTGTTTGTAGCTTAAGGAAAGAATAAATAGGTAATAATTTTTACATGATAATGTGTATTACTTCTTTAGAGTTTCTTTATTACTTTTTTAGTTTGGTTGATAATCTATGTGCTAATTTCTCGAGGATTCAGAATTTGGGTGTTATAGTTTAAAAGTTTATTTACAAATTGGGAGTTAATAGTAGGATTCTTTATAAAAAGAAAAAAACTGCTTAAAATCATGTCTTTTGCTATTGTTAATGTGGAAAAATTCTAGCAAAATTTTAGCCCCACCCAAACAAATATATTTGGTCTGCCACTGTCAGTTGCTGTAGTGTAGGGTTGAAGAGCAATGGCAAGAGAGGGATCAATAGAGTTAAGTATCCAAGTGACTACTTTAGCATTTTCCTTGGACTAGGTGGCTAAGGCTTTTGAGTCAGTGGTACTTTTAGTCGGAGGCTTAGTTATTGATCCATCAAGATAACCAAATAGCCCTTGTCCCTCTACAAAGTTCTTTATATGAAGGACGGGACATATAATTATGCCCATTAAATATAATTGGGATAACATCATATTTTTTCCATGATCTCCAATGTAGCAGAATTGTTCAACACAGAGAGAGATTGAATTGTAAAGCAGAGTGCTCAATCAAGCAACAGTAAGAAGTTATATTCTTAATCAATTCAAGCAGAGAGAGGTGCAGAGGACTGAACAGCAGAAATCCAGAAACACAATAGAAAGCCAGGGCCAAACGACCTCAAAAACAGTGCAGGCGACCTATATTTTGAGCAAGAAATCGCTGCGTGGGGCCCACAGACTGATCTGACTGAGAATCAAATTAGAAACTAAAAAACAGGATCAATTTCCTTTTCCAGCAGTACAAGTTTCATCAAGATCCATACACAATCAAGGATTTTGTATGGCTGTGATCAAAACTATTCAGAAAACTGGATAATCACAAGACAGATCAAATGGCCTACCTCTGATCTCTGAAAAATGTTGAAAAAAATCTCCAAAATGACCAGGAGAGGGAGTCGACCAAGGCTGGAGTGATATTTGTAGACTTTGTGATGATCGCAGGTGGGCCACTATTGATCATGATGAGAGGAAAGTAGGGTTTCACCCACGATTTGCTTCCAAAATCACAGATCTTTGATGATGTAGATGCTAGAATAATAAGAACTCCAAGACTTTATGGCTTTGATAGCATGTTACAGTATATGGAAGAAGAAGAAGAAGAGAGTTGGAGAGAAGGTCGTGCCTCAATAGAGGATCGACTGCGCATATTTATAATAATATTATGCCTTAATCAAAGGCTCTAAACATGCTATGTTTACAATCAGAATAATGAAAGAAATAAATCCTAGTCTATACGAGTAAGAAGAGAGAAATCAGCTATACAATCCTTGACTAAGTCCCACACGTGGGATATGATGGGATTTTATACAGCCACATGGGCCTTATTGGGCTGGGCCTAGACTTTAATTTACAGGCTTGTTATCTCCTACATAACCAAAATATGGGTAATACCGATTTATGCTCGTTTGCTCCAGATAAATCTACCTCTAAGCAAGAAAGAAACAAATTGTAAATGATCCTGTAAGATTTGCTGCAAGAGTGGAAACATATTTTTTCCTAGTCGATTCAGAGTCAGTTGGCTATTCGGAATTTCAATTTGACCCAGATTATCCATGGTGGCCAATACAACTTCTAGTATATACATGAAAAATAAAAACTAAAAATGAAACTGTAACATTTAGCATATGAGAACCTCCATGTTATATTTACTGAACCTTCCAAAATCACATCCATGATGGGAAAGGTTTTCTTTTCTGCTTAATTTGGTGAAGACGAATGACAATTGTCAAATTCAAGACTGCAGAAAGGACTCATCTTTGAGGAGAGCAGGTCAAGGACATGCATTGAGCTGTTGTCAGAGTACAAGCACCATGGGGCTGAAATTAACCTTGCTATCCTCCTGAGTAAACTCAAAATAATCTTTGAATGATCTTTCATAAAACAATACATCAATCCATAAACACTGTTAGTGTGTTAAAGAGTTATTGCTAACGTTGTTTTATTGTGTGGTTGGAAACAATCCAACTTCAGTCCCCTTGATCTCACGAACAGCGCAGTCCTCTTTGGGGAAAAAAAACAAACTATTTTCTTGTTTTTTTTTAAGCGATTCACAATCCGGATTTGGAAAATACTAGAAATCTATAACTGCTACCAGAACTTAGTTCATTGCATCTTGGTTCAGCTAGTATGAAGAGCTAATGGCCCATGATTTTCTGCATGTCTGCGGTGTCCTAGTGCACCCACTTGAAGAGCTATGGATTGCATGCTTCAGTCATTGCATCCACCTTCAAAAGCAGTGGGGTCTTGTGTGACAATTTCAGGATTGCATGAAATCTGCCTGTCTTTGAAGGAGGGCCTTCTTTCTATATAAATGCCGTCAATGTACAACTACAAGAATACCCCTTTTTTACCAAAAAAAGAATATCCCCTTTAGAAAGGTTTAAAGAGAGGATATGTACAAGGGTAGACTAGGAAGAACCAACTTACAATAATTATCTCTAAGATTCCTCATCTTTGAATCAATCTTGTAGAGGTATCATGTTCCGCAGGTACCAAAATTAGTACTCTCTTCACACAAGCCCTCACATTGATATGGATCATCAAGGAGCATCAATTTGCACACCATTAAAATATGATGATCACAAGAAACGGCTGTAGTAAACAGATCAGTGATTTGCAGCTCGGATGAAATAGGGGGAATTGTAATAGTGTTCACTGTTCACGAATGAAATGATAATCACCGTCAATATGTTTCATCCATTCATGAAATCTGGATTTGCAGTGAGTCCAATAGCACTTTACTGTCAGCAAAAAGCGGAGTAGGTTCTCAGCCAGAAATTAAATTCTGTAAGTAAACATCAAAGCCAGATGATTTCTGAGCACACAGAAAATATGGAGCGATATGTAGCTTCTGTAGATGACTTGGAGAACAAGATTATTTTCCAGGAAATCAAGGAATTCCCTAAAAAGACACTCCAACCAGTTCTGGATCAACAAGTGTGAAGGTATCTTGCCCAATTAGCATATGCAATAAGTTGCAATAAAGAATTGTTTGAAAATAAAATCCCATGCCTTGAAGTTTATCGTAATTCTTGTATGCAAAGGATACCACTCCAGTGATAACAGGGGTCGGAC
>CM022947.1:96926187-97156340 GCA_012931725.1 Litsea cubeba
GGGTTTTCTATCGTTAGTTTCTGGAACCTCGTTCCCTCTGGGGAGCGAATGTAGACTCCTTCAACTGGGGCTTTCCGGATGTCCATTTCAACTAGAGCTCATGCAAACATTGCAAGCTTATTGGCTCTTCCTTTCGATCTAGTGACTTCATCCAGCCGGCGTAGAGAACCCATGGGTGCTAGGATACGCTGAAGATGGCATTCGTCCCAATACTCCATAGGAAGACCATGCAACATGATCCATAGTGGAAGGTGTGCGATGAAGGCACTTGTTGGGTCAAAATTTGGTGTCCAGGGTGTGACCATGACCTGCTTGCCAGCAATCCGCCACGGGGAGCCCATACGGACTCTGAGTAGGTCTCTCTCGTCAGTGGAGACACATAAGAAGAAACGATTTTGTAGCTCCAGAAACTCCGAGGAACCATGTGAACACCATAACGATGACAGGCGTGATAGTGTTTGCTTGGATGGATTCCGACCGCCATGAAACTGGGTAATCAACGTTAGAGCATGTGCTCTCCTCGACGATTCCAATTGGGTGACGTCCAGTTCGACTGTTGGGACCATCCGTTCCGAGGATGAGTCGGCTAGGGTGGATTGGTCCGCCACGAATTGGATAGAACTTGTGAATGCCTGGATGGATGCAGTCGATGGCAATGGACCAACAGACGCTACGGCATCACGATAGGATCTCGAAGGTGCTCCTGCTGGAACAGCATCTAGGTCCATTGGAGACTGAGGGGAAGGAGTATTGTGCGCCTGTTCTGGGGATGAAACAGGTGCCTGGGAGTTGTGGGTAGAGAGTGGCTGGTGGTCGAAAAGGTTCAGAGGAGGAGGTTGGGAGAAAGGTGGTTGGAAAGGTGGAGGGTGCTGCTCGGGAGGTTCACTCATTAAGGTGGAGGGTTCTTATTTTTGTTGTTGAATTGGTGGGTCAAATGATCAGATTGCCTTTTGAATTTTCCATGAGTCTCTGGTTCAGAGGATCCAGGCTTGTGGAAATGCAGAGGCTTGGATTAAAGGTTTTTGGGACTAGAATTACCGTAGCAAGCTTGTGCGGCGGTTTTTGTTTTTTACAGAAGAGAGATGGTAGTGTGTCTGTCAGGGAGAAGAACATGGTGGCGGTGGTGTTGACTAGGCATAACAAACGGGCCATGCCGGCCACCAAGCTCAGCCCGCCCGTGCCAGCCCGGCCCACCAGGGAAAAACCCTGGCACGACACGGCCCGCGCCGGCGGGTTAGGCGTGCCTCCATATTTTTTTTCCTTTTTTCTTCTTATCAATATTAAAAATAAAAATTAGAATACAAGAATGGAGAATGACAAAGATATTTAAGTGGTTCGGTCAAAATCGACTTACCGCACTGAGAAGAGAGAACCATTTGGATCTTAACTTCTCGAAAGTTTCTAAATAGGATTACCTTCAAAACCTTACAATCTTTTTAGAACATAAAAATAAAAAGAATGAAAAACTTATATATTTACAAATTACCATGAAGGAAAAAGTAAAAAATCAGATTTGTAGTCCACTAATGTATTCTGCTGGATCATAATTTTTCACTGATGTCAACTCTTGCTTCATCTTATCTGCCAAATACCAGTCTCGTAGGCAAACATAATACTCCACTATTTCTTCAGTTAGATTTGTTCTTCTGTCATTTACCACACATCCACCTACACTAAAAGCCTCTTCTGATGTTACAGAAGACATTAGAATAGTCAATAGATCATGAGCCATTGCGGCCAAAACAGGATAAATGGTCTCTTGTTGCTTCCGCCAAGCTAAAAGGTAAAAAATAGATGCATCCTGCACCCGTATTACACTAACGTCAATATACGATGATAACTCCATCACAGTGTTACTTGAGCTTGAGCTGGATATCATGCCCATGGACAAGAAAGAATACCACACATCCCACTCACCAACACCTGTTTACTGGACTTCTGAATGACTCATACTAAGCCCAGTTGTACCCATTTGCTCACAATAAAATTGCAAAAATGCTTGTAAATTTGCCCTTAGAGTTGAAAAAATATTTAAATCTATATAATTCATATTTTTATTTATTCCATCAATAAAAAATTGTACACCACTTAATTTTAACATAGGATCAAATACAACAGCTAAAGAAAATGTCATTGGAGCCTCTTTCCAATATTTATTAAAATTTTCTTCCATGTCTCTAATAGTGTTACTCAGTAAAAAATGATCTCTAAATCTACTGAATTGTAAAGTAATTTTAAAAAACTTCATTAGATGTGTGATAATATATCCTGAAAAAAAATAATGTTGAAGTATAAAAAGCTTCTAATAAATCTCTTATATGGGCACATAACTCCCAATGTTCATCACTAATCATCAAATCTTGTGCACGAAAACCACAAAATTCATTCAAAACAGTTTTCCGGTCAAGTGTATTGTTTAACAAATCATACATAGAATTTCATCTATGTTCTACCTCTTTAAGCATTTTAATAGCTGAGACGTCTTGCCTCGCACATATTTGGGTATACAATTGTCTTCTTTGTGCGGAGCCGAAAATAAATCTAGCAATGTCTTTAATAGCATCTGTGTAACTCACAATATACTTTAAACCAACCTTTGCAATGAGATTTAAGATGTGACATACATATCTATTTTGAAAGATAGAGCTATCTATCAAAGTTGCAAGTGGCATTTGCATTCTCATTAATTCAATAGCCACTGTATTATTACCGGCATTATCTAAAGTTACAGATAAAGCTTTTTCCTTAATATTATATTCATCTAGTTTTTTCAAAATAAATGTACTTATTCCATTACCATTGTGTGGTCATTCAAGACAGCTAAAACTAATTATACATTTATTAATAATTCATTTTGCATATATATTATGTGCAGTAATACAAAGATAACTATCACCCCCTTTAGAAGTCCACATATTTGTGGTTATGGCTATTCTACTAGGAATTTCTGCAGGGTAATTTTTTATATTTATTTTCTCTTCTTGCCAGAGTCTAATAGCATCATTTCTGGCTGTATTTCTTGAAATATTGTGAAATTGTGGTTGACAGTATTGTTGGACCCTTTGTTCAAAAAACTCATTTTCAACAAAAGAAAATGGTAATTCGGATAACATAATCATTTCAACAAGATTTTGTCTAGCACTTTGTGCATTAAAAGAAAAAAGACCCAAACTGCTATTACTACCACCACCACCACCAGTAGTAGAAATTTGGGTATGTGAACCAGGCCTCCATGTCCCTGCATCCTCTGGCTTATGTAAGGCTAAACATGTTTTCCCATGTCTTGTCAAATGCCCGGTACCCCCTTTTGACTCGGCACTATAAATCTTAATAAAAAATTTGCATTTTGGCTTTTCAAATTTCTTTCCACTTTCAATGACATCAAACCATGTAAATACGTCCCAAACTATTGAAGTCCTATTAATCTTGTTTGGTTTACGGGAATTCTGAGTCTAAGGAAAGGAGTGTGATAAATCATCTACTTCATCTTGTAATCCAATAAAGTTTTTTTCTACCCCTAAATTAAAGGAAGAAGATTTTGTGGGAAATCTTCTAGCCATATTTCAAAAGAATAAGTTTATAAATAATAACAGTAATAGGGTAATAGCCTTCTTTTGTGATAATTAATATAAGAAAGGGGAGAAAATGAGAGTTAATATAATATAATATAAACTTATATATATATATATATGGGATCTCAAATTTAAATAATATAAATACCTCTAAATCTTTGAAGGCCTCTTTAATCTTGTCTTTTGATGACTTGATCTTTGGCCATCCAAAAATTTCTTAGAGAGAGTGAAAGAATTAGAATGCTTTGAGAGAGAGTTGTGTAAATTGGTTAGGAATGAGTGTGTAAATTGGCGAGGAATGAGAATGGGAGGGTTAGGGTATTTATAGACTTAGTAAAATGAAAAATGACATAAAATACCCCTTATATGACCGTTTTATAGTTGGGGGGGGGGGGGGGTAAAATGGACTTTTTTTATAAAATATAGCCGTTTTTTCTGTTGGGGCGGGCTGCAGGGGCCGGCCCACGTGCCAGGTGGGTTTGGCGGGTTGAGCCAAACGGGCCAACGAGCCTCGGCCCACGTCACGGGCCGTGCCGGGCCGGCCCATTTGACATCCCTAGTGTTGATTGATGAGTTCTAAAGAAATTTTGAATTTTTCTTCTTCTTTTGCATCTTACTTTGTAGCTCAAATTTCATTATTATTATTGTTGTTGCTGCTGCTACTACGGTGGTTGTTGCGGCGGCGGCGACGAGTGGTGGAAAATAGGAGATTGAACACAATAATTTTTAATTATTATTATTATTGTTTGGTACTATCTATGCACATGTGGGAAGAGGACATACTAGGGATTGAAACATGGGTAAGTCATACCTGTGTGAGAGATGAAGTTGGTGGCCAACTGAGCAGCCCATGGTTCTCCAAAGCATTTTATTAGAGGAGGAATAGAGAGAGATATAGGAAAGCAGAAAAGCCTTGCTAAAGCATTAAACTAACAGCTATATCATCATCATCATCATCAAAGCCTCATCCCAACTATGTTGGGTTATGCTACATGAATTTTATTTTTCCATACCGATCTATCTTGAGCTATATCCTTAGATGAGTTAATACTTTTTCAGATTTATTTTTAGTATATTCATCCACCCCTTGAGCAATGTGTAAAAAAAATCAAATAAATAATTGATAGGAAAGCATGAAAGTCACCTGAAGAAAGCTCTTGGGCCTGAACTGCTGCCTAGTTGGTGTATATGCTCCCTGCTTTTTAGGGGTATTCAGGGGCTGATCCCCTATTACATACATTTTGTATATAGGCTCATCTAGAGGTGGCAATCGGGTCAGGTTGTGCTAAACGGGTCGGACCCATTTATTAAACAGGTTAGACAAGCATTCGTTTATTAAACGGGTTGGAAACCCCTAACCTGCACCCACCACGGGTCAATCCGACCCGACCCACTTACACCCACATAATCATTGTAGGTTATACAGGTTAGGTCGATCCACACAACCCACATCCATCTATTGAATCAATCGACTCAACCATGGTTCTGTGCCGACCAAAACTGACTTTTAAGCTCATGTTTGGTCTAATCTCATTTTAGCAATCATTTGATGCGCATTACCTTGCTTTCCATTCATTATTTTTTAGTATATGCATTAAAACAATCAAATTCAATTTTGCTTAAATAAGCGGGTTATGCGGGTCAAGCGGGTCAACCCTACCCAACCTGCTTAATTGCGGGTCATGAACACTTGACCCGTGACCGACCCGCTTATCAAACAGGTCGGATTAAGCGGGTAATATGCGGGTTGGGTCATGTTTTGCCACCTCTAGGCTCAGCCTGGGCCAAACATTTAGAGGCCGCATGTGCTCAATATAGGAGTAAATCTCAAGTCCAATCACTAAACAGGTTGAGCTTGAACAAGTTTTGTCTATAGTTTTGTTGAAAGTTTTACCTACATTATGGTTAGGGCTAAGACTAAGAGTAGCCATGAGTCTCATGACAGATGAGGCCCAGCCAAACTGCAAACCTGCTTTTGGATGGATTTAAACTGCTTAAAGGCCCATGGATTACATTTGGCCCAATAAATAAATGGCCTCCACCAAGTGTCGGCAGAGAGTGATGGCCAGTTAAATAGCATGGCTAGACCCAACATAACACCAAACGATCAATCCAACTCAGCCCATTTGCATCCTTAAAATAAGATGAGGCCATATCAGGTCAGGGCTAGAAGTGGCATTGGGATGGGTTGCCACCAGGTCGGGTTGAGCACTGCAGGTAAAATAAATAGCCTCAGCTCATATAAACTCATTCTGGCACAATATAGTCAGCCACTCTAGGAGTCAAGTCTGACTAGATGAGAGGGTTGTAGACCCTAAATTGAGATCCGATCAAGGCCTCTTTTACAGATATGTAACTGATCCACATCTCGATCTCAACTTAAGCTTGACTTGGAACTCAAGGAGCACAGTTTGATTTTTGCCTTCATTTACCGAGCTCAAGTTCGGTCTTGGAACTGGCTTATTTCAATCATGCATACCTTTGTTACATTCACAAACCAACCTTGAGCTTAAACTTGGGCTTGGGATCATTAAACATGTTAATCAACAAGCCAGGTTCAAGCTTGAGCTCGAGCCAAGCCCTTAACGGAGTTGAGCTCTGGCCTATTTATAAGAAGAAACCCTAACTCTAGCTTGAATTGTACGAGCTCAGCTTGATTACCTCACAAGTCAAGTTTGAATCGAGCTCGATCGAGCCTCATAAGCTAGGCTTCATACATTGACAGCCCCACCACTAAGCCTGCACGACGGCCCAAATCCATTGTTATCAGATTCAGGATCTGGCAGATTTGGGCCGGACCTAGGTCCATTGTCCACCCTAGGCCTAGCCCTTCCACATAAACAATAGCAAGTGAAAATCTTAACTTCTAACCTACTTTCTGTTTCTACCCAAACGGCACAAAACCCTGTCTTCTCATTTCTCCCTAAAACTCTAGACCGATTTCTCCAGAAAGCTTGGATTTCTCCTTCTCTACAAGCCAGCTGCAGTAAAGTAAGGTTTTTCTCAACCTTCTATGCTTTCTCCTTTCTGGGTTTTTTTTTGCCTTCTATCTCTCCTTCTTAGCTGGCACTTCAATGTAATCTATTGGGAGTTTGTATTGGAATTGCTCTTATCTCACATGATAAGTTCTTCGATTTTCTGTGGGTTTCTGGAGTATAGCAAGGGGTTTATTGCTAGGTATGTTTTAAAGTACGCCATTCAGTGCTAATGTCATAAACTGAACGCTTACTGTAATTTTGGGAGGACTTTGATTAAAAAGTTTCAAGTTTTTTTCAAGAACCAGTTCAGTTGGAGGGTTATTTTTGGTGTTTGGAGGTAATTTTTGATGTATAGTCTGATGGGTATTTGTTTACTATCATGCGGAAATGGAAAGCTCTCACTTTGTTAGTAGATATCTATTTAGGCCACAGAACTCACATTTGTTTGGGGGTAATTGGTAGATTTGGATGCGGGTTTTGAAGTGGAGTCGGATGGGTGAATGCTTTGTTGTCAACTCGATTTATTTCATTGGGTTTCTAGCACCAAGAAACCCCTATCAATGAGTAGAAAAGATTTTGGATTCCTCCAACGGCTTCTTCTTGGAAAGGTACGCTTATCTAACACGTATTCTACTGCTTCATCTGCGTCGCTGGTTGATGACCACACGTTCAATTCAGACTCAAATGCTGGAACTGTAATCACCACTGATGAAAATCGTGAAGAGGAGTCTTTGTATCAGCAGAAGTCATTCTCTCTTCACTTTGGCGACTAGAGTACTCCGTTCTTTGAGTTGGGAAGCTGTCAGGGAAATTAGCTTTTCAGAGGCAGTTGAGAAGCATGGAATATCTCATTCTGTTGACGTTTTTTCAGTTATTGTCCATATCTTTGCATCGGCACGAATGGAAAGGGAGGTACATTGCCTCCTTAGACAGGTTGTTCGTTACCACAAGAGTAGTGTGAATTGTGATGCTTTTGGACTGTCCACTGCTTTGGTTGAATTGTCGAATGATGTCGAAACTACTTCTGTTGTTTCACAAATTCTCATTAAGGTTTTTGCGGAGTCCAAGATGGTTGAGCAGGCTGTAGAAGCATTCTTGCAGGCTAAGAAGATCGGACTGAAGCTGAGCATATCCTCATGCAACTTTATGCTCAAGTGTGCAGTTGAGAGGAACAAAGCTGAAGTGGTTCGGTGCTTGTTTGATGAAATGAAGAACTCTGGCCCTCCACCCAATGTATACACTTACACCATCTTGATGAATTTCTACTGTCGAGAAGATATGGGTCAAGCCACTGAGATTCTATCAGAAATGGAAAAGAATGATGTTAGCCCAAGTGTCGTGACGTATAGTACATACATTCATGGGCTTAGCAAGGCTGGAAATACTGAATTGGCATTGATGTTACTTCATGAGTTGAGAGACAAAGAGATGCCTTTGAATAGTTACTGTTACAATGCTGTTATTCATGGGCTATGTTGTAAAGGTCAACTGTACGAGGCCGAGATGGTTTTGAAGGAGATGAAGAACTGTGGGTTGTCGCCAGATGTTCATAGCTACAGCATTCTCATTGACGGATTTTGCAAGAGAGGCAATGTACAACAGGGATTTAGTCTTTATGATGAAATGGTAAGAAATAGAGTAAAGCCTAATCTTGTTAGCTATAGCTCACTTCTGGATGGTCTTTGTAGAAAGGGAGAGATGGACACTGCATTGAATTTGTTCCATAAACTTGTAGATTTTGGTTTTAAGCATGACCATACTGCATACAACATCTTGATCAATGGTTACTGTAAGCATGGGGATTTGGATGCAGCCCACAGGATTTTGGAGGAGAAGGTTGGAAATGGATTGGTTCCCGATGCTTTTGATTATACCTGTCTACTATGTGGCTATTGTAGAATTGGACGCTTGGAGAAGGCTGTGGAGCTTTTTAAGAATATGCCAGAAATGGGCATATACCCAAATGTAATTTCATGCACAGTAATTGTTGATGGTTATTGCAAGGAAGGGCTTGTCCTTGAAGCTTTTGAGCTTATGGATGAAATGCTCGACCGGGGTATTATTCCAAACTTATTTACCTATAATGCAGTCATTGATGGGCTATGTAAGGAAAGGAAATCTGAGCGGGCCTTGGAGATTTTTGAATTGATGGTGCAAAGGGGGCTCGTTCCAGATGTTGTTATTTATAGTACCCTTATAAATGGTTTTGCCAAAGAGTTGAACTTGGATGTGGCTCGTAAGTTGTATGCGAGGATGTCAAAAGAAGGTGTCACACCCAACACCTTCACGTATACAAACCTTATCAATGGATACTGCAATTATAATGGAATTCAGGAAGCTCTCCATTTGTTTGAGGAGATGATTCAAAAGGGGCTGATGCCTGACACAGTTGCCTACACATCAATTATTGCCGGATGCTGTAGACATGGAAATATGAAGAAGGCTTTGGAGCTTTTCACCACAATGGTGCAAAGTGGTCTTTTGCCTGATGTTGTAACTTACACATGTCTTATAGATGGATATTGCAAGAAGAGTATGATGGACAAGGCGGTATAGTTGTTTGATGAGATGACAAAACTGGAAATAAAGCCTAATAAGGTAACTTATACTTGTCTGATCAGTGGATATCGCAACATGGGCAACTTGGGTAAAGCACATGAGTTGAACGAGAAAATGTTGGAGGGTGGTATTTTTCCAGATGATATAACCCTTATTGCATTGGATTTGAAGTCGTATGAGGATGAGAAAGGTTGAGCTTCCAAAAGAGTCACATCGCTTTCACATGTGATGTTCAGTTGTGGATCCTCCCAAACTGATGTACCCTTGGTAAGTAATATAGCATAAATATTCTTTAGTGAAAAAGTCTGTAGCCAAACATTGAACCAAACGGTCTTGATTTATTGCCACTCTACTAGTCATTTTACAGTTGGTGAATCCATACTGCTCCTGTGGACTTAGGGAAACACACAATATCACCCGTGTGAAACCCCACCCTTGGTGGGCCCTCAATGTGAATTTGAATACTACATATTAGCTTAAGTATTTTAATTATGTTAATTATGGGACTTAGTGAGGGTAGTTATGTATTTTCCTAGGGTTAGTCTAGTGGTGTAATTAGTAGAGTCAATAGGGGGCCTTTTTGTTATTTTTAGAGTTAGGGAGTTTGTTAGAGGCCCTAGCTAGAATTTTGTATTTACTATAGGGGGGTTTGCACCAAGAATCTTCTAGAAGCCCACCTAAAGACCTAAATACCCTCTACCCTAACCCTAATCCTATTCTAACCCCAAGGGCAATTTTGTCCCTAACCCAAAAACCCAACCTATATAAACAAAACCCTCCCCTGCCCAAACAACTACTGTTCATCTCCTTTTTTCCTCTCTCAAGTTTCAATCTCTTCTCTCTTCTCTTTTTCTTCCCCAATTCTCTCCAACGAACCCTCATCTTTCCTCCAATCCCTCTCCTTCTCCCCTCGCCCCAGAAATCCCTAACAGAAGGCCAGCCGAGACCAACCTGCACCATAGGAGCAACTGCCGAGACCCTGCCTTTTTGGTTTCCCTGTGGTTTTCTCTCTTTTCCTTCTACCTTCAATCGATCAAGGCAAGTGCACTGTGCTGGTGGTCTAGATTGCATGTTTCCTTCCTTTGATTTGCAGTAGAATTCCAATCTGTAATATATATGTTTAGATCGATCCTTGAGCACGTTTGTTTGGTTCCTTTGGCCATTGATGGATGGGATTACCTCATTTGGATGATCAATGGCCGGTTGATGATGGATGGATGATGTAGGAATGATTTATTTTGCTTCTGTAATGGTCTATGGAGAATCCCAGAAGAATTGGGTCACGGGAATGAGTTTCCGGAGATGGAATGACAAGAACCCATCTCGCAGTATTGAGATCGGAATCGAAGTAGGACCACCCTTGGTAGATCAGGACCCTACGTCTATGTGAGGGGGGGCCTGTGCGACCATGGGGTGCTACTTGATCTGGATTTTGATCAGAGGTGGACCACCATTCCTGTGCTTCATGAAGAGAAGTTGTGTCCTGTCGCAGAACTGGGTTCTGTAACAGAACACAACACTGATAGGAGAGATGGACAGAGTCCAGCGATTGCCGAGCTCAGCACTTGCAGGGCCCAGCGGTTGCCGAGCTCAGCATTAGTGCAGCTCAGCAACTGCCGAACTCAGCACTTGCAGAGCCCAGCGGTTGCCGAGCTCAGCGTTGGCGCAGCTCAGCAACTGCCGAGCTCAGCACTGGCCGAACTCAGCGATGGCTGGATTCAACACTAGCCGAACTCAGAGTTCTGCCGAGCATAATGGTTAGGATGAGATTAGCGTTTAGCCGAGCTAAGTGTCTAGGCCGAGCTCAGTGCTCAAAGCCGAGTTCAATGTTACGGCCGAACTCAGTGTTATGGCCGAACTCAGTGTTTTACTGAGCTCAGCGCCAGACCGGGTTCCGTGCCAGACCGGACTTCGAGCTTAGCCGAACTCAGTGCTTAACCGAGCTGAGAGCTAAACCAACCTCAATGCCCTGCCAAGCCCAATGCATTTTCCCGAACTCAGCTGGGTGATCCAACTGAGCTAGGCCCTTTGCCGAGCTGAGCTGGGTGGCCGAACTGAGTATTCAATTGAGCTCCATTGCTTAGCCGAACTCCGAGATGGATTTCCAAAAAGGTGGGATTTCAACAAAGGAGACTAGAACTTGGGACATTTCTTCCAGCCAGAATTCCTAGTGCGCACGGCCAACCACCCATGCCAGGGGGTTAGCCGAACTCACAGAAAGTCCTGGACAATCAGGCTTTGCCTGCAGGATGTTTTTCCTTCTCTGGACCCAGTGTGCCGAGCTGACCGCCCAGGCCAGGAGGTCGGCTGAGCACACTGTGTACAGTGACGATCCCCAGATTCTAATTTCTATTGTTGCAATCATATGTAGGGCCTACTGACCATTCAAATAGACTTCCATCACTGTGCCAGCCACGAGTCAATGGTACGGCTCAACCTTGACTCGTGGGGTCCACTAATTAAAGTCCAGGTTATGTAATCTTAGATGATTCGACCTTTATACGTTACCGAATGATGCACATAACTTCTAAGCACCAAACACAATATTCCTTAGCATCTGTGGTTTCACTTAAAGATCGAATTACCTGAGATGGACCTGTATCCGAAGGTGGACCATTTACCTAGGTTGGACTGTTGTTATCTCCCTATGATTCGTGTACTTGGAGATTCATCTCCCTCATACTACGACTATCACTCTATTGTCCTTATTATTGCTCATACCTGTTAATTAAATGGAAAATGGAGGACCTAAACCTAGGAATACTTAGAGGTGACCCGGTAATCTGATTGGGTGGATCATTGACCCGTGTCTGTGGCTAGGCGGGCCCTTTTTATGGCCTAAGTTGGATGTGAATTACCCTAAAATGGAGAGGTTAGATTGTATGGGCTTGTGACCCATTATGGACGTAGATGGATCATATGTCATTGGACATGGGCTTGTATCTCATATGGATTGTTATAGACCAGGCCAAGTATTTGGTGGGCCTTGGTACGGATCCAATGATTGGAATTGGACTTGGACTATGATCCACAATTTGTATTGAGTACTTAGACCTCTTAGGGACTTTTGTTATGACCTTGTTCACGCAAGGCAAAGCCTAGACAGACACAGACCTTTATTGTTTCCGAGTCGGCATAGACATTCACTCAGTTGACTTAAGCTCAGCCAGTTGGACTGATCATCACTGGTAGGAGCTATTGAGATTTGTTGTGTGGCTATCATGATGAGCACTGTTGGGACGGACGGTGTGATGCCGGTTCCGGTCGTTGTGGTTGATGTTGATGATATTTTGCAGGGTTAGTAATCCCTAGCATTAGCTTAGGATCCCTACCGCGACTGTGTTCAGTATGGGAGGGCCGCGGCATAATATCCCGCGGTGACCAGCTTATGTGGATGTGCCATATTGTGTAGGTTTATTACTGTTATGCTTATTATGATTCTACATTGTTATCTTGCACGACTGCATAGCATATGTACCTTTGTGACTCTCTTAACTTTATACATGTCTCTACTCATTTGATGCATACATTCAATATTATCTGCATATTGTAACTTGCCAGATCTTTAGATCTGATCCACTCTTGGTGCTTAGGTCTTGACCCCGAGTTCGAGGGCTATGCGTTCGCACTCGTTGAGGTGCCCGTAGCAGGCGACTACGGATGGGGGCCGGCCGACCATGAGGTCGAGCCGGAAGGTGGAGAGCCGACACCAGCTGTAGGGGTTTGAGCGTTCTTTTTAGGGTTTTTGAGAGACATTTGTTGTGAGTTGGGTAGTAATGAAAAAATATGTAATTAAACTTTGATTTGTTATTACTATACATTTAGGATGGACTTCAGCCCATCTACATTTGACATATATACGATGATACCTTATGCTTCCGCTATCTCTGTATGGCTTCCGCTTATAATACGCTTCCGCAATAATAACTGTTGTTACATTATTGTTCAAAAAGTTTTAAATTGGACCTCACTGCGGACCTACGATCTTGGAAGTTCTCGGATTTTTCGGGAAGTAGCGCGCCAATTTCGGTACTTTGACGATTTTCTCGGTATCCGGAATTGGGGCGTTACAATTATATGGTATCAGAGCGGGCAAGTCTCTAGGAAATAAAATACACTAGAAACTTTAGGACGTAGTGAGGATCTCAGTGTGGGAGTATGTGTAGGGTCGATGGATCGGGTAGAATCAGTGTAGTCCTGGGAGTACGTGTAGGGTCGATGGATCGGGTAGAATCAGTGTAGTCCTAAGTGTTGGACTTAAACTAACCTAATTTCTTTCTCTTAACAGATGTCTAGAGAGGGTTCTCCATCACATATGATGCCAGCAGCCGGTAGTCAGCCAGACTTCGAGCAGCGTTTCCAGAGGTTCTTACAGGCCTTCCTCATTTCCCAGGAGGCCCAGGCGTCGGCGCAGCAGCAGCAGGCCGAGGATTTTGCCCAATTCCAGACGCAAGTCTTGGACATCATGGACAGAGTGGCTCAGCCAGGCACAGCAGCGGCATCCGTTCGGGAGGCAGAACCGAACGTCATATTTGAGAGGTTCCTCAAAAGAGGACCGCCTGAGTTCACTGGCGCCGATGACCCGCTGGTGGCCGACGAATGGATTGTGCGGATGGAGAAGATCTTCAAGGTCTTCGAGTGCACCGGTCAGCAGAGAGTGCAGTTGGCCGCTTACATGTTCCGGGGAGTCGCGGAGGACTGGTGGAGGACGATTCAGCGTCATTTCGAGACGATAGGAGACGAGATCGCTTGGACTGCATTAAGGGCGGACTTCCTTCGGAAGTTCATACCATCTCACGTCAGAGACCGCAAGCTGTGGGAATTTCAGGCGCTGGTGCAAGGCAGCATGACTGTCTACCAGTATGAGGTTCGCTTCACCCAGCTTTCTCGTTTTGCAGAGGCTCTGATCACACCTGAGTCCGAGAGGATCCGTCGGTTCGTCGATGGGCTGAGAGATGAGATTCAGTTGAGCATGTCCTGCATCGATATGCCCACATATGAGGAGGCTTTGAGGAGAGCTTACTGGGCAGAGGAGCGTCTGCAGCGGATAGAGGTCAGTCAGCAGCAGAGGCGAGTTAGAGCCGCCTTGGTCAGACCGCAGCCTGTGCCCCTACAGCAGCAGCCATTTCAGAGACAGAGGCCAGCAGGCCAGGCCAGGCAGCATCAGTATCAGCGGCAGCCTCAGCAGCAGTAGCAGCGTGGGCCCAGAGTATGCTATGACTGTGGGGAGACAGGACACATCTCCAGATTTTGCCCATTCAGAGGGGGACAGCCTCAGGCCCCTATGCTTCAGCTTCCAGCACCACCAAGAGCACCAGCCCCAGCTCCACCCATTCAGCAGATTGCACCGGCACCCCAGCCACCTCAGCAGCAGTACCGTGCCCAGCAGCAGGCACGTGGACCCCAGCAGCCCAGGGGACAGCACTACCAGAGGGGACAATACCAGAGACCCTATGGACAGCAGCGACAGCAGCAGAGACCTCAGGCTGTAGGTCAGGCATTCGCACTCACACATGAGGAGGCCGAAGCTGCAGGGAACGTCGTCGAAGGTACTCTTTCTGTTTGTGATATGGTCGCTAGAGTATTGTTTGATCCTGGTGCGACACATTCCTATGTGTCTTCTGCTTTTGCTTTAGTTCTTGGTGGGGTAGGAGAGGAGTTGCCTTACACGCTAGTTGTGTCTACGCCCGTGGGTAAGAGGGTAGTGTGTCAGACTTACCACCCCAGATGCCGAGTGCAGATCGGGGAGTACATTATGTTTGCAGATTTGATCGTGTTACCCATGCATGACTTCGACGTTATCTTGGGGATGGATTGGTTGGCCAGATATCGAGCGGTGATGGATTGCTTCGAAAAGACAGTTAGGCTCACTATCGACGGTTCAGATGCCACGATCGAGTTTGTGGGTGAGAGGAGACCACCCAGCACTAGGTTGATTTCAGCACTGAAGGCAGAGAAGCTAGTGAGATCAGGTTGCGAGGGCTACATCGCATTCATCTCAGAGGACAAGAAGTCCAAGGGAGTCGAGGAGATTCCAGTTGTTTGCGAGTTTCCAGACGTGTTTCCCGACGAGATCCCAGGATTGCCTCCAGTCAGAGAGATCGACTTCACCATCGAGCTTGTGCCAGGCACCGCACCGATTTCCAGAGCTCCTTATCGCATGGCTCCAGCAGAGCTGCGAGAGTTGAAGACCCAGTTGCAAGAGTTGATAGACAAGGGCTTCATTAGACCGAGCATGTCACCTTGGGGAGCACCTGTGCTCTTCATGAAGAAGAAGGATGGATCGATGAGGATGTGCATCGACTACAGGCAGCTGAACCAGGCAACAGTGAAGAACAAGTATCCTCTTCCCCGGATCGACGAGCTTTTCGACCAGCTTCAGGGAGCGCAGTACTTCTCGAAGGTGGACCTGAGATCGGGATACCATCAGCTGCGAGTCAGAGAGCAGGATGTGCAGAAGACAGCGTTTCGTACTCGTTACGGACACTATGAATTCCTTGTGATGCCGTTCGGGTTGACGAATGCGCCGGCAGTGTTCATGGCCCTGATGAACAAGATCTTCGCCCCGTACCTCGACAGCTTTACGGTGGTGTTCATCGACGACGTGTTGGTCTACTCCAAGTCCAGAGAGGAGCACGAGCAGCATTTGAGGACGTCTCTACAGTTGCTACGTGATAACCAGCTGTACGCAAAGCTCAGCAAGTGCGAGTTCTGGTTAGAGCAAGTAGTCTTCCTCGGACATATCATCTCCAAAGACGGCCTAGCAGTGGATCCAGCAAAGATCGAGGCAGTAGTGAACTGGGAGAGACCGAAGAATGTTACAGAAGTTCGGAGTTTCCTTGGCTTAGCAGGCTACTACCGTAGATTTATCAAGAGTTTCTCTTCGATTTCCGCCGCTTTGACCAAGCTGACGAGGAAGGATGTACCGTTCGTATGGACAGATGCATGCGAGGACAGCTTTCAAGAGCTGAAGGAGAGACTGACGTCAGCACCGATCTTATCTTTACCTTCTGGTACAGGCGGTTTCGTTGTCTTCACCGATGCTTCAGGGACCGGTCTCGGTTGTGTTTTGATGCAGGAGGGTAAGGTCATCGCCTATGGATCTCGCCAGCTGAAGGAACACGAGAAGAAGTATGCTACTCACGACCTGGAGCTTGCAGCAGTCGTGTTCGCACTGAAGATGTGGCGGCACTACCTCTACGGAGAGAAGTTCGAAGTTCATTCAGATCATCGCAGTTTGCAGTACCTGTTCACTCAGCATGACCTCAACAACCGTCAGAGGCGTTGGATGGAACACATCAAGGACTACGACTTCCCTATCAAATACCATCCGGGTAAGGCGAACGTCGTAGCAGACGCTTTGAGCAGGAAGACCGCCCTAGTCAGTTTTCTAGCAGCAGAGGGTGTGTGGACCGATGTCTTCAGTGACTTGGATGTCCAGTTTCAGCCGCTCAGCGATAGAGTTATGCTTGCTACCATGTCCGCATGGGAACCAGAGTTGCTTGGAGAGGTCAAGGACAGTCAACGCAGCGATCCTAAGCTTGTCAGAGTGATCGAGCAGATTGACCAGAGGCCAAAGTTCAGATTGATTGGTGGAGTGCTTTACTACCAGGACAGGCTGTGTGTACTAGATATCCAGGAGCTGAAGGACCAGATCTTAGCAGATGCACACCACAGCAGATATTCGATTCACCCGGGCAGCACCAAAATGTACAGGAACCTGAGGAGCTACTACTGGTGGAACAACATGAAGAAAGAGATTGCAGGCTATGTGGCCAGATGTCTAACGTGTCAGCAGATCAAAGCCGAGCACCAGAAGCCACCAGGGCTACTTCATCAGCTCGAGATACCTCAGTGGAAGTGGGAGCATATTACCATGGATTTTATTGCAGGACTTCCAGCTACCCGAAGACGCAGTGATGGCATTTGGGTGATCGTGGATAGACTGACTAAGTCAGCTCACTTCTTGCCAGTGTCGATGAGAGCGGGACTCGACGTCCTTGCTAAGCTGTACGTGGATAGGATCGTCTCTTTGCACGGAGTTCCAGCTTCGATTGTTTCAGACAGAGATCCACGCTTCACTTCTCACTTTTGGGATAGTCTTCAGCGAGCTTTGGGTACTAAGTTGAGCTTCAGTACAGCCTATCATCCTCAGACAGACGGACAGACAGAGCGCACCAACCAGACCTTGGAGGATATGTTGCGAGCTTGTGTTCTAGACTACAAGGAGAACTGGGAGGATTCCTTGCCACTCTGTGAGTTTGCCTACAACAACAGCTACCACTCGAGCATCAAGATGGCACCGTTCGAAGCGTTGTACGGCAGGAAGTGCAAGACCCCAGTCTGTTGGGAGGAAGTTGGTGTCAGGAGTTTCCATGGACCATCTATTGTCGGCGATACCAGTGAGAAGATCCGCCAGATAGTGGAGAACCTGAAGGTTAGCCGCAGTCGACAGAAGAGCTACGCAGACAATCGGCGCAGACCACTCGAGTTCCAGAAGGGAGACCGTGTCTTCCTGAAGGTTTCCCCAGCTCGAGGCACCCTCAGATTCGGCGAGAAGGGCAAGTTAGCACGGAGATACGTCGGACCCTTTGAGATCAAGGCCAGGATCGGAGATGTCGCCTACAGACTTCAGTTGCCAGCAGAGCTATCGGGTGTGCACGACGTCTTCCATGTCTCGATGTTGAGGAAGTATGTGGAGGACCCTACCCACATTCTGCACCACCAGCCGCTCGACATCCAGCCCGACGCGTCCTACATCGCCAAGCCAGTCGCCGTCATCGATACCAAGGAGAAAGTACTTCGGGATCGAACTATTCACTTTGTGAAGGTTCAGTGGGAGCATCACACTCCGGAGGAGGCTACTTGGGAGCTACGAGACCAGGTGGCAAGAGATTATCCACATCTTCTACCGCAGGTATGTCCCTACTTTGTTTTTACATTTGGGGACCAAATGTTTTAAAGGAGGGAGGAATGTGAGACCCCACCCCTGGTGGGCCCTCAATGTGAATTTGAATACTACATATTAGCTTAAGTATTTTAATTATGTTAATTATGGGACTTAGTGAGGGTAGTTATGTATTTTCCTAGGGTTAGTCTAGTGGTGTAATTAGTAGAGTCAATAGGGGGCCTTTTTGTTATTTTTAGAGTTAGGGAGTTTGTTAGAGGCCCTAGCTAGAATTTTGTATTTACTATAGGAGGGTTTGCACCAAGAATCTTCTAGAAGCCCACCTAAAGACCTAAATACCCTCTACCCTAACCCTAATCCTATTCTAACCCCAAGGGCGATTTTGTCCCTAACCCAAAAACCCAACCTATATAAACAAAACCCTCCCCTGCCCAAACAACTACTGTTCATCTCCTTTTTCCTCTCTCAAGTTTTAATCTCTTCTCTCTTCTTCTTCTTCTTCCCCAATTCTCTCCAACGAACCCTCATCTTTCCTCCAATCCCTCTCCTTCTCCCCTCGCCCCAGAAATCCCTGACAGAAGGCCAGCCGAGACCAACCTGCACCATAGGAGCAACTGCCGAGACCCTGCCTTTTTGGTTTCCCTGTGGTTTTCTCTCTTTTCCTTCTACCTTCAATCGATCAAGGCAAGTGCACTGTGCTGGTGGTCTAGATTGCATGTTTCCTTCCTTTGATTTGCAGTAGAATTCCAATCTGTAATATATATGTTTAGATCGATCCTTGAGTACGTTTGTTTGGTTCCTTTGGCCATTGATGGATGGGATTACCTCATTTGGATGATCAATGGCCGGTTGATGATGGATGGATGATTTAGGAATGATTTATTTTGCTTCTGTAATTGTCTATGGAGAATCCCAGAAGAATTGGGTCACGGGAATGAGTTTCCGGAGATGGAAAGACAAGAACCCATCTCGCAGTATTGAGATCGGAATCGAAGTAGGACCACCCTTGGTAGATCAGGACCCTACGTCTATGTGAGGGGGGGCCTGTGCGACCATGGGGTGCTACTTGATCTGGATTTTGATCAGAGGTGGACCACCATTCCTGTGCTTAATGAAGAGAAGTTGTGTCCTGTCGCAGAACTGGGTTCTGTAACAGAACACAACACTGATAGGAGAGATGGACAGAGTCCAGCGATGGCCGAGCTCAGCACTTGCAGGGCCCAGCGGTTGCCGAGCTCAGCATTAGTGCAGCTCAGCAACTGCCGAACTCAGCACTTGCAGAGCCCAGCGGTTGCCGAGCTCAGCGTTGGCGCAGCTCAGCAACTGCCGAGCTCAGCACTGGCCGAACTCAGCGATGGCTGGATTCAACACTAGCCGAACTCAGAGTTCTGCCGAGCATAATGGTTAGGATGAGATTAGCGTTTAGCCGAGCTAAGTGTCTAGGCCGAGCTCAGTGCTCAAAGCCGAGTTCAGTGTTACGGCCGAACTCAGTGTTATGGCCGAACTCAGTGTTTTACTGAGCTCAGCGCCAGACCGGGTTCCGTGCCAGACCGGACTTCGAGCTTAGCCGAACTCAGTGCTTAACCGAGCTGAGAGCTAAACCAACCTCAATGCCCTGCCAAGCCCAATGCATTTTCCCGAACTCAGCTGGGTGATCCAACTGAGCTAGGCCCTTTGCCGAGCTGAGCTGGGTGGCCGAACTGAGTATTCAATTGAGCTCCATTGCTTAGCCGAACTCCGAGATGGATTTCCAAAAAGGTGGGATTTCAACAAAGGAGACTAGAACCTGGGACATTTCTTCCAGCCAGAATTCCTAGTGCGCACGGCCAACCACCCAGGCCAGGGGGTTAGCCGAACTCACAGAAAGTCCTGGACAATCAGGCTTTGCCTGCAGGATGTTTTTCCTTCTCTGGACCCAGTGTGCCGAGCTGACCGCCCAGGCCAGGAGGTCGGCTGAGCACACTGTGTACAGTGACGATCCCCAGATTCTAATTTCTATTGTTGCAATCATATGTAGGGCCTACTGACCATTCAAATAGACTTCCATCACTGTGCCAGCCACGAGTCAATGGTACGGCTCAACCTTGACTCGTGGGGTCCACTAATTAAAGTCCAGGTTATGTAATCTTAGATGATTCGACCTTTATACGTTACCGAATGATGCACATAACTTCTAAGCACCAAACACAATATTCATTAGCATCTGTGGTTTCACTTAAAGATCGAATTACCTGAGATGGACCTGTATCCGAAGGTGGACCATTTACCTAGGTTGGACTGTTGCTATCTCCCTATGATTCGTGTACTTGGAGATTCATCTCCCTCATACTACGACTATCACTCTATTGTCCTTATTATTGCTCATACATGTTAATTAAATGGAAAATGGAGGACCTAAACCTAGGAATACTTAGAGGTGACCCGGTAATCTGATTGGGTGGATCATTGACCCGTGTCTGTGGCTAGGCGGGCCCTTTTTATGGCCTAAGTTGGATGTGAATTACCCTAGAATGGAGAGGTTAGATTGTATGGGCTTGTGACCCATTATGGACGTAGATGGATCATATGTCATTGGACATGGGCTTGTATCTCATATGGATTGTTATAGACCAGGCCAAGTATTTGGTGGGCCTTGGTACGGATCCAATGATTGGAATTGGACTTGGACTATGATCCACAATTTGTATTGAGTACTTAGACCTCTTAGGGACTTTTGTTAGGACCTTGTTCACGCAAGGCAAAGCCTAGACAGACACAGACCTTTATTGTTTCCGAGTCGGCATAGACATTCACTCAGTTGACTTAAGCTCAGCCAGTTGGACTGATCATCACTGGTAGGAGCTATTGAGATTTGTTGTGTGGCTATCATGATGAGCACTGTTGGGACGGACGGTGTGATGCCGGTTCCGGTCGTTGTGGTTGATGTTGATGATATTTTGCAGGGTTAGTAATCCCTAGCATTAGCTTAGGATCCCTACCGCGACTGTGTTCAGTATGGGAGGGCCGCGGCATAATATCCCGCGGTGACCAGCTTATGTAGATGTGCCATATTGTGTAGGTTTATTACTGTTATGCTTATTATGATTCTACATTGTTATCTTGCACGACTGCATAGCATATGTACCTTTGTTACTCTCTTAACTTTATACATGTCTCTACTCATTTGATGCATACATTCTATATTATCTGCATATTGTAACTTGCCAGATCTTTAGATCTGATCCACTCTTGGTGCTTAGGTCTTGACCCCGAGTTCGAGGGCGATGCGTTCGCACTCGTTGAGGTGCCCGTAGCAGGCGACTACGGATGGGGGCCGGCCGACCATGAGGTCGAGCCGGAAGGTGGAGAGCCGACATGTGAGGACCCATCCCTAGACATACCTAGTGGGACCCAATTTGACCAAGTCAATCATAGGATATCCTAATTACAGATGGGCTTCCCTTGGAGAATTGTGAATTTAACCTTAGGATGACCCAACTACCCGTGGCATGACCCATTATCCATTAATTAAGATGGCACTTTAGTTAAACCCTACCCCACCTTAATCCCATGTGAGCCCCACCTCACTCATCTCACTCTCATCACACCCCCCATCTCATTTTCCCCTTTTTCCCCATTCCCTATTCTAGGTCACGATGGAGACCCTTTCCCCTCTCTTCTCATTCACTCCACACCAACACAACACAGCAGCCCCTCCATCTCCATTTCTCTCATTCCTCTCTTCCTCCCATCTCTCTCGTTTTCTCTCCCTCCCTCTCGGCTTGCTGCCTCTCGCCGCCGGACCACGCCGCCACGACGCCGGCCACCTCTCTTCTCCTCTCTCTTCTCCTTTCTCCATCCCCTCATCTCCCTCATCCATCTCTTCTTCTCCCAACCCTTGCCGCCCACTGCCGCCGAACTCCGAGCACGGCGCCATCGCCATCGCCGTGGATGATCTCCTCGATCACTGGCAGCCACTCCACCTCTCTTTTCTCCATTTTTCGTTTCTTCTTCTTCCCTGTTTCTCTGTTTCCTTTCTCTGTTTTCTCCTTCTCCCTTAATCCTCTCTCACTCCTCCCAGCCAACGAAATTACCCAGCCCCTCCATTTCTCTCTATTTTTCCATTTCTTTCCCTCTCTCTCTCTCTGTGTTTTCCCCATTCTTCCCCTTCACTGTCTTACTCTCTCTCTAATTCTCCATTTCTTTCTCTCTCTCTTTTCCCCATTTTTCCTTTCTTCTTTCTTTCTCTGTTTCTCCCTTCCCTTTCTCTGTTTTCTTTCTTGTTTCTCTTTCTTTCATTCATTTTCCCTCTCCCTCACTCACCTCCCTGCCAACGTGTGGTACCCCTCCCCATCTCACCATTTCACTCATTCTCTCTCTGTTCTCTCTCTTTCTTGCTCCATTCTTTCTTTCTTTCATTTTGTCTTCTCCTTCTTGCATCCTAGTGGGCCACCATCATCACCACTAATTTAGTGGGCCACCAATCAAGCGGGCCCCACAACCTCCGATCACCATCATCTTTGTGTGGACCCCGCGAGCTCCCCATCTCCAATTTGCAAGCCACCAGTCCATTCCCTTCTCTGTTTGGTAAGCTCCCCTTTCCCTAGGTTTGGTTTATGTGCTTTGGGTGTGGAGTTGTGTTAAGATAGCTTAGAGCTTCCCTTTCTTTTAATTTATGTTTTAATTTAGTTTTACTTTGCTAATTATTCCTTAGGTTTGATTTGTTGGGCTTTGAGCTAGTGCTTTTGGATTCGGGCATCTCCAACGAAAGGCAAGTAGACATGCTTAGATTCTTTAATTAAATTGATTAACATGCTTAGATTGGTAATTACTGTCTTTTATGGATGTTTGGCATGATTTCTGTATTTGGATGGTTGATTGGATGATAAGATGTATAGAATTGTTAGTCTAAGCTCTTTTTATGTGTATTTGGCCATTGATGGATGAGAATCCCTCATTTGGAAGATCAATGGCCCACTTGTGATGAGATCATGATATAGGAGATGTGTTTGATGTTTGGAAGTGTTTGGTGAATATTGGAATGAAAAGGGAGAAATCCAGGAATTACGGTACTTGCAACAGTATTCAGCTAGGCAGAGCAGGTTAGCCGAGCTCAGTGCCTGGTTGGCCGAGCTCAGAGCAGGTTGGCCGAGCTCAGAGCAGTTTGGCCGAGCTCAGTGCCTAGTTGGCCGAGCTCAGAGAAGTTCGGCCGAGCTCAGAGCAGGTTAGCCAAGCTCAGTGCCTAGTTGGCCGAGCTCAGAGCAGGTTAGCCGAGCTCAGTGCCTAGTTGGCCGAGCTCAATGCCTGGTTGGCCGAGCTCAGAATAACTTGGCCGAGCTCAGTGTCTGGTTGGCCGAGCTCGGAGTAGGTTGGCCGAGCTCAGTGTATACATTGACATTTCCCAGATTTGTACCCTTTTATGATTTGATCATGTGTGGGCCCCGTTGACCTTCCATTTGGACTATTTGGGATACGCTATACACGAGTCAAGGGCCGGGCTTAACCTTGACCCGTGTAGCCATCTAAGTAGGGTCTTGGGTTGTAAAACGGAACCTGATTCAAGGGTTATGGATGTCTTATGATGCTAAATACCTACAGGAGCACCAATGATACTTAATAAGCATCTGGGACTCCGTGATCACTGTCTTAGGTGGAGTGGGACCTTGGACCTGAATAGAGGGGCAGCAATCATCGATGGATTTGGGATGTGTGGTATCTATGTTGATGAAACGGACACTAAGGCTGGCTGGTAGATCCGAACCTTGGATGTAGGCCTTGAGAGGTACTATAAATCAGGGCATTGCACTTAGGCTCTGATCCATGATCACGGTCCGTATTGGATGAGATGTCAGGACATGGCACTTGAAGTCCTGACCGATAATATTGGGAACTTAACGATAGATACTGATAGACGGACTGTATATTGAGATAATACTAATTAAGCGTATAGAGAAGCGGAGTTTACAAAGGTATGCATTATTAACTGTTGAGAACCACAAGGATGGACTAGCTATACCCGAACTCCGTGTCTCGTACCCTTGACTATTATCATCTCATATTAAGGAAAATAAGGCTATCTAGTTCGGAGTACCCCCACCTAGTGATCTGTAGATTTGTGGTTGTACGATTAGTCTGCCGAGGGTTATGATGCCGGCATGGACATTGATATTGATTAGTCTGCCGAGGGTTATGATGCCGGCATGGACTTTGATATTGTGATGTGATTGACACAGTAGGTACCAGGTGTGGGTGGGGTACTGAGACCGCCGGCGCTCGGACCGGGTGTATGGATGGACGGTGATATTGATCTAGCACGTAAGTCCAATGACTGGGACTTGGCCGTGGCTATGGATATTGTTGGTTAAGATAGCACGTAAGACCAATGGCTGTGACTTGGCTGTGGCTATGGACATTGATGGATTCTTGTACGCTCTTATTCGACGTGACGACAACTGTGGGTGGCTATGACCCCCCATGGTTGGTGTCAATCGACAGTTGTTGGGACGATGACGATGGGCTGGCTCTGACCCCCACGTCCTTTGTACTTCAACTGTGGACGTACCTTTGTGTGCTTCTATATATGTATATTGGATGTATGAATATTATATATTATGGATATCATTGTTTATTGCCTTTAACTGCCGCCGTTGATACGGTTGGATCTGGATGCGATGGATACGACTATGGTAATGTCACTTCCTCTGTTTACTTCTGCTACTGATGACTCTGATGTGCTTGTGTGGTTTATCTGATGTTTTGATGGCTTCTCTTATCTACTTGTTAGGTTGTATCAAACATCTGTTATATCAATATCTCGATTTTCGTTTATGCACTACACTCTACACCGTTTTCTGTTGCACTCTGATATTCTATATTATTATCGAGATACTAATCATGCAGGTACAGCTGGGATCAGGTATGGTCCTCCTTCCTATCTAATTATATAATGTATTGCCATCTAAACATGCCTATTTGCCTGGCTCATCGAGCCTGACCCAATCCTTGGTGTTTTCAGGTATCTTCTCTTCCGCTTTCTTGATTTGGTGGTTTGTTTGGCGACTAATCCGTTGCCGCAGGGTTCAGAGAATGATGCATTTGGTGCATCGTGAGGCGTCTATCATATAGACCTCTATTCTTTCCTTTTCTTGTAGCTGGCCGTGTTGGCCTAGGACTGAATAGTTAGTTTAATTATGGAAAGTACCTTGTAATCTTTTAAAATGAAACAAAATTTTAGGACCTTGTCCATTTACCTGCTCATATGAGATTCACACTTGATTATATTATTGGATTTTCCGCATCTCTTAGGTACTTTCTCGTAGCGCCCCGAGATTCGAGGCGCCCGGATTTTGGGGCGTTACATTTTGGTATCAGAGCTTTTACGGTTCTCGGACAACTAAAACACTTAGCAACTCTTAGGATTCGATGTGAGGATTGGGTAGGCTTAGACTGGTAACGCGATGGTTGTTTGTTGTTTGTCTTTGTCATTTGTGTTTTGTTTGTTCTAAAAATGTTGAATTGCAGATCATGTCACAGCAGCATGGTTCAGATAGGGGTAGTCAGGGCACCATAGAGGACAGATTTGAGCAGTTTGTGAAATCTCAGACCAGGATCAACACTCAGATGTCGGAGATTCTTAACCGTATGACCCAACAGCCGCAGACTTCGCAGTTCCCACCGGTTGTTGCACCGCATGAGCCAGATCCGTACGAGCTATTCGAGAGGTTCCGTAAGAGGAGACCTTCAGAGTTTAGTGGATGTGGAGACCCGATGGAGGCAGATTCATGGATTATTGAGATGGAGCGGATCTTCAGGATGCTTCCGTGTACCGGCAGACAGCGAGTACAGCTAGTGACCTACATGTTCCGGGATGTAGCTGAGTTATGGTGGATGACAGTGAGAGTTCCTTATACAGACATGGACGATGCAGTAGCTTGGGAGACATTCAAGGAGCAATTTCTCCGGAAGTTCATCCCAGCACCCGTCAGATCTCAGAAGCTTCGGGAGTTTGAGCAACTACTTCAGGAAGACATGACAGTTATGGAGTATGAGGCACAGTTCATCCGTTTATCACGATTTGCTGGGAGACTTATCACTGCAACATCAGAGAAGATCAGACGCTTTGTAGACGGTCTTCGAGCGGACATCCAGTTGCACATGACTCCTATAGAGCTCCCCACGTATGAGGCTTATGTGGAAAAGGCGATATGGGTGGAGAACGCTCTTCACATGGTAGCCTTAGCCCAACAAAAAGCTTCCGAACAGACGAAGATGTTGCAAGTGTATCCAAAAGAGGATGAAGATGAGGCAGTCCAACGTGATGAGCAGCTGTGGATTGATTGGGAGTTTCAGCAGAGACAGCAGCGCTATCGCAGAGGCTGTGAGACCAGTGAGCATCGGAGACGGTCAGGAGCATGCTATGTGTGTGGAAGCTTTAGACACAAGGCTCGCAGCTGTCCAAGGAAGAGGAACCGTACTTCAGGACACCGCCAGCAGACTCATACACTTCCATCACCTGAGATTCCCACCAGTACAGTACTCGAGGTGCAGCCTATTCAGCAGTGGCCCCTATACCCGCAGACACAGGATCAGTTTCAGCCAGCTTGGGGTTATCCGGACAGTTCTGCAGCACTTCTGATTGGTGAGAGACATCAGCCTGATTTCCCTAGCGAGCAGTGACTCTGAGGTCAACTTTTTTCGGAGGTTCGCTTATCTATTATGGTTGGTGTGCTTAGATCTCTTGTAGTTGTTGTGCTTAGGATCCTTGTAATGTGTGTGCTCTTAATATTGTGTGAATGATTGATTGTTGCTTCTTAGATATCCTAATGTCCCATTTAGGAGTGAGGGGTATGTAATACCCCGAGTTGTCCTTTTTAGAGTCGGGAATTGTGAGACATCCCGAGATAGTTCTTTAGGAGTGAGGGGTGTGTGACACCCCTAGTTACCCTTCTAGCAGCTCAAGGTGAATGATACCTGAGCTAACTTTTTTAGTTAGTAGTGTGGAGCTGAGAGACCCCGAGTTATCCTTCCTGTAGATGTGAGAGGTGTGCGGCACCTCTAGTCAATCCTTTTAGAGTCAAAGGAGTATGATACCCAAAGTTAGTTCTATTAGAATGAGGAGTGCGAGACACTCCGAGTTAGATCTTTAGGAGTAGGGTGTGAAACATCCGGGTTGTTCCTTAGGAGTGAGGGGTGTGCGACACCCCTAGATAGTCCCTGTAGTATCCGAGGAGTGAGACACCTCGGACTAGTCCTTTAGAAGTGAGGAGAGTGTGATACAACCTAGTTGTTCCTTTTGAGATTGAGATGTGAGACACCCATAGTCAGTTCCTAGGAGTGAGGGGTGTGCGACACCCCTAGTCGGACCTATTGGAGTTAAGAGTGTGAGATGCCTTGAACTAGACAGAGTTGAGTAGCTGACCTTGTTAGAAAACTAGAATGTTAGATGTCCAGATCCCATCGACCAAATAGTCGAGGTCTAGTATTCTAGAGTGTCAGAGGGTAAACCTTGGTTGTTTTGCTAGCTGTCTGTTAGTATCCTAGAGTGTTAGAAGGCCAGATTCTCCAATCTTGCCAGTTGTATATTGTGACTTGTATTTCTGTTTTACTACTTGTTGATTGTAGTGTGGATTGTTATTTAACTAGTTGTTGTTTGTAACCTGTTTTGTTAGAAGAATAGTTCTAGTATCCCTCCTAGTTAAGACTAGCTATTCCGAGTGTTGGCTGGGTAGTTTAACTCCCATTCATCATAGTTGGTTATAGTAGAGACCTTAGAAGTTTAGAAGTAGTTGTTTTCATTTGGGGACCAAATGAGTTTTAGGAGTGAGGAATGTGAGGACCCATCCCTAGACATACCTAGTGGGACCCAATTTGACCAAGTCAATCATAGGATATCCTAATTACAGATGGGCTTCCCTTGGAGAATTGTGAATTTAACCTTAGGATGACCCAGCTACCCGTGGCCTAACCCATTACCCATTAATTAAGAGGGCACTTTAGTCAAACCCTACCCCACCTTAATCCCATGTGAGCCCCACCTCACTCATCTCACTCTCATCACACCCCCCATCTCATTTTCCCCTTTTTCCCCATTCCCTATTCTAGGTCACGATGGAGACCATTTCCCCTCTCTTCTCATTCACTCCACACCAACACAACACAGCAGCCCCTCCATCTCCATTTCTCTCATTCCTCTCTTCCTCCCATCTCTCTCGTTTTCTCTCCCTCCCTCTCGGCTTGCTGCCTCTCGCCGCCGGACCACGCCGCCACGACGCCGGCCACCTCTCTTCTCCTCTCTCTTCTCCTTTCTCCATCCCCTCATCTCCCTCATCCATCTCTTCTTCTCCCAACCCTTGCCGCCCACTGCCGCCGAACTCCGAGCACGGCGCCATCGCCATCGCCGTGGATGATCTCCTCGATCACTGGCAGCCACTCCACCTCTCTTTTCTCCATTTTTCGTTTCTTCTTCTTCCCTGTTTCTCTGTTTCCTTTCTCTGTTTTCTCCTTCTCCCTTAATCCTCTCTCACTCCTCCCAGCCAACGAAATTACCCAGCCCCTCCATTTCTCTCTATTTTTCCATTTCTTTCCCTCTCTCTCTCTCTGTGTTTTCCCCATTCTTCCCCTTCACTGTCTTACTCTCTCTCTAATTCTCCATTTCTTTCTCTCTCTCTTTTCCCCATTTTTCCTTTCTTCTTTCTTTCTCTGTTTCTCCCTTCCCTTTCTCTGTTTTCTTTCTTGTTTCTCTTTCTTTCATTCATTTTCCCTCTCCCTCACTCACCTCCCTGCCAACGTGTGGTACCCCTCCCCATCTCACCATTTCACTCATTCTCTCTCTGTTCTCTCTCTTTCTGCTCCATTCTTTCTTTCTTTCATTCTGTCTTCTCCTTCTTGCATCCTAGTGGGCCACCATCATCACCACTAATTTAGTGGGCCACCAATCAAGCGGGCCCCACAACCTCCGATCACCATCATCTTTGTGTGGACCCCGCGAGCTCCCCATCTCCAATTTGCAAGCCACCAGTCCATTCCCTTCTCTGTTTGGTAAGCTCCCCTTTCCCTAGGTTTGGTTTATGTGCTTTGGGTGTGGAGTTGTGTTAAGATAGCTTAGAGCTTCCCTTTCTTTTAATTTATGTTTTAATTTAGTTTTACTTTGCTAATTATTCCTTAGGTTTGATTTGTTGGGCTTTGAGCTAGTGCTTTTGGATTTGGGCATCTCCAACGAAAGGCAAGTAGACATGCTTAGATTCTTTAATTAAATTGATTAACATGCTTAGATTGGTAATTACTGTCTTTTATGGATGTTTGGCATGATTTCTGTATTTGGATGGTTGATTGGATGATAAGATGTATAGAATTGTTAGTCTAAGCTCTTTTTATGTGTATTTGGCCATTGATGGATGAGAATCCCTCATTTGGAAGATCAATGGCCCACTTGTGATGAGATCATGATATAGGAGATGTGTTTGATGTTTGGAAGTGTTTGGTGAATATTGGAATGAAAAGGGAGAAATCCAGGAATTACGGTACTTGCAACAGTATTCAGCTAGGCAGAGAAGGTTAGCCGAGCTCAGTGCCTGGTTGGCCGAGCTCAGAGCAGGTTGGCCGAGCTCAGAGCAGTTTGGCCGAGCTCAGTGCCCAGTTGGCCGAGCTCAGAGAAGTTCGGCCAAGCTCAGAGCAGGTTAGCCAAGCTCAGTGCCTAGTTGGCCGAGCTCAGAGCAGGTTAGCCGAGCTCAGTGCGTAGTTGGCCGAGCTCAATGCCTGGTTGGCCGAGCTCAGAACAACTTGGCCGAGCTCAGTGTCTGGTTGGCCGAGCTCGGAGTAGGTTGGCCGAGCTCAGTGTATACATTGACATTTCCCAGATTTGTACCCTTTTATGATTTGATCATGTGTGGGCCCCGTTGACCTTCCATTTGGACTATTTGGGATACGCTATACACGAGTCAAGGGCCGGGCTTAACCTTGACCCGTGTAGCCATCTAAGTAGGGTCTTGGGTTGTAAAACGGAACCTGATTCAAGGGTTATGGATGTCTTATGATGCTAAATACCTACAGGAGCACCAAGGATACTTAATAAGCATCTGGGACTCCGTGATCACTGTCTTAGGTGGAGTGGGACCTTGGACCTGAATAGAGGGGCAGCAATCATCGATGGATTTGGGATGTGTGGTATCTATGTTGATGAAACGGACACTAAGGCTGGCTGGTAGATCCGAACCTTGGATGTAGGCCTTGAGAGGTACTATAAATCAGGGCATTGCACTTAGGCTCTGATCCATGATCACGGTCCGTATTGGATGAGATGTCAGGACATGGCACTTGAAGTCCTGACCGATAATATTGGGAACTTAACGATAGATACTGATAGACGGACTGTATATTGAGATAATACTAATTAAGCGTATAGAGAAGCGGAGTTTACAAAGGTATGCATTATTAACTGTTGAGAACCACAAGGATGGACTAGCTATACCCGAACTCCGTGTCTCGTACCCTTGACTATTATCATCTCATATTAAGGAAAATAAGGCTATCTAGTTCGGAGTACCCCCACCTAGTGATCTGTAGATTTGTGGTTGTACGATTAGTCTGCCGAGGGTTATGATGCCGGCATGGACATTGATATTGATTAGTCTGCCGAGGGTTATGATGCCGGCATGGACTTTGATATTGTGATGTGATTGACACAGTAGGTACCAGGTGTGGGTGGGGTACTGAGACCGCCGGCGCTCGGACCGGGTGTATGGATGGACGGTGATATTGATCTAGCACGTAAGTCCAATGACTGGGACTTGGCCGTGGCTATGGATATTGTTGGTTAAGATAGCACGTAAGACCAATGGCTGTGACTTGGCTGTGGCTATGGACATTGATGGATTCTTGTACGCTCTTATTCGACGTGACGACAACTGTGGGTGGCTATGACCCCCCATGGTTGGTGTCAATCGACAGTTGTTGGGACGATGACGATGGGCTGGCTCTGACCCCCACGTCCTTTGTACTTCAACTGTGGACGTACCTTTGTGTGCTTCCATGTATGTATATTGGATGTATGAATATTATATATTATGGATATCATTGTTTATTGCCTTTAACTGCCGCCGTTGATACGGTTGGATCTGGATGCGATGGATACGACTATGGTAATGTCACTTCCTCTGTTTACTTCTGCTACTGATGACTCTGATGTGCTTGTGTGGTTTATCTGATGTTTTGATGGCTTCTCTTATCTACTTGTTAGGTTGTATCAAACATCTGTTATATCAATATCTCGATTTTCGTTTATGCACTACACTCTACACCGTTTTCTATTGCACTCTGATATTCTATATTATTATCGAGATACTAATCATGCAGGTACAGCTGGGATCAGGTATGGTCCTCCTTCCTATCTAATTATATAATGTATTGCCATCTAAACATGCCTATTTGCCTGTCTCATCGAGCCTGACCCAATCCTTGGTGTTTTCAGGTATCTTCTCTTCCGGTTTCTTGATTTGGTGGTTTGTTTGGCGACTGATCCGTTGCCGCAGGGTTCAGAGAATGATGCATTTGGTGCATCGTGAGGCGTCTATCATATAGACCTCTATTCTTTCCTTTTCTTGTAACTGGTCGTGTTGGCCTAGGACTGAATAGTTAATTTAATTATGGAAAGTACATTGTAATCTTTTAAAATGAAACAAAATTTTAGGGCCTTGTCCATTTACCTGCTCATATGAGATTCACACTTGATTCTATTATTGGATTTTCCGCATCTCTTAGGTACTTTCTCGTAGCGCCCCGAGATTCGAGGCGCCCGGATTTTGGGGCGTTACACGACACCAGCTGTAGGGGTTTGAGCGTTCTTTTTAGGGTTTTTGAGAGACATTTGTTGTGAGTTGGGTAGTAATGAAAAAATATGTAATTAAACTTTGATTTGTTATTACTATACATTTAGGATGGACTTCAGCCCATCTACATTTGACATATATACGATGATACCTTATGCTTCCGCTATCTCTGTATGGCTTCCGCTTATAATACGCTTCCGCAATAATAACTGTTGTTACATTATTGTTCAAAAGTTTTAAATTGGACCTCACTGCGGACCTACGATCTTGGAAGTTCTCGGATTTTTAGGGAAGTAGCGCGCCAATTTCGGTACTTTGACGATTTTCTCGGTATCCGAAATTGGGGCGTTACAATTATATGGTATCAGAGCGGGCAAGTCTCTAGGAAATAAAATACACTAGAAACTTTAGGACGTAGTGAGGATCTCAGTGTGGGAGTACGTGTAGGGTCGATGGATCGGGTAGAATCAGTGTAGTCCTGGGAGTACGTGTAGGGTCGATGGATCGGGTAGAATCAGTGTAGTCCTAAGTGTTGGACTTAAACTAACCTAATTTCTTTCTCTTAACAGATGTCTAGAGAGGGTTCTCCATCACATATGATGCCAGCAGCCAATAGTCAGCCAGACTTCGAGCAGCGTTTCCAGAGGTTCTTACAGGCCTTCCTCATTTCCCAGGAGGCCCAGGCGTCGGCGCAGCAGCAGCAGGCCGAGGATTTTGCCCAATTCCAGACGCAAGTCTTGGACATCATGGACAGAGTGGCTCAGCCAGGCACAGCAGCGGCATCCGTTCGGGAGGCAGACCCGAACGTCATATTTGAGAGGTTCCTCAAAAGAGGACCGCCTGAGTTCACTGGCGCCGATGACCCGCTGGTGGCCGACGAATGGATTGTGCGGATGGAGAAGATCTTCAAGGTCTTCGAGTGCACCGGTCAGCAGAGAGTGCAGTTGGCCGCCTACATGTTCCGGGGAGTCGCGGAGGACTGGTGGAGGACGATTCAGCGTCATTTCGAGACGATAGGAGACGAGATCGCTTGGACTGCATTTAGGGCGGACTTCCTTCGGAAGTTCATACAATCTCACGTCAGAGACCGCAAGCTGCGGGAATTTCAGGCGCTAGTGCAAGGCAGCATGACTGTCTACCAGTATGAGGTTCGCTTCACCCAGCTTTCTCGTTTTGCAGAGGCTCTGATCACACCTGAGTCCGAGAGGATCCGTCGGTTCGTCGATGGGCTGAGAGATGAGATTCAGTTGAGCATGTCCTGCATCGATCTGCCCACATATGAGGAGGCTTTGAGGAGAGCTTACTGGGCAGAGGAGCGTCTACAGCGGATAGAGGCCAGTCAGCAGCAGAGGCGAGTTAGAGCCGCCTTGGTCAGACCGCAGCCTGTGCCCCTACAGCAGCAGCCATTTCAGAGACAGAGGCCAGCAGGCCAGGCCAGGCAGCATCAGTATCAGCGGCAGTCTCAGCAGCAGCAGCAGCGTGGGCCCAAAGTATGCTATGACTGTGGGGAGACAGGACACATCTCCAGATTTTGCCCATTCAGAGGGGGACAGCCTCAGGCCCCTATGCTTCAGCTTCCAGCACCACCGAGAGCACCAGCCCCAGCTCCACCCGTTCAGCAGATTGCAACCGGCACCCCAGCCACCTCAGCAGCAGTACCGTGCCCAGCAGCAGGCACGTGGACCCCAGTAGCCCAGGGGACAGCACTACCAGAGGGGACGATACCAGAGGCCCCATGGACAGCAGCGACAGCAGCAGAGACCTCAGGCTGTAGGTCAGGCATTCGCACTCACACATGAGGAGGCCGAAGCTGCAGGGAACGTCGTTGAAGGTACTCTTTCTGTTTGTGATATGGTCGCTAGAGTATTGTTTGATCCTGGTGCGACACATTCCTATGTGTCTTCTGCTTTTGCTTTAGTTCTTGGTGGGGTAGGAGAGGAGTTGCCTTACACGCTAGTTGTGTCTACGCCCGTGGGTAAGAGGGTAGTGTGTCAGACTTACCACCCCAGATGCCGAGTGCAGATCGGGGAGTACATTATGTTTGCAGATTTGATCGTGTTACCCATGCATGACTTCGACGTTATCTTGGGGATGGATTGGTTAGCCCGATATTGAGCAGTGATGGATTGCTTCGAAAAGACAATTAGGCTCACTATCGACGGTTCAGATGCCACGATCGAGTTTATGGGTGAGAGGAGACCACCCAGCACTAGGTTGATTTCAGCACTGAAGGCAGAGAAGCTAGTGAGATCAGGTTGCGAGGGCTACATCGCATTCATCTCAGAGGACAAAAAGTCCAAGGGAGTCGAGGAGATTCCAGTTGTTTGCAAGTTTCCAGACGTGTTTCCCGACGAGATCCCAAGATTGCCTCCAGTCAGAGAGATCGACTTCACCATCGAGCTTGTGCCAGGCACCGCACCGATTTCCAGAGCTCCTTATCGCATGGCTCCAGCAGAGCTGCGAGAGTTGAAGACCCAGTTGCAAGAGTTGATAGACAAGGGCTTCATCAGACCGAGCATGTCACCTTGGGGAGCACCTGTGCTCTTCGTGAAGAAGAAGGATGGATCGATGAGGATGTGCATCGACTACAGGCAGCTGAACCAGGCAACAGTGAAGAACAAGTATCCTCTTCCCCGGATCGACGAGCTTTTCGACCAGCTTCAGGGAGCGCAGTACTTCTCGAAGGTGGACCTGAGATCGGGATACCATCAGCTGCGAGTCAGAGAGCAGGATGTGCAGAAGACAGCGTTTCGTACTCGTTACAGACACTATGAATTCCTTGTGATGCCGTTCAGGTTGACGAATGCGCCGGCAGTGTTCATGGCCTTGATGAACAAGATCTTCGCCCCGTACCTCGACAGCTTTACGGTGGTGTTCATCGACGACGTGTTGGTCTACTCCAAGTCCAGAGAGGAGCACGAGCAGCATTTGAGGACGTCTCTACAGTTGCTACGTGATAACCAGCTGTACGCAAAGCTCAGCAAGTGCGAGTTCTGGTTAGAGCAAGTAGTCTTCCTCGGACATATCATCTCCAAAGACGGCCTAGCAGTGGATCCAGCAAAGATCGAGGCAGTAGTGAACTGGGAGAGACCGAAGAATGTTACAGAAGTTCGGAGTTTCCTTGGCTTAGTAGGCTACTACCGTAGATTTGTCAAGAGTTTCTCTTCGATTTCCGCCCCTTTGACCAAGCTGACGAGGAAGGATGTACCGTTCGTATGGACAGATGCATGCGAGGACAGCTTTCAAGAGCTGAAGGAGAGACTGACGTCAGCACCGATCTTATCTTTACCTTCTGGTACAGGCGGTTTCGTTGTCTTCACCGATGCTTCAGGGACCGGTCTCGGTTGTGTTTTGATGCAGGAGGGTAAGGTCATCGCCTATGGATCTCGCCAGCTGAAGGAACACGAGAAGAAGTATGCTACTCACGACCTGGAGCTTGCAGCAGTCGTGTTCGCACTGAAGATGTGGCGGCACTACCTCTACGGAGAGAAGTTCGAAGTCCATTCAGATCATCGCAGTTTGCAGTACCTGTTCACTCAGCATGACCTCAACAACCGTCAGAGGCGTTGGATGGAACACATCAAGGACTACGACTTCCCTATCAAATACCATCCGGGTAAGGCGAACGTCGTAGCAGACGCTTTGAGCAGGAAGACCGCCCTAGTCAGTTTTCTAGCAGCAGAGGGTGTGTGGACCGATGTCTTCAGTGACTTGGATGTCCAGTTTCAGCCGCTCAGCGATAGAGTTATGCTTGCTACCATGTCCGCATGGGAACCAGAGTTGCTAGGAGAGGTCAAGGACAGTCAACGCAGCGATCCTAAGCTTGTCAGAGTGATCAAGCAGATTGACCAGAGGCCAAAGTTCAGATTGATTGGTGGAGTGCTTTACTACCAGGACAGGCTGTGTGTACTAGATATCCAGGAGCTGAAGGACCAGATCTTAGCAGATGCACACCACAGCAGATATTCGATTCACCCGGGCAGCACCAAAATGTACAGGAACCTGAGGAGCTACTACTGGTGGAACAACATGAAGAAAGAGATTGCAGGCTATGTGGCCAGATGTCTAACGTGTCAGCAGATCAAAGCCGAGCACCAGAAGCCACCAGGGCTACTTCATCAGCTCGAGATACCTCAGTGGAAGTGGGAGCATATTACCATGGATTTTATTGCAGGACTTCCAGCTACCCGAAGACGCAGTGATGGCATTTGGGTGATCGTGGATAGACTGACTAAGTCAGCTCACTTCTTGCCAGTGTCGATGAGAGCAGGACTCGACGTCCTTGCTAAGTTGTACGTGGATAGGATCGTCTCTTTGCACGGAGTTCCAGCTTCGATTGTTTCAGACCGAGATCCACGCTTCACTTCTCACTTTTGGGATAGCCTTCAGCGAGCTTTGGGTACTAAGTTGAGCTTCAGTACTGCCTACCACCCCCAGACAGACGGACAGACAGAGCGCACCAACCAGACCTTGGAGGATATGTTGCGAGCTTGTGTTCTAGACTACAAGGAGAACTGGGAGGATTCCTTGCCACTCTGTGAATTTGCCTACAACAACAGCTACCACTCGAGCATCAAGATGGCACCGTTCGAAGCATTGTACGGCAGGAAGTGCAAGACCCCAGTCTGTTGGGAGGAAGTTGGTGTCAGGAGTTTCCATGGACCATCTATTGTCGGCGATACCAGTGAGAAGATCCGCCAGATAGTGGAGAACCTGAAGGTTAGCCGCAGTCGACAGAAGAGCTACGCAGACAATCGGCGCAGACCACTCGAGTTCCAGAAGGGAGACCGTGTCTTCCTGAAGGTTTCCCCAGCTCGAGGCACCCTCAGATTCGGCGAGAAGGGCAAGTTAGCACGGAGATACGTCGGACCCTTTGAGATCAAGGCCAGGATCGGAGATGTCGCCTACAGTCTTCAGTTGCCAGCAGAGCTATCGGGTGTGCACGACGTCTTCCATGTCTCGATGTTGAGGAAGTATGTGGAGGACCCTACCAACATTCTGCACCACCAGCCGCTCGACATCCAGCCCGACGCGTCCTACATCGCCAAGCCATTCGCCGTCATCGATACCAAGGAGAAAGTACTTCGGGATCGAACTATTCACTTTGTGAAGGTTCAGTGGGAGCATCACACTCCGGAGGAGGCTACTTGGGAGCTACGAGACCAGGTGGCAAGAGATTATCCACATCTTCTACCGCAGGTATGTCCCTACTTTGTTTTTACATTTGGGGATCAAATGTTTTAAAGGAGGGAGGAATGTGAGACCCCACCCCTGGTGGGCCCTCAATGTGAATTTGAATACTACATATTAGCTTAAGTATTTTAATTATGTTAATTATGGAACTTAGTGAGGGTAGTTATGTATTTTCCTAGGGTTAGTCTAGTGGTGTAATTAGTAGAGTCAATAGGGGGCCTTTTTGTTATTTTTAGAGTTAGGGAGTTTGTTAGAGGCCCTAGCTAGAATTTTGTATTTACTATAGGGGGTTTGCACCAAGAATCTTCTAGAAGCCCACCTAAAGACCTAAATACCCTCTACCCTAACCCTAATCCTATTCTAACCCCAAGGGCAATTTTGTCCCTAACCCAAAAACCCAACCTATATAAACAAAACCCTCCCCTGCCCAAACAACTACTGTTCATCTCCTTTTTCCTCTCTCAAGTTTTAATCTCTTCTCTCTTCTTCTTCTTCTTCCCCAATTCTCTCCAACGAACCCTCATCTTTCCTCCAATCCCTCTCCTTCTCCCCTCGCCCCAGAAATCCCTGACAGAAGGCCAGCCGAGACCAACCTACACCATAGGAGCAACTGCCGAGACCCTGCCTTTTTGGTTTCCCTGTGGTTTTCTCTCTTTTCCTTCTACCTTCAATCGATCAAGGCAAGTGCACTGTGCTGGTGGTCTAGATTGCATGTTTCCTTCCTTTGATTTGCAGTAGAATTCCAATCTGTAATATATATGTTTAGATCGATCCTTGAGCACGTTTGTTTGGTTCCTTTGGCCATTGATGGATGGGATTACCTCATTTGGATGATCAATGGCCGGTTGATGATGGATGGATGATGTAGGAATGATTTATTTTGCTTCTGTAATGGTCTATGGAGAATCCCAGAAGAATTGGGTCACGGGAATGAGTTTCCGGAGATGGAAAGACAAGAACCCATCTCGCAGTATTGAGATCGGAATCGAAGTAGGACCACCCTTGGTAGATCAGGACCCTACGTCTATGTGAGGGGGGGGCGTGTGCGACCATGGGGTGCTACTTGATCTGGATTTTGATCAGAGGTGGACCACCATTCCTGTGCTTAATGAAGAGAAGTTGTGTCCTGTCGCAGAACTGGGTTCTGTAACAGAACACAACACTGATAGGAGAGATGGACAGAGTCCAGCGATGGCCGAGCTCAGCACTTGCAGGGCCCAGCGGTTGCCGAGCTCAGCATTAGTGCAGCTCAGCAACTGCCGAACTCAGCACTTGCAGAGCCCAGCGGTTGCCGAGCTCAGCGTTGGCGCAGCTCAGCAACTGCCGAGCTCAGCACTGGCCGAACTCAGCGATGGCTGGATTCAACACTAGCCGAACTCAGAGTTCTGCCGAGCATAATGGTTAGGATGAGATTAGCGTTTAGCCGAGCTAAGTGTCTAGGCCGAGCTCAGTGCTCAAAGCCGAGTTCAGTGTTACGGCCGAACTCAGTGTTATGGCCGAACTCAGTGTTTTACTGAGCTCAGCGCCAGACCGGGTTCCGTGCCAGACCGGAATTCGAGCTTAGCCGAACTCAGTGCTTAACCGAGCTGAGAGCTAAACCAACCTCAATGCCCTGCCAAGCCCAATGCATTTTCCCGAACTCAGCTGGGTGATCCAACTGAGCTAGGCCCTTTGCCGAGCTGAGCTGGGTGGCCGAACTGAGTATTCAATTGAGCTCCATTGCTTAGCCGAACTCCGAGATGGATTTCCAAAAAGGTGGGATTTCAACAAAGGAGACTAGAACCTGGGACATTTCTTCCAGCCAGAATTCCTAGTGCGCACGGCCAACCACCCAGGCCAGGGGGTTAGCCGAACTCACAGAAAGTCCTGGACAATCAGGCTTTGCCTGCAGGATGTTTTTCCTTCTCTGGACCCAGTGTGCCGAGCTGACCGCCCAGGCCAGGAGGTCGGCTGAGCACACTGTGTACAGTGACGATCCCCAGATTCTAATTTCTATTGTTGCAATCATATGTAGGGCCTACTGACCATTCAAATAGACTTCCATCACTGTGCCAGCCACGAGTCAATGGTACGGCTCAACCTTGACTCGTGGGGTCCACTAATTAAAGTCCAGGTTATGTAATCTTAGATGATTCGACCTTTATACGTTACCGAATGATGCACATAACTTCTAAGCACCAAACACAATATTCATTAGCATCTGTGGTTTCACTTAAAGATCGAATTACCTGAGATGGACCTGTATCCGAAGGTGGACCATTTACCTAGGTTGGACTGTTGTTATCTCCCTATGATTCGTGTACTTGGAGATTCATCTCCCTCATACTACGACTATCACTCTATTGTCCTTATTATTGCTCATACATGTTAATTAAATGAAAAATGGAGGACCTAAACCTAGGAATACTTAGAGGTGACCCGGTAATCTGATTGGGTGGATCATTGACCCGTGTCTGTGGCTAGGCGGGCCCTTTTTATGGCCTAAGTTGGATGTGAATTACCCTAGAATGGAGAGGTTAGATTGTATGGGCTTGTGACCCATTATGGACGTAGATGGATCATATGTCATTGGACATGGGCTTGTATCTCATATGGATTGTTATAGACCAGGCCAAGTATTTGGTGGGCCTTGGTACGGATCCAATGATTGGAATTGGACTTTGGACTATGATCCACAATTTGTATTGAGTACTTAGACCTCTTAGGGACTTTTGTTAGGACCTTGTTCACGCAAGGCAAAGCCTAGACAGACACAGACCTTTATTGTTTCCGAGTCGGCATAGACATTCACTCAGTTGACTTAAGCTCAGCCAGTTGGACTGATCATCACTGGTAGGAGCTATTGAGATTTGTTGTGTGGCTATCATGATGAGCACTGTTGGGACGGACGGTGTGATGCCGGTTCCGGTCGTTGTGGTTGATGTTGATGATATTTTGCAGGGTTAGTAATCCCTAGCATTAGCTTAGGATCCCTACCGCGACTGTGTTCAGTATGGGAGGGCCGCGGCATAATATCCCGCGGTGACCAGCTTATGTGGATGTGCCATATTGTGTAGGTTTATTACTGTTATGCTTATTATGATTCTACATTGTTATCTTGCACGACTGCATAGCATATGTACCTTTGTTACTCTCTTAACTTTATACATGTCTCTACTCATTTGATGCATACATTCTATATTATCTGCATATTGTGACTTGCCAGATCTTTAGATCTGATCCACTCTTGGTGCTTAGGTCTTGACCCCGAGTTCGAGGGCGATGCGTTCGCACTCGTTGAGGTGCCCGTAGCAGGCGACTACGGATGGGGGCCGGCCGACCATGAGGTCGAGCCGGAAGGTGGAGAGCCGACACCAGCTGTAGGGGTTTGAGCGTTCTTTTTAGGGTTTTTGAGAGACATTTGTTGTGAGTTGGGTAGTAATGAAAAAATATTTAATTAAACTTTGATTTGTTATTACTATACATTTAGGATGGACTTCAGCCCATCTACATTTGACATATATACGATGATACCTTATGCTTCCGCTATCTCTATATGGCTTCCGCTTATAATACGCTTCCGCAATAATAACTGTTGTTACATTATTGTTCAAAAAGTTTTAAATTGGACCTCACTGCGGACCTACGATCTTGGAAGTTCTCGGATTTTTCGGGAAGTAGCGCGCCAATTTCGGTACTTTGACGATTTTCTTGGTATCCGGAATTGGGGCGTTACAACCCGTCCAATTTGTGGAAACCGAATGAGCAATTAAAACTATGGAACTTTCAATTAGTCGAGACTAAAAGTAGAAAATCCCATTAATTGGATGGCTAAGGTTATCCAATGGCCTTATGTAATGCAGGCGTTCAGCTATGGACCCATTACATGGATGAGATTCTTACCATGTATTTTTTGATCCTTCTCTTAACTGTTGCTTTATTTATTGGTCACTCTCTGTGTAGGCCACTGAATGTGGAGTTATGACCACCTAGTTTGGATGGTTTTGCGGCATGCAGCATCAACTGTGATACCCATCACATTGTGTAGATCATCAAAAATGCGTCCCGGCCCAACCTGGCTTGATTTCCCCTGGCCCAACCCGATAGACCAAATGACCTTGAGCAGAGACCGGCATGATTATTATTCAGGTTTGAAGTTTAAATTCTTATCTAACCAAACGTGACCTGACCTAAAAGAATTAGTAGTGTAGTCCTGAAACCTTATCTGTGAAGGGGCAGGCTCAGGACCTGATGATTGGCACGGCACATTGACACCCTTGCAGCTTCAAATTGTTCAATAAAATCATAGGATTTTATTAATGTTTTGGCTTTTGTATGATTTCTAGTATTTCTTGTCTAGTTTATCGTGCATATGATGTCTAAAGTTTAAAAATGACCACCTAACCTCTGGAGAATACATTAAGCGGAATGTATCACCTTGGCCATGAGTTTTTAATTTGTACAAGTTAGGCCCTTAAATTCCGTGATCAAAATTCTAGACTCTGGATAGGCCACACTCCAAATATCGCTAGATTTAGAAGTTCTAGACTCTGGATAGGCAAAATGACCACCTAACCTCTGGAGAATACATTAAGCAGAATGTATCACCTTAGCCATGAGTTTTTAATTTGTAGAAGTTAGGCCCTTAAATTCTGTGACCAAAATTCTAGACTCTAGATAGGCCACACTCCAAATATAGCTAGATTTAGAAGTTCCTAACCATCTACTATTTGGCCTTTTTTGCATTGGAAATGGACATTCATCCTTTTTTTTCCTAGCCATCTTTTTGTGAGGTCTCAATAGAAGGATTTCCCTTGTTTCCTATAGTAAATTTTTGTGCATAATTGTGGTGTAACATTGAGTTTCTATGCCCGACTGTTGCTTATGGTGTTTGATTTCTGCAGTGCTCAGGTCTAGGAGTTGCAGACAGTGATCAGAGCCTGTGATGATTCCATCCACTTAAATTCAGTTGTATTGTTGGTTTACCATCCTCAACAGGTGAGCACTGTAAGCTGTAAACTTGGCTCAATAGAGAGGAGGAAAAAACAAGCATCATTCAATGCACTGACTAGGATAACCAAATTTTTTCATATTATGAATCTATACTACCTTATAAAAGAGAAGAACGACAGGCTTGGTTTTTCTCTACCCCCAACCCACCCCGAGTTTTTCTCTACCCCCGCCCCAACGCCACCCCACGTGGGGACCACATGCAATAGTAAAACGTTTCATTAAGTATTGTCCCATACTCCCCGCCTATACTGAGTAAATATTGGAGCCACTTTCTGGTGATCTTTTTCGCTTAAGTTGCCTGTTTTCTTGGATAGCTAGTTGTATTCCATGATGGAGCCCACTAGATCAATATTCTATATTAACAAAATCTGGTCCCTACCTGTATCATTGCTGATTGCAAAAACTGAATTAGACTAATTACATGCAAATCTTATAAACTCTTGTAAGATTAGTTGCCAATCTTATCCACTTTTGTAAAAATTTGGGAATAGGTTACGATATGCTTAGTTCTATCTTTTACCAATAAAAAAGGTGCTTATTTTAGAAATCTTCTTAAGATTGTGCTAATCTTAGATCAATCCAAAGCGATCAAAAGTTTTTAGTGAAGACAGACAATGATATTAAAGAAAGAACGAGAATATTTTAACAAACTCTTAAATGAAAATTTTATAGAAGGCTTAAGAACGAGAGAGGATATTTGGAGGGAAGTGGCTCTGTTCTTCCTAAGTTTTGGGTCTTTCCTTAGATACAATCATGTATAATTGGAAGGAAGGGGCACTCCATTAGTTTGGGCTCCTCCTTTGCCAGAAACCTGACTTAAGATCAAATTTTGAAAAGATACAAGCTTCATATAAGCGAGTAATAAGATATTGTTTATTGGGAATTGGATATCGGTTGATTGGAGGACTTTATTTTAAGGTTAATAATTGATTACGAGGCGAAGAGCCCCACGTACCTTTTCAGGAGCATTTTCAACATAAAAAACTGCACAACTCCAAGGAGAGTGTGATTTACGAATTAACTTCTTTTGGATAAGATCTATAATTTCTTTATCACATAATTCTAGGAGTCGAGGACTCATTTGAGATGGTCTCGCTTTAGTCGGAATGTCTCATTCATTGAAAGTAGAAATGTATGGGAGGGATACCATGTGTGTTTTTCTATGCCAAAAGGCCGAAGGAATTTCAGAACAACATTCTTTTATTAATGAGGTTTGAAAATTATTAAGTTTAAATTCAAAATCTTTTGATTCCAATTGATCCTCAATTGGACAAAGAGTAATGTCTGTTTTAAGATTCTCAATATAGTTTTCTTTATGAGATATGAGCAAACTAATTTGATTTATTCTTCCAAGATTTGAAAGTAGAGAGAAATAGGATTAAAATTAAGGTTTAAAGTTTTATTAGAAGATTTATCTTCAAGGATCTTTTTTAAACATTTTATTAGTTCTTCTTTAGATGAGATGTTTTTTAATATGTCAAAAGTTAATGTCTCATTAGTATTTAAAACATTTATATATGCAAATGAGGGATTAAAGATACTTTCTTCGGCTTGATTATATATACTTTCTTCTGTTATTTGTATAGACTTTTCTAGTCTAGATGAAAGTGAGAGGTCAGATGTAGAAATTTTTATAAGGGATTCTTGTGCACTGTCGATTGTCTTGGATGTATGTAAACAATTGTTTAATGAGATATCATTGAAGTCTTTAAAGATGAGTTTGGAGTTTGGATTTAGCGAAATAGTTTTAGATGGAATAGCATTCATCTCTTTATATTTTATTGTGGATGAAGGAGGGTGTACATATTCGACTTTACCGTTGTTTGTGTGGTTTATTTATTGTCATGATAGTTCCTTTTTTATTTATTTTTGACGAAAGCCAATCAAAGAACGAAATATTTCTTCTTTCTTGATTCATTTGTTCATACCATAATTCTTTTACTTGAGATCTTTCAAATTTAGAAAATTTTGTAAAAAATCATTTAGTTTTTGGATGCTTTAATAGATCTTGTTGAAGGTATTGTTTATCTATTATGAAATCATTAGTTTACTGAATTAAAGATTTGTATTTATTGAGGCATCAAAATCAGACTCAGATAATCTGACTGATTGTATATCTTCATCTTTATTTCTGAAAAACAGGAAAGGCTATTTCCTGATGGATGATGCATAGAGGATGATTTTGGAATCAATTTATTATGAAAAGTGGAAGGGGTTGATCTATAAGATCCAACTTCTGAAGGGATTGATCTTTTAGTGGATGAAAAGTATGATCTTGGTGTATTGGCAAAGTTTATTGTTACTTTTCCATTTGGATGTTCCGTAATTGATTCAACATCATCTTGAATTTGAGGGTTTTTTGGTTGAGCTTCTTCAAGCTCCCACTTATTTTTGAAGTTTGTAAGGAATAAAGTAGTTACTCCTTTGATTTGTGATGAATAGGCAATTTCAGGGACAATTGTATTCATTATTTTATAATAAATTTTGTATATTATTGCAACATTTTGTGATTGAGGCTTCATATTGAATCCTTGTGTGTATGCCTAGAGTGATGGCTTCATAGGCACCTCGATCATAAAGTGATACAGAGAAATTAGGAAAGCAATTGAAAAAGGCAGGGCCATCATGAAGACTGGCTTCTACCATTCCTATGAGGGAATCTTTAAATGAGTCATGTCTTTTATCTCGAACATAAGCGAGACAAGATGTATTTAAACCAATTCTGGTTAATGGCTTTATTGCAACTTGAATTAGTCCTATATGCATGTATTTATATTTTGATTTATGTATGTCAATTCTTTCCAAATGAATTAGATGTAGATTTTCTTCATTTTGCTGTATTGAGAGGGTTTCTTCAACCGTCTTGATTACATAATCTGATTTTATTTTGAAAGTTTTATAGATTTCTCTTAAAGAAACTTTAGGAATTGTCCAATCTTGGATTGATTTTTCTATATCATCAAAACTTATTTCTTCTAAATTTCTAATTGAAAATTTATTTATTGTTGGCATGATGGATGATGATGCAGAAGAAGAAGTTAAACCTGTGTTAGAAGATGTATTTCTTCTTAATGATCTAAAAATTTCAGACATCATTAATTAATAATTATCACTAATCAGAATGATTGGTGGCCTGTCAACGGTTTACGCCAGAAAAGCCCTAAATGCTCTCCTGGCTAACGGGCAACAAAGGCTACGTGACAAGAGGCCTTGAACCCAAACCACTTCTTTTAGTAATAACAATTAATAAACTCTATCGAGTCAGTTTAGATCAAAATTCGGAAATGCAACTAACTAACAAAGATTCGACTCAACTAAGCAATCAACAAACAAATAAACAAAGAACGAAAGTGACATGATGCATGCAAATTTTTGCAAATGCATTAAAAGCATAACTTCGTTGATAATAAAATATCTTACAATGAGAGAAGACTGGGATGACTCTGATACCAAATGGACCGACTGGAATCGAACCAGAGGACTCTTGTAAGATTAAATCAAAACAAAAGAAAGAAAGGGAGGAAAGGCGAGAAAGCGGAAGATTTACAATGGTTGTAATTTTTTTTTGGTTGTGAGACATGGGCTCACATTCCCTATTTATAGACAATTACGGACTCTATTGTATTGAAGTAGATAAGATTTACACGTCATTATACTGTATCATTTGATGAAATAATTTGTAGATGCTGTAGCTGCTACATGCGTAATTACTTCCGACATCTATATTCTGACATCTGAATGACTGTAGCTAAAGCTGTGTTATTTGCATTACTATAGCCGTAATTGTTGACTTTGGCATGATTGTATTGGAGATATATTTTGCATTTGGAATAGTCTTGTGGACCATTATACATGAAGGAGTACCATAGCCCACACATGTGGACTTTCGAGGCGTTAATCTATTTATTTATGAATTGGTCTCATACAAATAAGATGGAGTATTAGAATATTAACACCATAAATGCATTCTTTTGACATGGAAATGTCATTAAATGCACTTTTGCATTGTTTAATGGCTTTAGGCATTATTGATGTAGATGTAGTCATTTCTTTATTGGGGCCAAAGTTCCAACTGTCTGTACTTCCAATGATTTCCAAAGACCAACTGATCAGCTTTCTTCCCCAAGTGGCATTTGCTATAGAACTTTGTTTAATTGCAGCCAAGAGATAAGCAATGGATATTTGGAAAGAAAAGAGAAACAGAAAAGGTATGGGGAGTTCTCATTTACTCCAAGTTCAGCTTCTCTTTCAACTTCTAATAGGCTAAGCAGCTGTAATGTATACATTGGTTTGCATGGTCGCAAACCTTCTTTGAAGAGATTTTCTAATTGGCTCCGAGCAGAGCTAGCACTTCAAGGGGTGAGTTGCTTTGTTGCTGATAGAGCTCGGTGTAGGAATGCTAGAAGCCATGATATGGTTGAGAGGGCAATGGATTCTTCTATCTTTGGGGTGGTAATTATTGCTAAGAAGTCCTTTGGGAATCCATATAGCATCGAGGAGCTGAGATATTTCTTGGGTAAGAGGAATCTGGTTCCGATATTCTTTGATTTGGGTCCAGGTGATTGCCTGGCAAGAGATATAATTGAGAAGAGGGGGGAGTTATGGGAGAGACATGGGGGTGAGCTTTGTATGTTGTACGGAGGGTTGGAGAAGGAATGGAAAGAAGCAGTGAATGGCCTTTCACGAGTTGAGGACTGGAAATTGGATGCACATGATGGTAATTAGAGAGATTGTATACTGCGAACTGTGATTCTTCTGGCAACAAAGTTGGGCAGGAGAAGTGTTGTTGAGAGAGTGAACAGGTGGGTGGAGAGGGTGGAGAAAGAGGAGTTTCATTTTCCCCGAAACGAAAATTTCGTTGGAAGGAAGAAAGAGATTTCTGAGCTTGAACTTATTCTGTTCGGTGATGTTAGTGGTGATGGGGAAAGAGAATATTTTGAACTCAAGACAAGGCATAAACGGAGGCATTTGGTGATTGGTCGGAATGAAGAAAAAGGGAAGGGACGGGAGACCCCTGAGAGTGGCAGAAAAGGTAAAGAACCTGTTATATGGAAGGAGTCTGAGAAGGAGATTGAAATGCAAAAGGTGGGGAGTCCACCTCCAAGGCAACACCGGCCTCTAAGGGCAAAGCATGGAGGATGGTACAGGAGGAGGAAGAGTTCCATGAAGATATTGTATGGAAAGGGTATTGCATGCGTGTCTGGAGGCTCAGGCATTGGTAAGACAGAGCTGTTATTGGAATTTGGATACCGATTCTCTCAAAGATACAAGATGGTTTTGTGGGTGGGAGGGGAAACAAGGTATATCCGGCAAAACTATCTAAACCTTTGCTCTTTTTTGGAAGTCGATGTCAGCATTGAAAACCCATTTTCAGATAAAGGTAGAATGAAAAGCTTTGAAGAGCAAGAGGGTGTGGCAATATCTAGGGTGAGGAAAGAGCTCATGCGGGACATCCCATTCTTAGCCGTGATTGATAACTTGGAAAATGAAAAGGATTGGTGGGACCAAAGATTTGTAATGGATCTCCTTCCGCGCTTTGGTGGAGAGACTCACTTCATAATTTCCACACGTCTTCCTCGGGTAATGAATCTTGAGCCACTGAGATTATCTTACCTGTCGGGTGTAGAAGCTATGTCTTTGATGAAGGGAAAGTCCAAAGAGTATCCAATTGCAGAAATTGATGTTCTCAGAGTCATTGAAGAAAAACTCAACAGGCTAACAATTGGACTTGGGATTGTGGGATTGATCCTCTCCGAGCTCCCCATAAATCCGAGCAGACTCCTTGATATCATCAATCGAATGCCCTTGAGAGACATGACATGGAGTGGGAGGGAAGTCTCAACTTTGAGAAGGCATACATTCCTTATGCAACTTCTGGAAGTTTGCTTTACGATATTTGATCATGCAGATGGACCGCAGAGTTTGGCAACTCGAATGGTTCAAGTAAGTGGTTGGTTCGCACCTGCTGCCATCTCAATTTCACTTCTGTCGTTGGCAGCACATAAACTTCCTGGGAAGAACCGCAGCGCTCAGTTATGGAAAAAATGCCTGCTGGCCATGACCTGCAGCTTTACAAAATCCCATTTGAAGAGATCTGAAGAGGAAGCTTCCTCCACATTGGTGAGGTTTGGGATTGCCAGAAGTAGCACTAAGCCTATGTGCATCCATTTACATGAAATTGTTTAGATATATGCCTGCAAGAGAGGCATCAATGGTGCTGCTCAAGCTATGGTTCAATCTATAAGCGCTCGAGGATCTGTTTCACAGCATTCTGAGCATTTATGGGCAGCGTGCTTTTTACTATTTGGGTTTGGGTCTGATCAGGTGGTCGTTGAATTGGAGGTACATGGGTTGATATGTTTCATAAAAAGAATAGTTTTGCCTCTTGCAATTCACACATTTATCACCTTGTCACGGTGTAATGCGGCTTTAGAACTCCTGCGCCGATGCACCGACACACTGGAAGCTGCTGAAGTGTCCTTAGTTTCTCGAGCTGAAAATTGGTTAGACAAATCACTATGCTGGAGGAAACCAGTTAAATTAAATGCACAGCTGAGAGCAACGGTGCTTGAAACACGGGTGAAATTGATGCTTAGAGGAGGGCAATATGACTTTGGGGATAACCTCATTAGGAAAGCAATGTTCATCCGAACATCTATCTGTGGTGAGCATTGTTAGAAAAACAAGATCTAGATCTATGATCCAAAAAACCTTAAATAACCAAGATCCTCCATGTCAAATCATCGAGAGATGTAAAGCGGAAACATACCTTGATCCATTGTGGAAGTTGTTCGCAGGTTGTTGATCTTCCAGTCCAATATGGCTGCCCAGAGAAACCCTCTTGATTCTTTCTGATGATGGGATGTCAGAGAGAATAGGAACTTACCATATGAATTGGGGACCATAACCCTAATATTATAATAATGAGATTTGCTAATTCTAATTTGTCCCTTCATCAAATTAGAATTAGTATTCTGGTATCTACACATTAATCTCATGACAATTATACCCTTAAGCCTTAAAACTTTAAGTCTTAATTAGATCACTTCAATTAGGCTTAACCAAAGATAGCATAACACATTTAATGGTTACATGTGTGGCTCCACATGATGAAATTTTTCAACAGGCATCACCCCGATCCAGCTTCTGCTCGAGAAACATTGAGCAAACTTACTAGGCTTCTCTCAAACATCCAAACCAACTGAATTTTTTCATCATGGCTAGTTGTATATGATGCTTGAGCTGAAAAAGGACGGCCTCTGATGTTGCCCATCTTCCAGTATTATTAGCTGTTGATCTTGTGGGGCCAATTGGTGACAAATAAAACTGCTTGTTGCTGAATTTGGAGGAAAAATAAGTTCCCACAGCTCTATTCTAATTTAGAAGTTCATTCTGTTAAATTTTTGGCCCATTGTAGAAGTGCCACATTCCATTCCATTCTTTCTAGTTGATGCAGCATCTTTTTTTCCTTTTCCGTTCTTCTTTTTTACTTCCCTGTTTCAAATATCATTTTTAGTGACGTGATGTTTGCATCATGTATAGGAGCTTTGGCTTTTATTTCTTTATTGACATCGGTATGAAATGGAATTCCTTGTCATGAATTTTGTAACCACCCATTTGTTCAAATAGAATCCATGTAGCTAAGATTTTTTTTTTTCTCTGTTAGATTGAAGTTTTGTGGAAAGTACTGTCATCTTCTGGATTACACCATGTCTGTGTTGTTAGAGCTGACTGATTTGTCTATAGATATAGCGGATGCCTTTAGTTTCAGCTTCTTGTAAGAGAATAGTGACTAGAGATTTTGAAATTGGCTGCAAAAAAGACCTGTTCATACTAGAATTCCTTCTTAAAAGCAGTTACTATTATCATTTGAAAGAAATTTTGGTTACCCAAACATCTATTCCAGGACAGTAATCCAGGGCCTGTTTGGATGAGGAGAAAAGTAGGGACCCATATAAACATATTTCATCCTGTCTAGCTTCCTTCTATAGAAGAAAAGAAATTCTCCTCTGAATTACCTTTTCTATAAGAGAGAAGTTTTCTCCAATAGGAGCAGAGATAGCAACTTTTTTTTTTTCCGGTGGAAAGGAGGAAATTGTATTAGCAGCAAAAGATCAGCGAGCATTAGGCTTAATTACATTTGAGTCTCAGAGAACCCGGGATTCATCCCTTCTAGAGACAAAGTGACTATGTATCTGACTTGTCCCTCCCTGACCCAAATTGTTGTCTACATAATTTTGCATCATCATGTGATTTGTACATATATTCGATGCCAAATCGCTGGTCAAATGAATGTCCCAGAGACTGAAAAGTAAGGACTAAATTTTGCCAATGCATCTGCAGCCCTTTTAGCAGTCCTACGACCAAGTTGTATCCCCCAATGACGAAGTCCTAGGACCGAATTGTATCCCCCAATGAAGAAATTGGAAGATCTTCCCATCACCTTCTTCGGAGTGATCATAAATTTCTAAGCTAAAGAAACTTGACTTGTGATCATGATGCAATGATTTTCTAGGAAGAAGATTAGGATCAATAGGTTGATATTGAAAAATGCAGGCATTCCTCATCGTCCATGTAAACCGTACCACTGTCTTCTCCAATATGTCTTCTAGCTGGGGTCGAACCATGCCATAACCCACTTGAAAAGGAATCAAAATGATGTGGATTCAGAAATGGAAAGTTCAAAATGCTCCAAATTCTACTAGTGTAATTGGATATTTCATTATTAGAAGTGGTAGTAATTATGTATTAATTGTTTTGAAGAAATGTTCAAAATGGTTCTCTCCTACAAAGTTTTCCTCTATTCAAATATACGCGTGGAGAATCACTACTAGTGAAAAATGGTGAATCTCTACGAGTGGGTTCTCCACGCTAGACTTGTCTTCTTATCTCAATCTGGTTAGGATTCTCCACTTTGTTTGGTAGTCATTAAAAAGGCCCAAGGTCTGTTTGGATGAGGACAAAAGTTGGGGAAAATGTTAACACTGAGAAATAGGTGGAGAAGGAGCTTATTGTGGACATTTTTGTCCACTTGATGTCCTGTGCTCATGAAATGTGAGAGTTGCTGACCCTTCCTTCCTTTGTTTTCCATACATGTGCGGCCCATGTGGAACATGTTTTACCAATTTGGTGAGTTTGATAACTGGGCGGTCCTCTAAGTGATTTGGGATCTTCCAAAATCATCTCTGGCAGGATTATGATATTTTTTACCACTCTTCAATTCTTTCTTTTTTTTTTTTTTACTATCGGAGGGCTCTCAACCTTTTGGGTTGGATTAATCCCTCCGGGTTTAGAGGGAAGCCGGGTAAACTCCCCTGTAGCTCCAGTTTGGTACTGCAGTTTTGAACCCACGACCTTCGAATGCAAACCATGATCCTAGCCAACTGAATTACCCCTTAAAATACCACCCTTCAATTCTACACAATTGTTGTAACCCTTTCTCAAAATCTATTTGCAGGCTAGGCCCGGTAGGGAAGTAGAGTTGATGTGTCTAATCGTAAGGCAAATGGTCGAGAAATTCAACGCCACTATTCTGAACAGCTTGGAGCAGGGCCTTGTTTTCGCACTATTACTTACTGATAGGAAAAGAATGAATTCTATGGGATCGACTGCCCATAATAAAAACCTGATGTGGATGGAAGTTTTCATTTTTCAACCAAAACCATTTACCTTTGGTTGATGAATGTGGCTCAACTGCCGAACCGTTGTTGTAAATAGCTAGCTCTATAGGCCTGGGAATGGGGATGGGCTGGGCGCTTCATTGAGGAGAGAAGTTGGGTCATTATGATCTGATATAGTCATAGATAGTGACATGTGTTTGTCGGATGCCCAAGAAGCAGTGAATACGAATGGGAATGGGCAGTCCAGAGAAGGAAGGGCCTTTTGAATTTTCCATGAGTCTATGGTTCAGAGAATCCAGACTTGTGGAAATGCAGAGGCTTGGATTAAAGGTTTTTGGTAGGGGTGTGCATAGTTTGGTTAAAACTGATAAATCGAATCGGACCGACTGACCGTTAACCGAATTTACCGGTTATTCTTACTCGATTGGGCGGTTCGGTTAAACATGTTTGAATATTTCGGTTTTCGGTTAACGGTTCGGTTAACAGAAAAAATTAACCAAATTAACCGAACCGAACCGAAATTATAACATACTATATAAATATATAATTATATAATAAAATGTGTACATGTATATAAATGAAAATCTATTAATACTTAGATAAAAAATTCAAAATAAATATAACATACATCAATTAATAAGTATTAATTCATGTTACCAAGTACCAACTTAGTAACTTACCAGTTACCATGTAATGTAGCACCTTCAATATATTATATATTTATATTTATCAAGATTGCAGAACTACTGGTTGCACCATTGTAGAACTAATGTTTTCAATTCATTATAATTAATGGTTGCATGGTTGCTGCAAGTTGCATGTGTATAGAGTGGCCTTTGGGCTTTGGCCCAAAATAATGAAAATATAAGGCTTTTGTGAACTTAGCTTTTGGGCTTTGACTTTGGCCCAAAATAATTGGGATTAACCGAATTGACCGAAATCTAAACCGATATTTTAGGTTAACCGAACCGATGGTTAATCCGCTAAAAAATTTTGGTTTGGTTAAATGGTTGAAATTAACCAAAAAAATTTGGTCAGGTTAAAAATATGTCAATAACCGAACCGACCGACCGATGCACACCCCTAGTTTTTGGGACTAGAATTACCGTAGCAAGCTTGTGCGGCGGTTTTTGTTTTTTACAGAAGAGAGATGGTAGTGTGTCTGTCAGGGAGAAGAACATGGTGGTGTTGACTAGGCATAACAAACGGGCCATGCCGGCCTCCAAGCTCAGCCCGCCCGTGCAAGCCCGGCCCACCAGGGAAAAACCCTGGCACGACACGGCCCACTGTACGGCCCGCGCCGGCGGGCTAGGCGTGCCTCCATATTTTTTTTATTTTTTCTTCTTATCAGTATTAAAAATAAAAATTAGAACACAAGCATGGAGAATGACAAAGATATTTAAGTGGTTCGGTCAAACTCGACTTACTCCACTGAGAAGAGAGAATCATTTGGATCTTAACTTCTCGAAAGTTTCTAAATAGGATTACCTTCAAAACCTTACAATCTTTTTAGAAAATAAAAATAAAAAAGAATGAAAAACTTATATATTTACAAATTACCATGAAGGAAAAAGTAAAAAATCAGATTTGTAGTCCACTAATGTATTCTGCTGGATCATAATTTTTCACTGATGTCAACTCTTGCTTCATCTTATCTGTCAAATACCAGTCTCGTAGGCAAACATAACACTCCACTATTTCTTCAGTTATATTTGTTCTTCTGTCATCTACCACACATCTACCTACACTAAAAGCCTCTTCTGATGTTATAGAAGACATTGGAATAGTCAATATATCATGAGCCATGGTGGCCAACACAGGATAAATGGTCTCTTGTTGCTTCCGCCATGCTAAAAGGTAAAAAATAGATGCATCATGCACCCGTATTACACTGACGTCAATATACGATGATAACTCCGTCACAGTGTTACATGAGCTTGAGCTGGATATCGTGCTCGTGGACAGGGAAGAATACCATATATCCCACTCACCAACACCTGTTTACTGGACTTCTAAATGGCTCATACTAAGCCCAGTTGTACCCATTTGCTCACAGTAAAATTGAAAAAGTGCTTGTAAATTTGCCCTTATAGTTGAAAAAATATTTAAATCTATATAATTCATATTTTTATTTATTCCATCAATAAAAAATTATACACCACTTAATTTTAACATAGGATGAAACACAGCAGCTAAAGAAAATGTCATCGGAGCCTCTTTCCAATATTTATTAAAATTTTCTTTCATGTCTCTAATAGTGCTACTCAGTAAAAAATGATCTCTAAATCTACTGAATTGTAAAGTAATTTTAAAAAACTTCATTAGATGTGTGATAATATATCCCGAAAAAAAATAATGTTGAAGTATAAAAAGCTTCTAATAAATCTCTTATATAGGCACATAACTCCCAATGTTCATCACTAATCATCAAATCTTGTGCATGAAAAGTACAAAATTCATTCAAAACAGTTTTCTGGTCAAGTGCATTGTTTAACAAATCATACATAGAATTTCATCTATGTTATACCTCTTTAAGCATTTTAAAAGCTGAGACGTCTTGCCTCGCACATATTTGGGCATATAATTGTCTTCTTTGTGAGGAGCAGAAAATAAATCTAGCAATGTCTTTAATAGCATCTGTGTAACTCACAATATGCTTTAAAGCAACCTTTGCAATGAGATTTAAGATGTGACATACACATCTATTTTGAAAGATAGAGCTATCTATCAAAGTTGCAAGTGACATTTGCATTCTCATTAATTCAATAGCCACTGTATTATTACTGGCATTATCAAAAGTTACAGATAAAGTTTTTTCATTAATATTATATTATCTAGTTTTTCCAAATTAAATAAATGTACTTATTCCATTACCATTGTGTGGCAATTCAAGACAGCTAAAACTAATTATACGTTTATTAATAACTCATTTTGCATCTATATTATGTGTAGTAATACAAAGATAACTATCACCCCCTTTAGAAGTCTACATATCTGTGGTTATGACTATTCTACTAGGAATTTCTGCAGGGTAATTTTTTATATTTGTTTTCTCTTCCTGCCAGAGTCTAATAGCATCATTTCTGGCTGTATTTCTTGAAATATTGTGAAATTGTGGTTGGCAGTATTGTTGGACCCATTGTTCAAAAAACTCATTTTCAACAAAAGAAAATGGTAATTCGGATAACATAATCATTTTAACAAGATTTTGTCTAGCACTTTGTGCATTAAAAGAAAAAAGACCCAAACTACTACTACTACCACCAACACTACCAGTAGTAGAAATTTGGGTCTGTGAACCAGGCCTCCATGCCCCTGCATCCTTTGGCTTATGTAAGGCTAAACATGTTTTCCCATGTCTTGTCAAATGACCGGTACCCCCTTTGGACTCGGCACTATAAATCTTACTACAAAATTTGCATTTTGCCTTTTCAAATTTCTTTCCACTTTCAATGACATCAAACCATGTAAATACATCCCAAACTATTGAAGTTCTATTCATCTTGTTTGGTTTACGGGAACTCTGAGTCTAAGGAAAGGAGAGTAATAAATAACCTACTTCATCTTGTAATCCAATAAAGTTTTCTTCTACCCCTAAATTAAAGGAAGAAGATTTTGTGGGAAATCTTCTAGCCATATTTCAAAAGAATAAATTTATAAATAATAACAGTAATAGGCTAATAGCCTTCTTTTGTGATAATTAAATAAGAAAGGGGAGAAAATTAGAGTTAATATAATAGGGAGATGCTCCTATGAGAGATACTCTCACCTTACTATGAGAGATAAGGTGGAGGCCCTCACATCCATATCCAATGCCAAAAACTTACATGTGAGGGCATCCACCTTATCTCTCATAGTAAGGTGAGAGATACTCTCACAGGAGTACCTCCCATAAAATATAATATAAACTTATATATATGGAATCTCAAATTTAAATAATATAAAATACCTCTAAATCTTTGAAGGCCTCTTTAATCTTGTATCTTGATGACTTGATCTTTGGCCCTCCAAAAACTTCTTAGAGAGAGTGAAAGAGTTTATAGAATGCTTTGAAAAAGAGTTAAAGAATGAGAGAGTTGTGTAAATTGGTTAGGAATGAGTTTGTAAATTGGTGAGGAATGAGAATGAGAGGGTTAGGGTATTTATAGACTTAGTAAAATGAAAAATGACATAAAATACCCCTTATATGACCGTTTTATAGCTGTTGGGGGCGGGTAAAATGGACTTTTGAAAAAAATATATATAGTCGTTTTTTTTGTTGGGGCGGGCTGCAGGGGCCAGCCCACGTGCCAGGTGGGCCTGGCGGGCTGAGCCAAACAGGCCAACGGGCCAACAAGCCTCGGCCCACGTCATGGGCCGTGCCAGGCCGACCCATTTGACATCCCTAGTGTTGATTGATGAGTTCCAAAGAAATTCTGAGTTTTTTTTTCTTCTTTTGCATCTTACTTTGTAGCTCAAATTTCATTATTATTATTGTTGTTGCTGCTGTTGCTGCGGTGGTTGTTGCGGCGGCGGCGACGGGTGGTGCTGGTGGTGGAAAATAGGAGATTGAACACAATAATTTTTAATTATTATTATTATTATGTTTGGTACTGTCTATGCACATGTGGGAAGAGGACATACTAGGGATTGAAACTTGCGTAAGTCATAACTGTGTGAGAGATGAAGTTGCTGACCAACTGAGCAGCCCATGGTTCTCCAAAGCATTTTATTAGAGGAGGAATAGAGAGAGTTATAGGAAAGCAGAAAAGCCTTACTGAAGCATTAAACTAACAGCTATATCATCATCATCATCAAAGCCTCATCTCAACTATGTTGGGTTCTGCTACATGAATTTTGTTTTTCCATACCGATCTATCTTGAGCTATATCCTTAGCTGAGTTAATACTTTTTCAGATTTATTTTTAGTATATTCATCCACCTCTTGAGCTAGGGATGGCAACGGGTCGAATCGGAGGTGGACATGCTTCATATCCTAATCCAATTCTCCGTCTCCATATCCGCTCCGATCTCCGAACGGATATCCATTCTATCATCCATCCCCGCCTCCAAATGGAGATCGGATATCCAAACGGAGAATCGGATATCCGAATCATTAAAAAAATATTAAAAAGACAATATAAATCAAAGTATAATTTAAGCAATAAAAACATTAAAAAGACAATACAACTCAAAATATATCCAAAAATAAACTTCCAAAATAAAGTCATTCAAGTTTCAACACACTTACACAAGTCATACAAATCCCAATTACTGAAGTGTTCTCTGTAATATATTGATATATATGGTGTAATATATATAATATTATATAAGATAAGGGGGAAAATTGCAATTAAGGGTTAAACGGAAATCCAAACGGGTCGGAGATCGGATATCCAAACGGATATTCGGATCGTATACCTCCATATCCGCCTCCTATCCGATCTCCGAATTTTTTTCAAAACCCATATCCGAATCGACCCGATCTCCGAAAAAATCTCCGAAATCCATATCCAAACAGAGCGGGTATCGAATCGGATCGGATCGGATCGGACCAGATGGAATTGCCATCCCTACCTTGAGCAATGTGTAAGAAAAATCAAATAAATAATTGATAGGAAAGCATGAAAGTCACCTGAAGAAAGCTCTTGGGCCTGAACTGCTGCATAGTGGGTGTATATGCTCCCTGCTTTTTAGGGGTATTCAGGGGCTGATCCCCTATTACATACATTTTGTATATAGGCTCATCTAGAGGTGGCAATCGGGTCAGGTTGTGCTAAACGGGTCAGACCCATTTATTAAACGGGTTAGACAAGCATTCGTTTATTAAACGGGTTGGAAACCCCTAACCTGCACTCACCACGGGTCAATCCGACCCGACCCACTTACACCCACATAACCATTGCAGGTTATACAGGTCAGGTCGATCCGCATAACCCACATCCATCTATTGAATCAATCGACTCAACCATGGTTCCGTGCCGACCAAAATTGACTTTTAAGCTCAAGTTTGGTCTAATCTCATTTCAACAATCATTTGATACGCATTACCTTGCTTTCCATTCATTATTTTTTAGCATATGCATTAAAACAATCAGATTCAATTTAGCTTAAATAAGCGGGTTATGAGGGTCAAGCGGGTCAACCCTAACTGACCTGCTTAATTGCGGGTTATGAATACTTGATCCGCGACCGACCCGCCCATCAAACGGGTCGGATTAAGCGGGCAATACGTGGGTCGGGTCATGTTTTGCCACCTCTAGGCTCAGCTCGGGCCAAACATTTAGAGGGCGCATGTGCTCAATATAGGAGTAAATCTCAAGTCCAATCGCTAAACAGGCTGATCTTGAACAAGTTTTGTCTAGGCCCATGAACACTTTATAGTTTTGTTGAAAGTTTTACCTACATTATGGTTAGGGCTAAGGCTAAGAGTGGCCATGAGTCTCATGACAGATGAGGCCCAGCCAAACTGCAGACCTGCTTTTGGATGGATTTAAACTGCTTAAAGGCCCATGGATTACATTTGGCCCAATAAATAAATGGCCTCCACCAAGTGTCTGCAGAGAGTGATGGCCAGTTAAATAGCATGGCTAGACCCAACATAACACCAATTGATCAATCCAACTCAGCCCATTTGCATCCTTAAAATAAGATGAGGCCATATCAGATCAGGGCTAGAGGTGGCATTGGGATGGGTTGCCACCAGGTCGGGTTGAGCACTGCAGGTAAAATAAATAGCCTCAGCTCAAATACAACTCATTCTGGCAGAATATAGTCAGTCACTCTAGGGGTCAAGTCTGACCAGATGAGAGGGTTGTAGACCCTAAATTGAGATCCGATCAAGGCCTCTTATACAGAGATGTAACTGATCCACATCTCGATCTCAACTTAAGCTTGACTTGGAACTCAAGGAGCACAGTTTGATTTTTGGCTTCATTTACCGAGCTCAAGTTCGGTCTTGGAACTGGCTTATTTCAATCATACATAACTTTGTTACATTCACAAACCAACCTTGAGCTTAAACTTGGGCTTGGGATCATTAAACATGTTAATCATCAAGCCAGGTTCATGCTTGAGCTCGAGCCAAGCCATTAACGGAGTTGAGCTCTGGCCTATTTATAAGAAGAAATCCTAACTCTAGCTTGAATTGTACGAGCTCAGCTTGATTACCTCACAAGTCAAGCTTGAATCGAGCTCGTTCGAGCACGATCGAGCCTCAGAAGCTAGGCTTCATACATTGACAGCCCCACCACTAAGCCTGCGCGATGGCCCAAATCCATTGTTATCAGATTCAGGATCTGGCAGATTGGGCCGGACCTAGGTCCATTGTCCACCCTAGGCCTAGCCCTTCCACATAAACAATAGCAAGTGAAAATCTCTTTCAAAATAAAACCTTTCTTTTAACTTCTAACCTACTTTCTGTTTCTACCCAAACGGCACAAAACCCTGTCTTCTCATTTCTCCCTAAAACTCTAGACCGATTTCTCCAGAAAGCTTGGATTTCTCCTTCTCTACAAGCCAGCTGCAGTAAAGTAAGGTTTTTCTCAACCTTCTATGCTTTCTCCTTTCTGGGTTTTTTTTGCCTTCTATCTCTCCTTAGCTGGCACTTCAATGTAATCTATTGGGAGTTTGTATTGGAATTGCTCTTATCTCACATGATAAGTTCTTCGATTTTCTGTGGGTTTCTGGAGTATAGCAAGGGGTTTATTGCTAGGTATGTTTTAAAGTACGCCATTCAGTGCTAATGTCATAAACTGAACGCTTACTGTAATTTTGGGAGGACTTTGATTAAAAAGTTTCAAGTTTTTTTCAAGAACCAGTTCAGTTGGAGGGTTATTTTTGGTGTTTGGAGGTAATTTTTGATGTATAGTCTGATGGGTATTTGTTTACTGTCATGCGGAAATGGAAAGCTCTCACTTTGTTAGTAGATATCTATTTAGGCCACAGAACTCACATTTGTTTGGGGGTAATTGGTAGATTTGGATGCGGGTTTTTGAAATGGAGTCGGATGGGTGAATGCTTTGTTGTCAACTCGATTTATTTCATTGGGTTTCTAGCACCAAGAAACCCCTATCAATGAGTAGAAAAGATTTTGGATTCCTCCAACGGCTTCTTCTTGGAAAGGTACGCTTATCTAACACGTATTCTACTGCTTCATCTGCGTCGCTGGTTGATGACCACACGTTCAATTCAGACTCAAATGCTGGAACTGTAATCACCACTGATGAAAATCGTGAAGAGAAGAGTCTTTGTATCAGCAGAAGTCATTCTCTCTTCACTTTGGCGACTAGAGTACTCCGTTCTTTGAGTTGGGAAGCTGTCAGGGAAATAAGCTTTTCAGAGGCAGTTGAGAAGCATGGAATATCTCATTCTGTTGACGTTTTTTCAGTTATTGTCCATATCTTTGCATCGGCACGAATGGAAAGGGAGGTATATTGCCTCCTTAGACAGGTTGTTCGTTACCACAAGACTAGTGTGAATTGTGATGCTTTTGGACTGTCCACTGCATTGGTTGAATTGTCGAATGATGCCGAAACTACTTCTGTTGTTTCACAAATTCTCATTAAGGTTTTTGTGGAGTCCAAGATGGTTGAGCAGGCTGTAGAAGCATTCTTGCAGGCTAAGAAGATCGGACTGAAGCTGAGCATATCCTCATGCAACTTTATGCTCAAGTGTGCAGTTGAGAGGAACAAAGCTGAAGTGGTTCGGTGCTTGTTGGATGAAATGAAGAACTCTGGCCCTCCACCCAATGTATACACTTACACCATCTTGATGAATTTCTACTGTCGAGAAGATATGGGTCAAGCCACCGAGATTCTATCAGAAATGGAAAAGAATGATGTTAGCCCAAGTGTCGTGATGTATAGTACATACATTCATGGGCTTAGCCAGGCTGGAAATACTGAATTGGCATTGATGTTACTTCATGAGTTGAGAGACAAAGGGATGCCTTTGAATAGTTACTGTTACAATGCTGTTATTCATGGGCTATGTTGTAAAGGTCAACTGTACGAGGCCGAGATGGTTTTGAAGGAGATGAAGAACTGTGGGTTGTCGCCAGATGTTCATAGCTACAACATTCTCATTGACGGATTTTGCAATAGAGGCAATGTACAACAGGGATTTAGCCTTTATGATGAAATGGTAAGAAATAGAGTAAAGCCTAATCTTGTTAGCTATAGCTCACTTCTGGATGGTCTTTGTAGAAAGGGAGAGATGGACACTGCATTGAATTTGTTCCATAAACTTGTAGATTTTGGTTTTAAGCATGACCATACTGCATACAACATCTTGATCAATGGTTACTGTAAGCATGGGGATTTGGATGCAGCCCACAGGATTTTGGAGGAGAAGGTTGGAAATGGATTGGTTCCCGATGCTTTTGATTTTAACTGTCTACTATGTGGCTATTGTAGAAGTGGACGCTTGGAGAAGGCTGTGGAGCTTTTTAAGAATATGCCAGAAATGGGCATATACCCAAATGTAATTTCATGCACAGTAATTGTTGATGGTTATTGCAAGGAAGGGCTTGTCCTTGAAGCTTTTGAGCTTATGGATGAAATGCTCGACCGGGGTATTATTCCAAACTTATTTACCTATAATGCAGTCATTGATGGGCTATGTAAGGAAAGGAAATCTGAGCAGGCCTTGGAGATTTTTGAATTCATGGTGCAAAGGGGGCTCGTTCCAGATGTTGTTATTTATAGTACCCTTATAAATGGTTTTGCCAAAGAGTTGAACTTGGATGTGGCTCGTAAGTTGTATGCGAGGATGTCAAAAGAAGGTGTCACACCCAACACCTTCACGTATACAAACCTTATCAATGGATACTGCAATTATAATGGAATTCAGGAAGCTCTCCATTTGTTTGAGGAGATGATTCAAAAGGGGCTGATGCCTGACACAGTTGCCTACACATCAATTATTGCCGGATGCTGTAGACATGGAAATATGAAGAAGGCTTTGGAGCTTTTCACCACAATGGTGCAAAGTGGTCTTTTGCCTGATGTTGTAACTTACACATGTCTTATAGATGGATATTGCAAGAAGAGTATGATGGACAAGGCGGTCTCGTTGTTTGATGAGATGACAAAACTGGAAATAAATCCTAATAAGGTAACTTATACTTGTCTGATCAGTGGATATCGCAACATGGGCAACTTGGGTAAAGCACATGAGTTGTATGAGAAAATGTTGGAGGGTGGTATTTTTCCAGATGATATAACCCTTATTGCATTGGGTTTGAAATCGTATGTGGATGAGAAAGGTCGAGCATCCAAAAGAGTCACATCGCTTTCACATGTGATGTTCAGTTGTGGATCCTCCCAAACTGATGTACCCTTGGTAAGTAATATAGCATAAATATTCTTTAGGGAAAAGGTCTGTAGCCAAACATTGAACCAAACGGTCTTGATTTATTGCCACTCTACTAGTCATTTTACAGTTGGTGAATCCAAACTGCTCATGTGCACTTAGGGAAACACACAATATTAGCCGTCCAATTTGTGGAAACCAAATGAGCAATTTAAAACCATGGAACTTTCAATTAGTCGAGACTAAAAGTGGAAAATCCCATTAATTGGATGGCTAAGGTTATCCAATGGCCTTATGTAATGCAGGCGTTCAGCTATGGACCCATTACGTGGATGAGATTCTTACCATGTATTTTTTGATCCTTCTCTTAACTGTTACTTTATTTATTGGTCACTCTCTGTGTAGGCCACTGGATGGAGAGTTATGACCACCTAGTTTGGATGGTTTTGCGGCATGCCGCATCAACTGTGATACCCATCACATTGTGTAGATCATCAAAAATGCGTCCCGGCCCAACCTGGCTTGATTTCCCCTGGCCCAACCCGATAGACCAAATGACCTTGAGCAGAGACCGGCATGATTATTATTCAGGTTTGAAGTTTAAATTCTTATCTAACCAAACGTGACCTGACCTAACACAATTAGTAGTGTAGTCCTGAAACCTTATCTGTGAAGAGGCTCAGGACCTGATGATTGGCATGACACATTGACACCCTTGCAACTTCAAATTGTTCAATAAAATCATAGGATTTTATTAATGTTTTGGCTTTTGTATGATTTCTAGTATTTCTTGTCTAGTTTATTGTGCATATGATGTCTAAAGTTTAAAAATGACCACCTAACCTCTGGAGAATACATTAAGCGGAATGTATCACCTTGGCCATGAGTTTTTTAATTTGTACAAGTTAGGCCCTTAAATTCCGTGATCAAAATTCTAGACTCTGGATAGGCCACAGTCCAAATATAGCTAGATTTAGAAGTTCCTAACCATATACTATTTGGCCTTTTTTGCATTGGAAATGGACATTCATCCTTTTTTTTCCTAGCCATCTTTTTGTGAGGTCTCAATAGAAGGATTTCCCTTGTTTCCTATAGTAAATTTTGGTGCATAATTGTGGTGTAACATTGAGTTTCTATGCCTGACTGTTGCTTATGGTGTTTGATTTCTGCAGTGCTCAGGTCTAAGAGTTGTAGACAGTGATCAGAGCCTGTGATGATTCCATCCGCTTAAATTCAGTTGTATTGTTGGTTTACCATCCTCAACAGGTGAGCACTGTAGCTGTAAACTTGGCTCAATAGAGAGAAGAGGAAAAAACAAGCATCATTCAATGCACTGACTAGGATAACCTAATATTTTCATATTATGAATCTATACTACCTTATAAAAGAGAAGAATGACGGGCTTGGTTTTTCTTCTACCCCCCCCACACCCACCCACCCACACAGACACACACGCACATCGAGTTTTTCTCTACCCCCGCCCCAACCGCACCCCACGAGGGGACCACATGCAATAGTAAAACGTTTCATTAAGTATTGTCCCATACTCCCCACCTATACTGAGTAAATATTGGAGCCACTTTCTGGTGATCTTATTCGCCTAAGTTGCCTGTTTTCTTGGATAGCTAGTATAGTATCATCTGATGGGAAATGTTCTATTCCATGATGGAGCCCACTAGATCAATATTCTATATTAACAAAATCTGGTCCCTACCTATATCATTGCTGGTTGCAAAAACTGAATTAGACTAATTACTTGCAAATCTTATTAACTCTTGTAAGATTAGTTGCCAATCTTATCCACTTTTGTAAGAATTTGGGAATAGGTTAAGATTTGCTTAGTTCTATCTGTTACCAATAAAAAAGGTGCTTATTTTGGTAATCTTCTTAAGATTGTGCTAATCTTAGATCAATCCAAAGCGATCAAAAGTTTTTAGTGAAGACAGACAATGATATTAAAGAAAGAACGAGAATATTCTAACAAACTCTTAAATGAAAATTTTATAGAAGGCTTAAGAACGAAAGAGGATATTTGGAGGGAAGTGGCTCTGTTCTTCCTAAGTTTTGGGTCTTTCCTTAGATACAATCATGTATAATTGGATGGAAGTGGCACTCCATTAGTTTGGGCTTCTCTGTTTTGGGGCTTTAAGGTAGCCTTTTTGCATTCTGCTCCTTTCTTTTTCTTTAACTAGCGTATTGCCCTTTGTTGCTTTTTTTTTTTTCTGTGTGGTGGTTGTATATATATTTGCTTTTCGGTATAATCCTTTTGTATTATTAAGCTTGTGATTACCATTAAAAAAATAAAAAAGAGGATACTTTGTTAGCAGGACATACCTTTTGATTGCAAAATTAGGATAGCAGAAGTAAGCATTGGCAAGAATGAAAACATGAAAGGTTATGGGGCCAAATGGTATCCAAATAGATGCTTGAAAATGCTTAAGAGAAATTGTATGAGTTTTGTTTCTTCATTTAAGAGAATATTTAATAAGTGGATTTTATTTGATTTAGAGCAGATTTTGATCGGAGTTCTTTCCAAATTAGGATTAGGACTCTAAACTCTATATAAAGGATTGTAATCCTTCCTTAGGGATCGTTGATTGAAATAAAAATTAGTGCTTTTCTCCTCCTTTGGTGGATTGTAGACTTTGGTGTGAAACCTAGGCATGTGATTCCTTAAGCTTCGGCTTGGAGAGTAGTCTGGCTACTCTTCCCCTACCCGTGTTGTGTCACCTAGAGGTTTGAACTAATGATTTTTAGATAAAGGGAGTATCCCAAGAGGTTATATTGATATAATTAAAGGCATGTATGGAGTTGTAACTAGTGTGAGAACTACTTTTGGAGAGACATGCGAATTTTCGGTGACCATAGGTTTGTATTAGGGGTCAACTTTTTTAGCCTTTTGATGCATGATAGACCTCAGGCCACATGTGTAGGGCCCAAGTCAATTTAGGACTTTTTATTTCACTAATTATCTGTTATTAGTTTCTAGTTTTATTTAAAGAGTTGTAATTATGTTCAGATTTCCAATTTCATTGGTTTCCAAGTTTAATTAGTTTTCTTAGGGCACAAGTTATTTATTTATTTATATGGCATTGTAGACATGGATTATCAGAGTTGATTGATTAATAGAATTGGGTTTTATCCCTTTGTGAGGTGCGTCCTCATTGATTTTTTGCGGAGACGTCGTGATAGTGTCTGCAGACACGTGCTTCATAACCTTTATTGTGCTTTGGCACTTCCACACAAGCCCTAACTCTAGGGCTTGCATCACCTTTACTTTTTTCGCATTGATTATGGACAAGTTAATTGCTCATATTCAAGAGGGTGTTCTTTGGTATATGTTGTTTGCAAATGATATAATGTCGGTGGACAAATTGAGATATTTCTTGAATGTGGAACTTGAGAGATGGCAAGATGCTTTAGTATCCACAGGCTTGAAATTAAGTTGTACAAAGATGGAATATATGAATTGCAACTTCAATGGGAATGTGCAAAGATATGTAACTCCTGTGTGAATTGAAAGCTCAAGAGATAATATTACAAAGAGATTACTTCTAATAACTTGGCTTTATAATTAATAAAGATGGAGAGATTGAGGATAATGTCAGACATAGGGTAAGAGATGGATGGTTGAAGTGGAGACTTGCTTCTAGTGTAACTTGTGATCGATGTTTACCAACAAGATTGAATGAAATATTTTACAAGATAGTGGTCAACCAACTATGGCCCATGGAGCAAAATGTTTTCCAATTAGGAAGCAGCACATTCCAAAAATGACTGCATCAAAGATGAGAATGTTGAGATGGATGTGTGGTAAAACTAGGAAAGATATAGTCAGAAATGAGCGCATTCGGGAGCATTTAGGGTAGCATCATCAATTGGGGATAAATTAAGAGTGACTTGATTGAGATGGTTTGGACATGTCCAACACATGCTAACAATGGCGCTGGTAAGAAGATTTTCTATGTAGGTTGATGGCCTCTCAAGGTAAAGGGGTAGGCTGAAGAGGGCATTGATGGTAGTGAGGACATATCCGAATAAGTGGAGCTAGGGGTGTTCGCAGGCCAGCTTAGATATCTAATCTTGGCACGTTTAATATTTGGATTAAATGATAGAAAGCCTAAAGCTTGTGCTGACTTGGCCCGGCTTAAATAGGGAGTGCTTGTAATTTTGTGATAAATTTGTCCAAATAATTGCTAGAAAGCTCGAACAAGGGCCATATTGACTAAACGGGCGGGCTCGGACTTGACACTAATGGCCTGTGTTGGACTTAGGCCGGATACAGGCTTGCTTTTCTAAAGTCAAGCCAGGCATGGATATGCCTTAGCTTGCTTGACCTAGCCACAAACACCTCTAGTGTAGCCTATCCAAGGATTTTTCCTAGGTTAGATTGGAAAATTCATGTAAGTTAACAACAACATAGTTGGGAAAAGGCTTTGATGATGATATGATGATTAAGATTGATCCAAGGGGCGTAAGTGGGCCCCACCAATTGACTAGTGGGCTTTTGGCCAAGGCCAATGGGCTAGGCGATCATCGGCTTGGCCCAATGATCCAGTTGGTATGGGCTAGGCCCAATGGGTGGGTCTAATGTTAAAGTATTGCTGGGGCTTCTTTTCAAAATTTTTGCCCATGATGCACTTGGACTTAATGTCCAACCCCAGCAAAACCCATTGATTTAATGAGACCTGATGAATAGATTAGCCAACTGAGTAGTCGAAGAAATAGAAGAAAGAGTGATAGTCCCTTGGCAAACATGTAGGCAGACAAAATGACAACAAATCTTGATGCATTTAGGTGTACACACTGGTCAATTTTGATTTAGTTTTGCTGAACCATGCAGAAATTCGGTCCTTTTCGGTCAAAACAGTCCGAATTGCTATATTTTGGTGGAAACATGTCCTTTCGTGTTTTTTTTTTTTTAATTGTCCCCCACCACCACCACCACAAACAACAACAACAACAAAAAAGGGAAATAAAACCCTCCTTTTCCCAAAGATTTATCCAAAGCCTTATTCTGTCTTTTAGAAATAGAAGAAGAGAGGGTGAAGTGTACCTCTTTGTGGTTGGGGGGTTTGGGGTTGTGCGGGGTGGGAAGAGATAGAGCTGATTGAAACGAGAGGGCTGCTAGAGCTCCTACGTGGCTCTTCTTCTTCCTCTTTTCTTCCTTTGTTATCTTGTTCGCTCTCGATGAAAGGGGCAAAAAGGTTGTGGGCCTATGGCCCCTTTCTCCCAGGGTGTCAAAACTTGGCCAAGTCTGAGCTGACTCGATTGACTCGACTCTGACCTATATAGAGTCAGTTCAGGAACGACTTGGCTGAGTCCCGATAAATCTCTCTATTCTTCGGTCAACACAAAAATGCCCTTTCCCAACATTTAAAAAAAAAAAAAAAAAAAAAAAAAAAAAAAAAAAAAAAAAAAAACCCTCAAAACCCAAAGGTATAGACCATGAATCAAACATCCTAAAAACCCTATAAAAGAGAGTTGAAATGGGGATCAAAGAAAGGTGTAGAGAAATAACCGCTCTACCTAATTACCCCTTTTTTACTATTCCATTTCTTTGTCATCTTTCAACAAGCAAATTTTTAGCCGGTGTACGCTAAGAAAGCTCCAACGTTGACCTAAAGTCTTTTACGGTAGCATCTTTAATTTGTGGGCTCAATAGTGGGTCCCACCTATTAAAAATCTTAACCGTTTGAAATAAATGTCCCACTTATTGGGCCCTAGCCAAATTTAACTCTAATAGGAAATAGGGACCTACCATTCTTCACTCTAATAGGAAATGGGTCCACTGTTTAGAGTGATCAAATATAACTTTTTATAATAAAATTGAAAAATACCCCCAAAATTTAGTATTTTTTATAAAAAAAAATCCTGAGTCACCATGTTTACTTAGGTGCATACTTCTTTGTCCACACTGCAGTTCATGAGTAAGCCATAAATGAAGGAATCACATTCAGCCTCAAACCATAGTCTTGCATGCATCATAATTCATACCACATTTTGTGGAATGTACTGCAGTGTTTTTATTTTTTATTTTCCCGCACCTAGGTCTGAACATGCATTAGTGTCCCTTTTTTCTGGTCGATTTTATTAATCTCTCTGTCTCGGGCACTGGACAGAGGCAGTTATATTCCTCAGTGTGTGCTCAGTTTTGCTTGACTGTGTCTTTGATTACGTAACAGTTACTCTTTAGTGACAGGTTATAATAGTGCCGAGCATTAAGGAGAGCTCACATCACATGCTTAATGAGAGCAAAAAACTTGAGACGAAGGTGGGACATGTGGCAGGTAGGTATTTTCTATTCCAATTTACTCACTGGTAGAAGAGGAAGATGCCTTCAATTGATAACTTCATACTTTTATATATATATATATATTTATTTTTTTTACTGTCAGGTTCTTGAAATCCAGAAACACCAAACAAACTGATGAAGCTGATCCAGAAATAAATGATGAATCAGGGGAATTGGAATATTTCATGTAGCAGTGAACAAGCAGCAATGCATTAAAGACAGATGTTTGGATGGGCTGGTGTGTCTGAATATACCCTAAATTTAACAGGGTTAAATATTTTGGCACAGTAGCCGATTGGTTGTTCCACATGTTTTGGGAGGCATGGAAATAGGGAACATCAGGTGGGATAATGTCTTTCCAGTTTCCCATTTTGCTCCAAACACAGAGTGAAATGAATGTCTATCCATTCTTTTATTATTTCCATGACTACGACGTTTCAGAAATAAAAAAGAGAGGCCATTCCTTTCATGTCCTACTGGCTATTAGATCGGACTGACCATGTGGATGTCCATGGCAGTGCTTTGATTGCTTTTGTCATCTGAAAGGTATTTTAAACTGCTAATCTTATATAGTGGCAAAGGTTTCTTTAAAAAATTAATTTTTGCATCCAACTGTCCAAGAAAAATACATTGGGGCTGGCTTTTTACTGATGGAGGTTAATGGTTACAACAATCACAGGGGACTGGTACTGTGGGATCACTGATCAAGGATGTATAGCTAGTGACAACGATCCCTTTGGTGGAAATCATGTTGAAAGAAAGCAACGGAAAAAAGTTAGGAGAGGTAGAGAGATGAAGAGTGAAAGAAGAGAGGATGGTTTCAATGGATCCCTGGCCCTCTATTTTATGAACTTATTGATGTTAACAAAATTACCAAGAAGTTCCCTTGAAACTATGTAATTAATTACAGGAACAAACCTAATCATATGGAATGCATATGATTTTCTACAATAGTCCTGGATTAAATTCTTATTTGTGTGATCGCAAATTTTGGGCATGTTGTATTCAATTGAGTAATCTAAGAATATTTGATGATATATCAATGATGAATTGATTGTTTCTTTAGCGGTGCATAGCAAATGATACATTAGCATCTGTCATTTGAGGAAGGTCTTCAAACTTTTTTCCCCTCTTGTTGATAGATATTCTCAAGAGGGAATATGATCAGTGTGAGGTAGAGGGGTAGAAGCAAACTTACAACTGATGATAACAATGGAGAATTATCAAAACAACTCTTTTCATGGAAGGAGGTGAGCATCTAATGGAGGATGTGCATGTGATCATACACAAGGCCATAGATGTCAGTTGGAAGGAAAAGTGATTCCCAAAGAGGTAAACATCATATCTAATGTGTTTTTTTTTTCTTGGTAATAATGAGTCTTTTATTGAAGTGAATTTGACAGGAAACCAACTGTTGATGAGTATGCAACTTATGCCAATAAAGATATAGTTGAGAGAACTGCAAAATCTCATCCTTTTGTGTAGAGATTTTCAGGTGATACTCATTAAAGAATTTTATTGAGGATACAATGACCGTACATGTGGCAATAAGAAGTTAATTCCACAGCCAGATGACTACTCATGTTCAACAACAAAGTTTGGTGACCATTCCAAGATTTTTATAATGAAGAAAAACAATATTCAAATTCAAACTTAAGACTGGTCCTCAGTTTTTCTCAAATGATTTTAATGTTTCAAGACTACATTTTTTTTGCTGTATAAAGTTTTTGTACTACTTTAAGAGAAGAATATAAGATTAATATTAAAGATGACTTTTACTAAATTATAAATGGTTTGCAGTTTTCCATTATAAATGCAAAGATGATGTTTTCTAGTGCACATTGGAAACGAGAGTTCATTTTGGTCACTTACATTCTAATGGTTCGACTTCATTGGAGAAAGATGATGATGATGATAGATTTGTCATTCATAGATTGTCTAATGATATCTGTGAAAGTATAAAGTGAACCCAAAGTCACCATGTGTATAACCTACTGTACATTTAGTTCTATTGTTCATATCTTATCCTGATTGTAACATTGCTGCAGATCATGTATAATACTTGTTATGAATGAATGCGAGATTTTCCCTCCTAATCACATGAGAAAGGAGAGTTTACCTCAGACGAGGTTATAATGGCGTATTAGAGGAGTTCCAGGAATGGTCCTGCCAAATCATCACTCTCGTATGCTCTTCACCTTTTCTCTATCTTAGCCTCATCCCTTCCATTTTCAACCTTACTCTTTGCATCTTTATCTTCCATCTTGGCTCCAAACCACTGTCACTATTCCTAGGTAACTTTGTTTCAATCATACTCACAAGCGAAAATAATCTCCTTAGCTGTGGATCCCATGCACCACACCAATGATTTGTATGGATGGGACTATTTCTTGTTATTATGCAGTTCTTTGATTCCTGGAGCACATGAATCTCTACAATTTGTGTAAAAATAATAATAATAATAATCTTTTGAAAATAGAAAATGGTATCCTATGAATATTTTTTTATTATAATATGCATGTGTTTTGACTATTAAGTAATAGCAAGTGGCTGCATTTGCCTTTTAATGTCAAATAAATAGCATCTCAATTCTTTGAATGCTAATATCTTACAAAGAATGTGGTTCTGATCTTTTGCTCTTTTAAAAACCAGTGTGGAGAACAACATGAAATGGGGGGAAAGTGAATCTGTTTAGGCCCCCTTTTCCCATAAGAATAATTGTATGGCCTCCTTTTTCCCATTTGACTAATTGCATAGTGATTCAACTCTGTTGGGTAGCGAGAAAAAAATCAATATAGCAAAGAGAGATCAGAATTGGCTTACTGTGGAGCCTAAGTGTAGACGCCAGTAATGCATAGCTAAAAGGAGGCTAGTTGGGAATTGCTGTTCTGACAGTATTTGAAATTCCTTATTTAAATAGACAGATTTGGAGAATACCAACCCATGAAATTTGGCCTATAGAACCATCCAAATTTCAGTTTTCAAAATATATAAGTACCTGTATGTGTGAAACCAGGTGGTGGATGGCAAACCCTCAACAAGAACTCTCATAATTCCAGCAAACAAACAAGTTAAATAACATGAAAGTTATTACAGGAGATATTCACCTTTTAGGTATTTCTCCAATTATTAATGAAGAAGCTACTTGGAAAACAAGGATATTTGAATAATAATGGAAATCTTGCTGCAACAGCATAAACGCCATTTTATGTCAAGAACCACTTCATAAATGAAGTAAAATGGAAAGAAGGTGATGTGTTTGTTTCTCTTTTGACTGTGAAAGACTCAGGGTTTTTTTTTTTTTTTTGAAGTATGCATAAATCAAGCATTATTTCTGCAATTCTTGAGGACCTGCTTCTATTTTCTAATTGATGGCATTATATTCCTCTCATTTTATTTTTAAAAGGAAACGAGTTAATATTATAGTGAATTTTCTCAAAAATGCAGACAAGATTTATGACAATGTATGTGATAAGCTTACTACCTTCTAAACAGAATGGACAAAACTGCTAGTTTAGTAAGATGCTGTGATCCTTTTATTATTTTGGAAATATCATAATCAGAAGTTCAAATCCTCTGATGTTATATGGTTTAGTGAACTCCCTAAGCTCATCATTATAAATTGATCTTTGGGGCTTTTTTTTTAACTTCAAATTGCTCAAAATCACTGCTTCACCTTGTCTTGATTTGTAAGAAAACTCATTTCAATTGAAGTTTGGCTGCTATCCTATCGGTCATGTCTGGAACACTTGATTAAAATAAGAAAGAATCAAATCACATATTTTACATGTGACTAATCTGGTATTGAGTAGAACTTCAATGAGAGTGAAAATTGGCAAATATCTAATACTGCAATGAATTTGAGTGGTTTGGAGTCTGTAGGTACTGTCGTGCCGCTCATTGATTTCTAGCGATGGGCTCTGAGAATCTCTATGCCCTGCTTTCATAGGATTTGGATTCCATGATCAGATACTGTAATTGATTCTTTCATAATGTCTACAATAAAAAAAAAAAAAAAAACTTTTGATGATACAATTACAAGGCAAGAGTTTTCAAATGTGTATACTGTTGCATAAAAAAAAAAAAAAAGAGAGTCAATCTCAACTCGGCTTATGAAGTCAACCATTTCAAGTATGGAATTGGAATCCATCTGCATCCAACACATGGAGAACTCTAGATTTTCCGAAAACACAATAAGCCTTCAAAGGGAGCACAATTTGACAGGTTAAATTGGGCAACTCACCCAACTTGTCTCTTTCAGAGGGCAGCCTGGAATTTGGATAGTGATTTTGTCGTGTTCGAGGTGGGCATCAGTTTTGTATTGTCCAAAATCCAAACCCAAACCCTTAATGTGATACTTCTGATTCAACATCATTTTTTGAGGAGAAAAAGAAAAACACAAGTCTAGACTGATATACAATAATAGTATTTCAAATCCATACTAAAAGAAATCAGTATTGGCAAGTGGCTGGCACAGTCCAAATCCAAGCCCAACTGAATGACCCCCACCTGGCTCAGCTCATTGACAGCTCTGCTCCTAGGACCTGGTTAGTGGTTACACTGTACAATTCACTGTCCCACTTTGTCTATGCAAGTAAAAAGCCGTCTAATTGAATTTCAACTCTCGTGCTGAATGAAACAAGACCATTTTTAACTTAACAATATGACATTTGCCGGCATTGATTGGTATCAGCGGTTTCTCTGTTACAGCTCATTTGAAGCTTTCAGTTCAGTAAAAAAAAATGCCTGGAAAACACATCATAGGCCGGCCCATTACCTCATGTCAACACCCAATCTATTCATTTCACAGCTACATATAAAGAAAGCCCAGGAGTAACGTGTAAGTTGGCTCTAAACCACATCCAACACTCTCTTATCTCCTTACAATCACCATTTTTCACAATATCTGTTATCATTCCTTACTTGGGATGGGATTGCTTCATATAAGTAAGAAGCTGTTATTCTTCTGCTTCTTCTTCATTTACGTCGCCATGGTGTTTTCAGCCAGTTGGAGCTCACATGCGCGCATGCTATATCAGCCGGAGCTTCCGGCGGCTGAAAGTCAGAAGCTGATTGAAAGGGACTTTGAGGTGTTAAAAGCTATGCTGCCGAAGGGGATACCAGGTGCCACCGTCTGGGCCGAGCACTGGAGGCAATTAGGCCACCGCAGACAGTGTCTCTAGAACAAAAAACCACCTATGCTTTATGTTCATTAGATTTATGTATTCATCCATTCACACATTTTTATGTTTTTACACTTCGCCTGTTACTCAAAACTTTATGATCATTTCTTTCTCTTTATCTATTACAAGTATGAAAATAGTGATCACATTCTACCCCTTCATATTCTCTATCTCCTATGCTTTCAAATAAAACAGGAAAACAACAGAGGTTGTGGGCTTGTTGTTCTTGAATCAGCAGTTCAGAACTGCTCATGAAATCTACTATTATTATCATTGGAGTTGGCTCTACTGTTGGATTTATTGCATGTAATACAAGGTAAATTATGTAACAGCCAACTCTGGTGGAGCCAAATTTGAGTTGGTTAAAATTCAAAGCAGGGCTTATTAGTCGTTCGAGTCAAGAATGATGTGTTTGGCAGTGGACCCAGATAATCTTTCTTGAGGGGGCCGTTGCGAAAATAGAAGAAAAAAAAATTTGATGGGGGGGGGGGGGGCATATATATTTAAAAAAAAAAAGAAGTATTTCATAAAATTGTGGCGGGAAGGCCATGGCCATCTTCTGCAAACCAACCCACACTACAGATATGAGGAGTGCAATTTGATGAATGCTTTCCCAGTGATCAAGTAATTAAGGTTGAATCATATTCAGTATTTGTGTAATTCACTTTACCAAATATCCAAAACATTCAAAAGATGGCCCACAAATGTTTACTGATGTAGAGGGCCCATGATTCATTGCCACAATCATGGTTTGGTTTGAAAAGTCTAATAGAGAATAACAAATAATGAATTGGTTAAATCATAAATTACTTACATTTTCTTAACAAAATAAATTTTTCATTGAATGGAGACTAGAAACATGGATCTGAATCGTCAATATAGTCTCCACTAGTTGGACAAGTACACGAGGACCAGTTGTGCGCGTGCAGTGGTGGGTTGATGGCGATGGGTGTGTTTAACTGAACAATGAATGAAAATTCTCATGATCAATATGAAGGCCTCCAAAATCAACCCCACACCCCCACCTAGTCCTACCCATAGACACAAAAGAGAGCCTTGTTGTTGACAGCCGTGATCATCAATTTAAAGGCCTCCAAAATCAATAGTTAAAAAAAAAAAAAAGTTGTATCTCAAATCAAATGGTAAACATAGTTTGAACGAGTGTCAAATGCTGGCTGGAAGAAACACCCAAGGTAGTGTTTATGAGGCAGTAGACCAAGTGAGGCCCATAAAGAGGCAGTAGACCAAGTGAGGCCCATAAACTAGTTCTCACGCTCATTATAAAATTCTCATGTGGCTATGTATCTGGTGCAAATGTCTGCACACACGACAGTGGGAACTCACCCATGGCCCGCCTGGGACCATGTCAATCGTGAGACTCTGTATGGAAACATCTCAATGAGATCTACGTGCATACAACATATCAACCCCCTTAGATCATCCTAACCCCCTTCCCCTTAGAAGGACTCAATTTTCGGCCAATCTAGGCACTACAGGCCTTTACTGATTGGTATTCTGCAGTATGTTATGACTATCTAAACTTGGTCAATGATAATAAATGTATGAAAGAGCTCTTGAGCACCAGAGTAACCAATAACTGAAACTATCCTTTGAGCCAGTAAAAGAACAAGTTGTGGCTGCGGTTATTTTTCTCAGATTAGAAACAGTTCATCGTGATTGTGGTCTATAGATCATAATTTACATCTCCCAGATGAAAGTAGCATGATTATCATATACTGAATACAACATAATACAAAATCATTGATCACAGATGTTGAATTTTTTAAGTCACTCTATCTACGGATGTTTACCTATAAAAAATGCAGGATGAAGAAACGCAAAAATCCAAAGAGCTTGGAAAGCTCATTGTCACCTACAACCCAACTCAGCCCTCCCTTCATCACTGATAGTCAGGTTTGTGCATAGCTTCTGGAGGTCAATGTAGCCAATTATGGTGTCCTCAAACACTGCATCTTCCAGCTGGGCATCGTTGAAGGTGGAGCCCGACAATACAGCATTCTTAAAAACTGCTCCTTTCAGGTTGGCCTTCCCGAAGTCGACACGATCCAGAACTGCATTTGAGAAATCTACACCTGCATGCTTCCAAAATGTTTTAGTCATTCCTATGAAAACATGCATCGTCATAGTTGATTACTTAATTCAGCTATAGCTAGATCATACCAGAAAATCATAGTCATTTTTGCTGATTTCATGGTCAAGTTCAGTTACGAGGACATAGCAGAACTTGTTTTACTCTAAGCACTAAAGAGTATTTAAGTAGAAAAGAGGGCCTCAACATGAATATATATATATATATATATATATATTTATAGAATTGTTAGATACCAAGAATTTCCACTGTTGCGTGAGAACCATGTCTGGCTCAAACATGGCCACTGAGGAACCCAGCACAACTGAGTGGTCTTACAGTCACATGATAATAATGGAAGATGTATTGATAAATACATGATATTTCATCGAAGCATAAGTGGAAAATAGAATCTGATGAATAGAAATAAATTGAATTGCTGACACAGGCTGAATGGATGTAATTGAATGACCCAAACCAAACACAATGATTCACTGATTTCCAAATGTGCAGCAAAAACAAGTAGCTTTCTGGCAAGACTGTTGAAAATAACGAAATCGCAGACGTAATATATAGTTATAACAAAAATAAAGAATTAGGTAATCTAATGTAATGTATTTAACACAGTGGCAATACCGTAATCAATTTTACCACCCGTACTAAAAGGTAAATTGGTCACTAAATCAACTAACTCTCTCTCATATGCCTAAGCACTTTTCTTCTTCTTCTTCTTCCTCTTTTTTTTTTCCGTCTTATCTTTTTCTGTTCTTAATACAGTACAATTGGATATTCAAAGACAAACTTAAAAAAATCATTCTTGCTTTTTTTGTTTCGTCTCATGTTGTTTTTTCTTGAGCATCAGCGGCAGACCCAGGATTTTTTATTAAGTGGGGCGGACAATGGCCAATTGCAAAGATCAAAATCAACACCAACTAGGGATGGCAAAAATCCCCGCAGGACCCGACCCAAAATTCGGGTATGGCACCCGAACCCCCCAGCCCGGGGGCGGGTAGGGTATGGTGGTGCCATACCTGGCCCCGAACCCGACTCGAAAATATTATGCAATTATATATATAAATAAATATATGTTTTAGAAACATAATACATGTATGATATATATAATAACTCTTTTGAGAATTGAGACTTGAGTCCTTTTTTGCAAGTATATATATATAATACATTATGCATGTATATATATTATATAGTATTATAGTTATGTGTCATTAGTATGTAAACCCTACATACCCTAAACTCTAAATCCTAAATACCCTCAATCATATGATCTATAGTTTTAATTTTATTTTTTTGCTAAGTTACCTAGAACATGTTAAATTCATTATCTCAATATATGTTTTAGAAACATAATACATGTACGATATATATAATAACTCTTTTGAGAATTGACTAATTGAGACTTGAGTCCTTTTTTGCAAGTATATATATAATACATGTATAATATTATATAGTATTATAGTTATATGTCATTAGTAAACTACTAAACCCTAAATACCCTAAATACCCTCAATCATATGATCTATAGTTTTAATTTTAACCTTTTGCTAAGTTACCTAGAACATATTAAATTCATTATCTCAATATCATAATTGTTCATAATATTTCACCATCCCCTAAACCCTAAACTCTCAATTACTAAGATAGTAAGATTATGATTTATAAAATATAAATACATTTAATGGTAAAATAAAGTAATAAATACATGTAATGTATGGGGACGGGGTCGAGTATGGGTGTTACCCATCCCCGTCGGGGTCGGGGATTCCCCAAACCCCAAATAGCGAGGATGGAGGCGGGGATGGGGATGGGGTTCGCGGACGAGGATGGGAAGGGCATACCCACCCCCGCCCCGCCCCGTTGCCATCCCTAACACCAACTACCAATAATCTCCACTTAATATATGGTTTAAAGACATTATTTTTTTATTTTTTATCTTTTGATAAATAAAATATAAATAACTTACATCTTACTACTAATACTCAATTTCTACATAAGCTTTTTAACTACACCAACCAATTTCTCCTCGAAATATAATTTTTTCTTCAAATTAATGGGATGAAAATGAAATTAGCAATCACACTGCAACGATTATAAAGAAACTTTAGATAACTCCAGGGAAATATTAATTATTATCATACAAGCCATTAATAAAAAAAAACTATCATACAAAAATAATACATTTTTGGTTATTTCCTTTAGCTCCATCCGCAATATTATCTTAGTACAATCTACCTCTGGTTAGATAACCAAATCTCTCATTTTAAAATCTATAAGTTTAATTTTTTTAGTGCATTGATTTTGGTAATAGAATCCAACTGTGAATAATGGTTAGATAAATCTCCATAAAAAAAAAAAAAACAGAGGGATAAAGAAAATGATTAAATAAAAGTAGGTTAATATGAGATAAACCCATTAACCATAGAAAACACAAAGGGTAAATAGTTTGATCTTCGCATAGGGATAATAGATAAATAGAAAGAAAGACATGATTTTTAACATAATTTTTTCTACTGTTCAATCCCTTTCTCCATGGGTGTCACAACCCAATCTCTACATATATAGATAATAACAAAGCATAATGAAAAGTGGCAACACTTCAGTAGCTGTGCCTTCATTTTCTCACGTTTTTATCCCATCCAAACTAATCTAAGACGCATGCTATTGATATTATGGTTCCATTTTTTCCATGCCATTGCTTCATAAGTTATGATTGGAAAGATGCCTTCCGAAATGTCTAGAAAAAATAAAATAAAGAAAGAATAAAAAAAAGGTTTTGTCTGCCATTGCTTTATATAATATAATGAGTGGGAGGGCAACGTGTGGTGGGAAGACTTTTATATATGGGGCGACGTGCAAGGGGGTGGGGCGGGATTGAGCATCAAGCCATCGACTGATGCATGGGCCATGGCACTTGTAAGGAAGTCCAAAAATTTACCTGGGGCGGTCCATAACGTGGGTTCGCCCATGTCGAGCATGCTAAGGGATTCCTACTTAGATGCCTTCAACTATATCCAGCCACAACATTAAACCTCTTTAATGTCGAAAATGAACTTGAACAAGCTAATCTAGTGTTATATACCCTTTCAAATAATTAAAATACCTATAATCATTGCTGGCATAAGTATAAAAAACAATAAGCATGGTTATAGGGGCATCGGTACCAAAATTTTTATGTTTAAAAAGGAAATAAAAAGATGATTAATTTGAATAAGAAGTTTACTAGATTCTTACCCAATGGAACTTTGGATTGTTGATTAATGGACAATGATTATAATTTGATAATAGAATTAGTAAAAGTCATTGTAATATATTTACAAAAAAAAAAAAGACATTCTGATATTCTATATTTACCCTTGAAACTTGCACCTACAGCATAAGCCTTGGACATTACCACCTCCGACATATCTGCTCCATCAAACTTGGCATCTGACATAAGGGCTGCAGCAAGTGACTTCCCTTTCAGATTAGACTTCTCATTTGTGTAATCACAAAACCGAAGATCGATTGGTTTGTCATACACCCCATTTGCTTGACCAATTGTGTTCCCAACGAATGCGCGCTCACACCGATTTGGCTCAGTTGATAATGGAGGTAGCCTCTGCAAACCAGAGTTAAAAATCTAAGGTTGAAAACAGTAAAGTGCATTTCAAGTTAGAATATTTTGTGAGAATTGATAGCTCTCGATTCCATTATTGTGGGATGTAACAAGGCCATCGCTCGATCAGTCATTCATCTACCATTTGAAGTAGAACTGAACATTGTAAGATGCCATGTACCAACCCAAAAGCTTAAGTTGATAGGTGGAAGGCCCAAACAAGTATATGAAGACATGTCCAACACAGTACTTAGGAGACGTGGGATGTGGGACTTCTCAACACTCCCCCTCACGTGCAGGCCCAACAGATTTCACGAACGGGCCTACCACATGGGCTACACAAGAACGACAAGAGCCACATGGGCTACACAAGAATGAAGGGCTCGGAACCCACTTTGATACCATGTAAGATGCCATGTACCAATCCAAAAGCGTAAGCTGATAGGTGGAACGCCCAAACAACTATATGAAGGCATGTCCAACTCAGGACTCAGGCAATGTGGGATGTGGGACTTCCCAACAAACATAATTTAGAATTCAGATGCAGGACCCTTATGTTGTAAAATTATCCTTTAAATCTTAGTGTGATATTATTGACTACAATCAGTCGATAGATTGGGATTTAGTAGTATACTGATATGATTTAATTTAACCAACCAAGCAATTGTGATTAGCCTATCAAGGTTATAAAAGCATAAGGCCCTTACAAAGAGAGGACCCTCAAGTCATTTGATCGTCAGCATGTACTTGGTACAATGGCAAAGGACAAAAAAAGTCCTTCCTTAGGAGTTAGGACAGTGAGAGTTTTGTAGAGGTCAAAAAATTATCCAAGAAATGAAGGAAAACAAAGAAAAAACTGCAAAGAAATGTGAGGAAATTAAGGAAGAAAAAAGAAGAAATAGAAAAAGAAAGAAGAACAGAAAAAAGTATGAAGGGAGAGCAGCCTTTCCATGGCGCCAGGAACACCCTGGAAACAGCCCAAGCCTGGAAATATGCATAAATAACAAGCAAATGCACATTTAAAATGAGGATATTCCGGACTTTCCTTAGAGCCTCTCCGTTTCTAGTAACTTGTTCTTTTGAAGATTTTGGGTAAGCTTTTGAGGAAAAGGATGGTATTGCAGTTTCCTTCAATCCGAATTTCCATCGTTCTCTTATTCATCAATACTATTGGCAATCATTAGATCCATCAGAGTTTAGTTCAGTGCAGATTCTCTGATTCTGTAAGATCCATTAGGCAATGGAATATTTCCCTTAATGTTGCATTTGCTTGAGTTTCTCTTGATTTTTGATTAGTAGATCGAACAGCATGCTCCACATGGAATAGAATCCTGCTACCACTAGGGAAGTGATGCAGCTGCAAGCCCAACTGGGGACAAGAACCTGACCCAGACTGATGGACCCATATCAACCTGCACCTGAGCAGGAAGCTCAGCATGAACCTAAGCAAGTCGGCCAGACATTTAGAATTGAGCTATTTCTTTGAACTATGTTTTATTAAGGTTTGTGGATTGGTTTAAGATATATTGATAAATGGATACAATTTATCTTAGAATTTATTTTTTGGTTTAAGAGACTGAGAAACTATACAGTGTAATTCCATTTTAGGTTTTGTGAAATTATCATCTTGGAGTTCACACCCAGCCCCACAGGGGCATTTGAACCTTGGAAATTGAGGAACAGTAGCACAATTGGGATTGAGGTGTAGACCTTTGGATTTAGCCTAGGGACTTATCAAATTGATAAGTTCCCTCAAGGTGATTGTTGACAAGAGAGAGAATAATATGTTCCTTCACAATTGTCATCACAATCTACATCAGACAGCCACACAAAAAAAAAAAAAAGGAGTGAGAAGTTATTTGATCTCTCTCCTGTTCCATCGCTTACTATTAAAGTGTTTAGGGAACATAGTCTTGGGATTTTGATATTTTTGTCCAATTTTAAGCAAAGGACTTGACTTTCTCAATCTAATTTTTTCTTTTGTTTGTTTGCTACTGCTACTGTCCATAACGAGGTTCTGGTGGGGACCCACCTGGCATTCAAGGATCAAAGTTCTTACAGATCATGGTGTGTGCACATTTTTGTGATAATTATGGTTATTTATTGGAATTTTTCAAATTGAAATAGGTTGGTACTTTTTTAAATCTCCATGATTGTTCAGTTTTCAGTTAGTCATCATCTCCACCATACAAATTTGTAGAATTTCTGGAAGAAATCCTAGGAACTTGTCCGTGTGGGTGTTTTTCAGTACGGATTATGAACGTTAATCTTCAATTCAGAAAAAGGTTTTGATTGATTAGCTGTTTCAGACATCCAATGGCTGACATCATAGGCCATATACCTGTGTTTTTCTTATATTTCAGATGTGTTGGAAACTGGACAAGATAAGAGTCCTTTCCTTTCTTAGGATCTGCTGTAGAAAGTGGAAACAGCAAACTCTGTATTTGGTAGTTGTACATAAAAACTTAAAACAGATTCCAACACTGCAGTTACAATCAGGCTTACACTACACAGGAGATACGAGGGGACGAGGGGTTATTCGGAGGTAGTTTTCCATCAAGAAATGAAGCCCAAATATTCTAGTGAGTATATGAAAGTCTGAAACTTGTCAAGCAGAAAATGATGTGTGAGACTACTACTCACTATTTATGGCCCTTTGGCTAGAGTATAGCTCTATCATATAGGTAAATGCTATAGAAGATTCACTATTCTTCGTAAAAAATATCCATGAGAAGGCCCGGCCATAACAGGGTTCCTCCTTCAAATCATAATACTTATCGGTGGAATACTGCCCGTCTGACTTTCCACCCCAAATCAAAATTAGCAATATGTATTGACAAATATTTATGGTTGAAAAAATAGAATATAGCCTCCCACATGATGATGTTAATTTCCAGATGACAACATGGATATAGCAAAACACATGAATACTTTTCTGGTTTAACATTCAAAGCATGCATGATTGCAGTATGCAGTATTAGCATAAAAATTTGGACTTATTTAAGTAGTATGACTAATTTTAATGTAAAAACAACTCTAGTGGATGAGTACATCTAATAGCCATGCACACTCAAAACTCTTGCTTTGTTTGTAATGCACATTAGTTTAGGAATTAATGAGATATTCTATTGTCAGAACAAAATGGAGAAGTTTCAGATACCATTACAAATCCAGAACACTTTTTCTCCCTAATTTCAATCAAATCAAGCAAAATGATTGATGATCCCCCCTTTCCTACATCAAGTATTTCAATGAACTTTAACAAAAGAAAAACCCTTAAATATATCTAGACCCATCAGCCATCAGCTCTGCATCAATATATCATTCTAACTGAGATAAATGTTTTTAGTGTTACCCTTCATAATTCAACTAAACAAAAAAGGCAGTGTCTATCACTTAAATATAACACTTAGAAAGTCCTTATTCAAATTAAAACAAAAGGCAACTACTAGAATGGGTGAGATTCCTTCCACATGTGCGAAATGTCCCAAATGACTCAATAGGTCCACTTGTCTGCTCTATGTGGACTACAATCCTCCTAGCATGTTGATCAAGATGGCTCTTGTCGTTTAATAGTTTACAAGAGAAGCCTTCAAACACAACCATATATTTTTCTTGATTTTTAAGAATGGATGAAAGATGTCTGCTCTGTGTGGACTATGATCCTCCTTGCATGTTGGGGTCATCAAAACAGCTCCCGTAGCGTAATAGTTTTACAAGAGGAGTCTTTGATCATTGAGAATGGAAGAAAGCAGGTTACTTAAGTGACTACAAGTTAACAATTTATGGTTACTTTGTCTCAACATTTGCAATGGTTTCTATGAAAGAAATTTGGGATGAAAGAAATAAACGATAAGAATCCTAACCTGATTTGCAGCAAAAACGGGTGAGGCACTGGTCACAGCTAGAAAAGCAAGAAAGCTGCAGGTAACATTATTCAGCTCCTTGAATAGGAAGCAGCCATCCCGTAACTTGGAGGTGTCTTCAATTACTGCAACGAAGTAAGACAGAAGCTCATGTCTTTAACCACATTTTGTGAAATCCACTCTCTCTCTCTCTCTCTCTCTCCTCTCTCTCTCTCTCTCTCGCTCTCTCTCCTCTCTCTCTCCTTAGTTGGTAATTAAATCTTCCCCAAGTAGTCAGATGGTATTGCAACCAAATCTCTCGCTCTCTCTCTCTCTCTCGCTCTCTCTCTCTCTCTTCTCTCTCTCTCTCTCTCTCTCTCTCTCTCCTCTCTCTCTCTCTCTCTCTCTCTCCTCTCTCTCTCTTCTCTCTCTCTCTCTCTCTCTCTCTCTCTCGCTCTCGCTCTCTCTCCTCTCCTCTCTCTCTCTCTCTCTCTCTCTCTCTCTCTCTCTCTCGCTCTCTCTCTCTCTCTCTCTCTCATTTTTAGTTGGTATATTTAACCTTCCTCAAGCAAAGTCAGATGGTATATGCAACCAAAGTACTACCCTCTCTCTACACAAATTTTCTATTAAACCTCTCTCAACAAACTTGGCATATTCAAATGCAGTCAAGCAGGCCACTCAAAGAGGACTAAAATCAATAAAGTAATTGTTGCAGCCCAAAAAATAATGGTTAAAACTCTAGGTTAGATTTATCTAACATCTCAAATAGAACACAGAAAAGAGAAGAAAGGAGAAAGCGAAACAAGAGAAACTCGTTGTCGTTGACAGCCTTTTGGATCTAGACTCTCAACTCACATAATATCATAGCTTTCTGACCCTGTGGATCATCCCGATCCAACTCAATGCGGTCACATACTGGTTGAGTTGACCCAGCAGGTCGACTCATGACTCGCTCTGACTCATCCCAGTCCGGCCGAGTCATCCTAAGTCAATTTATCCACACATATAAAAGCAACAAACACAATCTTTTTTCATTTTTTGATTGGTAATGTGACTTGAACCCACAACCTCAAGGTTGCAGTGGTGATCACCTTCCACTGTGCCGTTGGCTTTTGTCATTAAATGCAATATTGTAGGAGTAAAATGATAGAAACTAAGATATACTTAAATGATAAAACTGAAAATACAGTTTAAAAAAAACTTATGAAGATATGTTTGGAAAGTGTGCATACTTGATGACTTCTAGAGAAATTCTCCTATATTTCAGTTCTTATGAATGTTTGCATATCAAATAAATTATACATAAAAATTAATTTACTAACAACCTGGTTGGCCGCCAAATTTCCTGGTCAGTTTGATCAGGTAATTGGTGCATTTGGTCAACCTACTGGGTTGGAAAAGTATTCTTAATATCATTATACTACGGAAATTAATAATTATAACTGCCAACTCTAAAGCCATGTAAAATTACTAGCATACCCTTACAATAAATAACATCAATAAAATAGAGCCCATAGCACAGTTGGAGGTGCTGATTGTTGCAACCATGAGGTTGCGCAGGTTCAAATCATGTTAAATAAATATATAATATAATCCCAACAATTCCCCTCAGTCTGAAAGCAAAAATATTGTTTATGCCTTAGCATGATAAGAAGTTCTTGAAATTATATTCTCCAATGGCTTTAGTAGATGTCTTCTAACTGATCTATAACCTCATAAATGAAGGATCAATGAGACTAGATTCTACTTTCTCCTAGATGAAGGGGATTGCTTTGTCCTCGTATGGTGAATGACACTCTTTTGCAATATGTCTAAACATATGATTATCAAAATAATGTCTCATCAGAAGCTTAACCAAAAAAAAACCTGGTCAAAACATTCTTATATAACCTCAAAAGAGCAATGGGGCATTGGCCGCCGCATAGCCCAGGAAGGCCCATGCGGTCACGCAAGATTTGAGAAAAGAATTGATCTTGATTTGGTCTGGTTCTTCACATGCCCCTCTTAATGGAGACTAGAGATCCAATGCATGACGGAGGACTCGATTTGATTCTATTGTTTAGGTTAGGATGAAGTCATACCTATAAGACTATCCCTTTTTCCCTTTCATTCTATCATTTATTTTCCTTTCTTTTTTGGTTTCTAGCCCACCATTGAGCCCTTAAAGAATTACTCTTTTCATTCTATTATTTAGGTTGGGCAACTTAGGTTAGGGTGGTTGGTTATGGCCTTAACCTAAGTCGAATGACCAGCAATCTATTCCCTATTTGGGACTGAGTTTTGATGATGATGATGATGATTCTACCTTCTTCTTCTCGTCTTCCAATCTATCTTATATACATCACGTGATAAATCTTCCCCTAAGTGCAATTATTTAAATTTTAAAGTACGATTGATGGTACCCTAATTCAAGGGAAAGGGTATTGTCAATATCTCACAATCTTCATGACATGCCCTAAATCTGTCTTTTATCCTTTATATATATTAATAGCTTCACAAAAAGTTTGAATCACTGCATGAATTTTTACCGTGTCTTTCAAAACCTACATATAAAGAGGCTCATTGGTGGAGGACACGAACGAGTGCGGAGGTAAAGGATTCTAGCAAGGGGAATGAAGTAAAAAAAAAAAACTGAAGGGCCATCTATAGAAAAACTATATGGTTTTCTAAACTTTGGAGAGACCATCGTGGACCTAAAAGGTTATTACTAGTTGCTTTAAAATCATTAAAAAGGAGATCCATAAGCACCATTGTCGTTCGGGTCACTCAACAGTTTCTATTATGAGAGCTTATTAGCCTTCTATTATTGAGTCATATGATGTTCATAATTTGCATTGCGAGACTTTTATGCTGTCTGAGCATTTTGTGGACAGGGAGATGCCTTACCAGTTACCACTAACCTCTTGGAGGTAACTTGTTCGTTACTGGATGAAATGTCTTTCCCTAACTACTTTGGTTTGAAATTGTGCTTATTTACTCCCATCTTATTAATAGGCTCCCTCGAAAGTCTTGCATGATAAATACCAACTCGGTATCTTCCAATTAAACATCATCATCATCAAAGCCTTGTCCCAACAATGTTACTAAGTTGAAACTAAATATCACATTACTAAATTGAAACTAGAAGGTTCTTTTTTCTCTATAATATCAAATGGAATAGATGTAAATTAAGTATGTATTCATTGGGAATTCATCGAAGAGAGGTGTAGAACGTTATATTCATGTCACGCGTAAGAGTTACAAGCCTATGGATGTCCAACTCTTTGAAGAGATGTCATATTTATCTCCCAATGGGAAAACTTGTCTTGTTCTAAGGAGTAGAATTCTGGTATAGTTCTCCCTACAACCAATGAGAAAGTCTAATCTTCTTAGAAACAACAATGTACTGAGGAAACCATCACTACTAATTTTAAGAACTCTGATCTGATAATCATATATAGATTAATGTAAGGATAGAGAAGAACAATTTAGTCCCATCCCCAACTATAGATGAAGAAGCTTCTAATTCAGGTAATGATTTGTCCCAAACCCCTGTTTTTCTCCTCAATTAACTCTTCCGATCCTCCTCTTAGTCCATCACTGCAGCAACTAATTTATCTTCTGAAAAGAACACAGCTGCACTACTAAACTATTCAAAATTATGTCTCTAATCGTCTACCGCGAATCGTTCTCTCAGTGCTTTCTCTACTGACTTTTCCAAGAAGCCTTTGTCAATGAGGGTTAGCAAAATGCAGTGAAAGATGAGATAAATGCTCTAGAGAAGAATCACACTTGAGAAATAATGAATCTTCTTGTGGAAAGAATTCCGCCTGTTTGCAAATGGGCACTTCCCTAAGGGCCTGTTTGGATAGGCAAAAAATAGAGTAGAGTGAAGTTAAATGGGCCCTAACTGTCTAAAATTTCAACTCTACTCCGTTTGGATGAGTCTGGCCTAATAGATGAAGTAATGTTATGAGCCATATGTACTCCATTTCACTTCAACTCTAACTACTTCCATTTCTTTGAGTAAAAGTAAATTCTACTTCAAACCTTAACTTCAAAATAAGCATCCAAATGGAGTGAAATGAAGTATTATATTTTAACTTCAACCTACTTCTCTTCACTCCACTCCACATGTAAAATCCACTTCATTTCACTCCACTCCTCATTTATCCAAACAGGCCCTAAAGTAGTACCCAAAGGTAGTATGGCTTCCTAAAAAGCATGTCTCTTTGTAAAGTGGCCAGCTCAAGTGTACGGGAGAAAACTGTTTTGAGAAATTTGCTATTGTTGTAAAGCTAAATTCATTCCAGAGTCTTCTTTTCATAACATTAGATCATCATCATCATCATCATCATTTTAGCCTTATCCAACTGATCTGGGTTCATCTTAGCTTAACGTGCGCCACTCAAGACTCAAGAGACAAATTGAGATAACAAAAACCCATTTTTTCTAAGATATTTGTACATGAGTGAGCTCTCTCTATCTCTTGAATGTTCATACAAAGCCCAAAACATTGCTCCAATTAGACCATCCTAAATGACCCTATCACCTAAAGTTTTCCTGTTCTTGAAATTTCGACACCACGCATTTACACAGCACCAATCACATGGATAAGATCATAATAGAAAGAATATAATCATGAATTATAACCCCGAAATGCTCCCAAATTCCTAATTTTGTATTCTCTTGTCTTCAAAGTACACACTGTATGCATGGCCAGTTGGTGGTTCAAACAAAAGAAGAGGGATTTCTGTAGAAGAAGAAGAAAAAATGCAACCTTTTGCTAATAAAAGAAGATGGTATCTAAAAAATTCAGATGTGGGTGGGTAGCGTTCGTACCAGAGGAGCATGTGATTCGGATCTGAGGGCGGAATTTCGGTTTATGGAGCTTCGTAGTAGGACAATGGAGAGAGAAAACGTTTCGAGTTAAACAAACATTCGCCATAGAGAGTCTACTGAAACAAGGATAGAATTTTTTTCCCTTATATACATGAGATGGCAGCTGAGCATGCGCTGCTGCTGTTCTCTCTCTCTCTCTCTTATCTCCAACATTTGTCTATCCATCCATCTGAGATGATATCACTGTCATTTCCAACTGGTACGACACGTGGAAAAAGGCAGTAGAAATTAGTGAGGCTACCGCTACCAGTGGGGTTCACCGTTACCCTCTGGGGAAAATCTAAATTTTAAAACAGATGTCCCTCTTGTTGCACTGAGTCCTCCCAAACTTACTTTCAAATTTTTGTTTAATGAGATGTGTGTATCTGATATCTTTGATTCAATAAGATTAATCTTTCTATTATGTCTGTTAAATCTATATAAATTACAAATCTACTTCGATAAATTTAAGAGGAACTTCAAAAATAAGATTTAGAGTACAAATCCATATCTTGCGTCACTCTGGCATGCATTGAGAGTCCTCCCCAAGCTTATTCCAACAGGAGTTGCGCTCAGCCACTCCATCGGGTGTCTATGGGTTGTGAGCTCGAATACTCCAAACTTTTCTTTATAAAAATGAAAGAGTTAAAATTAAATAATTAGATTTACTTGTAAACTGAGAGCAGGAATAACAAAGTTCTTGTTGATCCAAACAGGGCCTTTGCATTGTCAATAATTGTGATTTACATGTAACAGATGCTCAATTTTTTTGCCATAAGCAAATGCAGACAGGTAAATTAAGTTGAAATCAATTAGTTTTACATGTAAACTTTAGAGAAGGCAAATGAAGTAGCACAAGCAGCAGATCCGAATTTGGACCTTTGAATTGCCAATAATTTTAACTGACAGAGGATTCAAGGCTCCGTCTCACATTTTATTTGAGGCTTGGCCTGTGGCACTGTGGCTATGGGCTTTTGCAAGTTGCCCAAACCTTGCCAGGATAATAAAAGGGCTTAATGGAATTGGTAAGGGTTGACCCATGTATATCCAGGTCTTCATGGCCCTTTCCATAATCGGGTCGGGCTCAGGTTGATCAGTTTTGCCTAAAAATTGGCTCAACCAGACCCAACCCAACACGACCCAACCTTACTGCCGTCCCTAATAGTAATATAGAATTCTTGTTTTACTACTATTATATTATTTATTATTATAATTATTAAATGATTTTACCGGTAAATTCCCGATAAATGTCCGTTGCACGAAATAGTTCCCTGTAGTTGGGGTCGCACGAAATAGTTCCTTCGTCTGAATTTTTTTTTTTTTTAAACTGGGGAGCGATGCTAGCGTCACTCGTCGTTTTATAAACTCACCTTCGAAACACCCCTTTTCTCATCTCTAATTGTCCGCATCAATGGTATCTTGCAGGTTTTCGCAGAGAGGAAGAAAAAAGAAGAAGAAGAAGAAAAAGAAAAGAGAGGGAGGTGGAAGAGAAAGAGGAGGAGGAAGAGGAGAAAGAAATAAATCCATGAAAAAAAGGAGAAGAAGAAGGTGGGAATGTGTAAATATGTTAATTCCCGGTCTTTCTTCTTCCCTTCTTTTCTTTTTCTTTCTTTCTTTCTTTCTTCTTCTCCTCCCTCTCACAGCCCTGCCTTCACTACCTGCACGGGCCCAATTTCTTCTTCCCCTCTTTTATTTTTTTTTTCATTCAACTATTCACAAGAAAATTAGAAACCTATTTGTGAGCACCATGAAACCCAACTCAAACTAGAGTTCTGACCCCATTTTTTGTATCCACATTTCGTGGATGAAGAAGAAAAGGAGAAAGAGGAGGAGGGGTTGGGTTTTGGTTCCTTGCCCAATGAAGAAGACCATGAAACCCAACTCAAACTAGAGTTCTGACCCCATTTTTTGTATCCACATTTCGTGGATGAAGAAGAAAAGGAGAAAGAGGATGAGGGGTTGGGTTTTGGTTCCTTGCCCAATGAAGAAGATAAGATATTTATGCTCCCATGCTCGCTTGGTGCCCATGGTTGCTTGCCAAACCAAAGAGAAAGGGCTGAGAAGCGAGAGGGAGCTGTTGAGCCAAAACAAGGAGCAGGAAGATGATGAAGGTGGAGGTATAAAAAAAGCCGCAGAGTGACGCTAGCGTCACTAATTTTCACATTGAGCGACACCAGCGTCATTCGTTTCATATTGGAAAAAAAATCCAAACCCCGTTTGTGCAGTGCGATTTTTGAAGCACTACCAAGTGCAACGTCCATTTACTGGGTATTTTTCAGTAAAATCTTCTAATCATTACCATTTTGTTTTGTCATAATAAGTTGTTTAGGCCGGCTGTTATGCTGGCAACCAACCATCCTTACCTTCTTAGAGTTGCTGTTTCTCCATCAATATTGCCTAAAATAACTTGACGTCAAGAACCCTTTATCAATGGCATCTTGACTGTTCAAGCACACACAAATGACGACAAAGGTTCCCACCCCAAGCACACAATAATATTCCCTTTTTTTAATCAAAATCCTAATTTATAGATACACATGCAAAAAAAAAAAAAAGTTCCTGTAAATCCCATAAATCCGAAGTTTCTCAATTGACATTCATTGACCATGAAAAAAAGTCCACCTTCATCATCACCACCATGTTGATGAAATATCACAATCCAAGGCAAAAACCCATTTCAGTTTTCTTCTTTTTCTTTCCAGAAACTGGAAATATAATACAGATATCGATATAAAAGAAGAAGAAGAGATGCCAACGGAACGAACAGGTGACAGAGAGAGAGATCGAGATTAGGCTTCGGAGAGATTGTCGCCATCATCGAAGACGATGGGTTGGGTGAGCATGAGGGGTCGGTCCTTGGCCTCCTCGTCATCGTCGTCCTCGAAATCGATGGTGCTGAGAGTCACGCATGAGAACCGCTCGAGAGACGCGAAGAAGACCGACGCCACGCTCGACCCCAAGAACGCAAGGAAGCTTGGATTGTCCTCCATTGAGATTTAAAAAAAAAACTAGATTGGAAAGAAGATTGCCGGATTTCGGATTTCGGATTTCGGATTTCGGATTTATTTCTCTCTGTGTGTGTATGTCTTGCTAAGCTTTGCTTATATTTATATAGGTCCGGGTGGCAAACCTCTCTCTAAATATAAGAATGAGTTGGTGGATACGAATCACCAGTTTCTTGGACCGTGCGATAATTTTAGAGTTTGTTGTGAAATTGACCAAGTTAGAAAAGGAAGGAGACAGCTATCTCTTCTCCCTCTCTCCTCCTTTTCCTCCTATCGTCCTCCCAAATATCGGTTCCGCTACAGCCCCTCCCTCCTATATGCAATTTGGGCCAGATGGTCCTGTTTGGCTAGGGAGATCGGGCGGAGAAAGATTTATTGGAGGGTGGTGATATTTATTGGAGGGTGGTGATGAAAGGTGAAGATGTTGAAGGTGTTTGTATGAAATCATGCAATGCATTCATCACCTCCCTATCCTTTGTGAAATCATGCAAAAGGACCCTATGAAACCTTCCCATCCCCGAGAAACAAGATGCCTTGGTGTGACCATTGAATTCTAAAACCATCAAAGATGAGGAACAAGTAGAAGAAGAAGGAAAGTTGCAAGAGGTTAATGATGCCATCAACCAAATGGCGATATAGTCGACCAAATTGATGAAATCGTCATTAGGATTAGTCATCATCATCAAAGTCTTGTCCCAACTATCTTGGGTCGGCTAAATGAATTCTATTTCTCCATTCGATATATTTTAAGCAAAATTCTCGAATAAATTATACTTATTAGATTTATTAGTTTTTACTACCTTTATCGACTTCCTCTTCAGCCTAGCCCTTTTCATTTTCGCTATGTTTGGGAATGAGGTAAAATGAGGGGAAGGAAAAAAAAAAGAGGAAAAATAGAGGGAAAGTTAAAATAAAGGGTGTTTGGGAAGGAGGGAGGGAAAGTGAGAGAGGGGAATTTGAGGGTAACATTTTGAAAGAGGCTTGCAAAGTGGGGATTTTCCTCACCCCTCCTCCTTTTTGACTCTAAACAAACAAGATGAGGGAAAATCAAAATTTTCCTCCCCTCCCCTCCATTTTCCTTCCCCTCAAATTATCCCTCCCCTCCCCTCATCCCTTCCCAAACACAGTGTTATGGGCAATCAATCTTTATAGCCAAACTTTTTCTTATTGGCAACGTTGGCGACGTACGTTGGACATGCCCAAACCATCTTAAATAGAATTTTCTAACTTTATCGCTTCATTAGTGCTATCCCTATATGCTCTCGAAAGTACTTATTTCTAATGTTATCATCTTCCTAGTTTTACCACACATCTACTTCAACATTTCTATCTCTACTATGTGCATTTTGTATATATGTTAATTTTTAATTGACCAATATTTTGCTCCATAGGTCATAATTAGTCTAATCATTGTCCTGTAAGATTTTTCCTTCGATCTCATTGGCATGGGCTGATCACAAAGCACTCTAAAAGCAAGTCCCCACTCCAACCATCTCGCTTTTATTTTATGTTCAACATTTTCATTAATCTATCCACTTTTACTAATTATCAAGTCAAGGTAACATAATGAATCTAATTTTATTGTATCTTCTGGGCTTCAATTCCTATGGTGATACCATTTACATGAGTAATTTCATAAAAAACAAAAAATAGACGAACAACTAGGCATGAAAACTGGGCCGTGCCGGGCGGGCCCAGCCATGCTTGGGTCGTGTCGTGCCATGCCCAGCACGGGCACGGATTTTTTCGTGCCGCCCACGGCCGGCCCACATTTCTCTTTTATTTTTTTTAAAATATTTTACATCTTTTTATATAAATTGAAAGAGAAATTATGGACTTTTAGGCGTTCTTAGCTTGAAATAAAGTCAAAACTATTAAAATAAATGCACAAACATTGATTCTAATTTACAAACGAGTAATAAATCATTAATTATTTAAAGTTTTATATTTTATTTATATAAAAAAAATTATACATATGAGTCGTGCCAAGCCTGGGCCTAAGTACCCTGGCCAAGCACGACATGGATAATCCTGGTGGCATGCCCTGGCCGAGCATGGCTTAGGAGGAGAAGCTGGGCCATGACGTGTCGTCACGTTGACCTAGTTAACGCCCCATGCACCGTTTTTTTCGTGTTGGGTCGTGCCGGGCCTGGGGCCCGTCCAAATCTTCATCTCTGAGAACAACTATAGCATCTTTTTATAATTTTTTTTCTTAAAATCATTTAATTAAAACTTAAGCTTAATATTTCATAAAAATTCCTAATATTTTTTCTGGATTTTATAAAACTTAAAAGGATGAGTCACATCTACATCTCCACCTTATATATTGCCACTTATCCTTTTAAATGTACTCAACCATTATCCGAGTAAATCAAATTCTAACAAAGTATAAATCCAATCTAAATCGGTGCATTAGATTTTTTGCCCCGGCCTCTTCAATAATCTTTGTTGGACTTTATGCCATGAATTATTATGAATTCAATTCTTTTTGTTTTATTTATGACGGACGGTGTCTCACCCCCTTTGAACCGGACTAATCCCTTTGATATCAGGGTGAGCCATGTAAATCTCCAGTGGCTCTAGTGTAATAGGGCAATTAGGAACTCTCAACCTCCTCAGAAATCAAATGATGGTCTTATACCAACTTAACTACCCATCTATTAAATTCAATTCCAAACAAACAAAAGAAACATAACTAAAAATGATCCAAAGTCCTTGCTTTTTTAAATCTTGCAATGCAATTTCAATTTCCCCCACACAGCACACGCTCACAGTGAAAGGTTTAAGTAGGGTTTTTGCTTTTCTGCCTCCAAAAAACTCTCCAGAGTCCTTCCCTTCCCTTCCTCCAATAGCAGCCGAAATTCCATGATGAGAAGAGCCTCTTCTTTTCTCCTTTCTCGCCTCTCCCTTCCCAAAACCCCCTCCAAACCCCACCCACCCTCTCTCCTTAAACCCTGCAAAGACTCCCTCACGCTCTTCTCCTCCACTCCCCGAAACCCCCCCACCTCCAAAACCCTTCTCCCCTTCATCTCTCCACCCTCTCCCAAAACCCCTCTCACTCTCTCTCCTCCCGCCAGCTCAAAATCAAAGAGAGAGACGCCCTCGAAGATGCCCTCGAATCTGCCTCCTCCACTGCCGACATCCCTCGCCGCCTTCGCCTCCTTGGAGCCCGCCTTCTCCCCCCGATGACCCCAAACTCGGCCTCGCCTGCCTCAAAGTGGGCCAGTTCCTCGATGTCGAGGCCGCCGACCCCGAAAAGGCCCTCTCCTTTGCCGACCGTGCTCTCAAGATCTTGGACCGCGGAGAAAGCGCCACCACCAACCCCCTCCCCGCTCGCCATGGCTCTCCACCTCATGGGTTCCGTCCATTACAGCTTGAAACGCTTCAACGACAGCTTGGGGTTCCTTACCCGCGCAATTCGCATTCTGAGGCAGATTGGAGAAATGGGTTCCGGCGATTTCGATGTCCGGCCTGTAATTCACGCCGTCCTGCTCCAACTGGCCAATACGAAGACCGCGATGGGCCGGAAAGAAGAGGCGCTCGTTGATCTCAGGAAGTGTATGGATCTGAAAGAGACGCTTTTGGAGCCCAATAGCAAGGAATTGGGCATCGCCTATCGTGAATTGGCCGAAGCCTTCCTCTCTGTCTTGAATTTCAAGGAGGCATTGCCGTTCTGTTTGAAGGCTCTGGATGTGCATAGATCACAATTGGGCGTTAATTCGGTAGAAGTCGCCCATGACCGCCGAGTGCTCAGTGTAATCTACTCAGGGCTTGAGGAGCATGACAAGGCTCTGGAGGAGAATGAGATGTCGCAGCGAGTTCTCAAGAGCTGGGGGATGGGCTCTGACCTCCTCCAAGCCGAAATTGAGGCTGCAGATATCAAAATTGCGCTGGGGAAGTACGATGAGGCAATTGGGACTTTGAAGGGGGTGGTGCAGCAGACAGACAGGAGAGTGAGATTCGCGCACTGGTTTTCATTGCAATGGCAAAGGCCTTGTGCAATCAGGAGAAGTTTGCAGACTCAAAGCGATGCTTGGAGATATCATGTGGGATTCTTGACAAGAGGGAGATTGAGGCCCCTGTCAAGGTGGCAGAGGCATTCGGCGAAACTGCAATTCTTTATGAAACAATGAATGAGTTTGAGACTGCAATCTCACTGCTGAAGCGGGCGCTTTCTTTATTGGAGAGGATCCCACAGGAGCAGCACGCAGAGGGAAGCATGTCTGCGCGAATAGGATGGCTGCTTCTGCTGACTGGTAAGGTGCCACAAGCAATTCCTTACTTGGAGAGTGCGGCGGAGAGGTTGAAGGAGTGCTTTGGACCAAAGCATTTGGGGTGGGGTATATATATAACAACTTGGGGGCTGCATATCTGGAGTTAGACAGGCCGCAGTCTGCTGCACAGATGTTTGCCATGGCGAAGGATATCATGGATGTTTGCCTTGGGCCTCACCATGCGGATTCAATAGAGTCATGTCAGAATCTTGCGAATGCATATGGTGCCATGGGAAGGTTAGGAAACTTTGCCCTGTAGTTTGATTATCTATCTTATGATGATATGCTCAATTGAAAAGGAATGGAATTTTAGTTCAAAGCTGAAATTCTACTGGTAGGGCCCAACTTTTGTGGGTGAACACTCATCTCTTGGTCTACCGTGGAACAGAATATGCTCCATAATTTCTGTGATATTATCCTCCCTAGCCATCTGCTGGAAGGCTTTTAGGGTAGGCTCCATACTTTCTGTGATATCCTCCTCCTTAGCCATCTGCTGGAAGGCTTTTAGGGTATGTTGTGTTCACCTGGACCCAGCCATATGGAAAACATGAATCCCTGAATTATCACCCCTACATGCACAGTAGCAGAATGTTTTAAAGATTAGGTAAAACATAGACAAACTATACCAAGTGCAAGTTTAGTGATTCTAAAGAGGAGGATTTCATCAAATTTGAAATGACCTGGTTCCGTAGAGCGTTAAAATTCAACTAAGGAGAAATTATAGGCTGTCAATGTTTTTTTTTTTTTTTTGAATGGTTACTTCCATTAAAGAAAAAGCAAGCAGTACATGAGAACTATACCGACAAACTAAACACCCAAAAGATAATATGGTAAGCAAGCAATACGTGAAATCCCACCAAGACAGGCACTACCAGAAAACTGAACAAGAGAATTATACAAACACTACAACCCGATATTTAAGCCGGCAACTTCTTTCCAATTTAGCATGATTTGATCAGCTGAGAGTCCATGGAAATGGGATTTTATCAATACCCAGCTTGAAATAGAGAATTTTATCGTTTCACACAAAAACTATTAGCTCTTCTCCGCCCCTTCAAAGCATCTAGCATTTTTTCCCTTCCACAGAGTCCAAATAACTGCAAGGAAAGCTACATTCCACATTTCCTTGCCTCTGGGATGACCAATGGAGACTTCCAAGGCGTAAAAAGATCTTGGATGGACCTTGGAAAGGCCCAGCTACATGAAAACCACCCTAGAACCGAATTCCAAACCATTTTGGCAACCCTACAGTTTAGAGTAAGATGATCTACCATCGCCTTTTCCTCCAAGCACATGGGGCACGCATTCACCAAGATCTTCCCTCTACTTCTAAGATTATCCATGGTTAGGATTTTCTTTTGAATGGCTAGCCACCTAAAGATGACTACTCTGGGCGGGGCCTTTATTTTCCAAATACAAGCGATGAAGTACTTGTTTTCTCCCTTGTGGCGATCTTCGAGAAAAAAAAAAGAGGAGACAGAGAAAGATCCATCTTTTAGAGGCACCACAAAGTTTAACATCTTCGCCATCCTATGGAATGGATATGTCATTTAATAAACCCAAAAGGGATGCTAATTGGTTTTCCTCAAGCCTTCAGGTTCCTCCTAAAGGTAGGTCCCCGAATTATCTTGGCTCCTGATCCTTGCCTCTCGAAGTAATTTTGAATTTTAGCCCCTTTATCCAAAACACATAAAAAAAAATTTGGAAAGAGATCTGCCAATGGGGTGTTGCCTACCCAAACATCAAGCCAAAATTGAATCTTCTCTCCCGAGCCTATTTGGTATCTAATATCCTTCATGAAACTTGCTTTGGTAGAGGTAATTCCCTTCCATATAGCCGAAGGTTTATAATTCCCTTCTTTAACCTCCCAGTCATTTCTCATCCTTCCATATTTTGCCAAGACCAGCTGATGCAGAACGGACCAAAGTGGTCCCACCCAGTTAGAGATATTTTTTTATTTTATTTCCTTTTATGTTTCGTAATTATTAGTTAGCATATTTCTAATTGTAATTAGGGTAGTTTCCATTATTGGTTTAGGTTTGCTTAGGCCCTAAGTTTACTTTTCTTATTTATAATAATACATTGTAGATATGGAAATCTTTGACTTGATTATAGAATAGCTTGGGGTTTTCCCTCGGAGAGGTGCGTCCTCGTGTTGGAGTCTCTCTATAGAGATAATTTGAAGTGTCTACGGACACGGAGTTCGGCACTCCACGCAAGCCCTAACCCTAGGGCCAGCATCAGTTGGTATTAGAGCAAAGATCCACGTTGCTCCGATCCGGCTCCGGTCACTGATCGGAGCATATCCATCGTCCATCCCCATCCATCCATCCCCGACACACCCTACTGCCATCATGCCCATCCCTCCCAATCCGCACCACCACAATCAACCCCATCTTCCGTTAGCCTATCCCTATCGTCTCCCAATCCGACATTCAAATCTCATCACAAACCACCTTTCCATCAGACCCAAACACCCGAATCAAGCCCCTCATCCTGCCAAAACCTCCACTGTTCCCTCCCCAACGCCCAACCCCAATGTTCAGAAACCCACCCCAGCCGAGCTATCCCTACTCTTCTAGCACCAATCTCGCCCCAAACCAAAACCCAGCCCATCGCTGTCTCTTCCCGTCCAAAACCCCAACAACCCAGATTGAAGAAGAGAGAGGGAGAGAGAAGTTATTAAAAGAGAGCTGAGAAGAAGAAGAAAGAGAGAGAAGAGAATAGAAGGTCATACCTGACACCGAAGGAGCACACCCACTAGAAGCGTCGCCGTTTCTGTCGTCGTCGTACCATCGCCATAATCCCAACTTGAAGCCCCTCCGTCGCCCAGTTTTTTTTTTTTTTTTCTCCCTTCGTAAAGCAGCAGCGGAAAGCCAGAAAGGGTTTTCATCCCTTTTTTCTTCTTCTTTGGCACACGAAGACCAAGGCAAGTTCTCACACGTGTGCTAGTGGGCTGTCTTCACGTCAGTTTAGGCCTGGTTCTAACTTCGGGTCAGTTCGGGACAAATTCGACCCATCTGCAATTACAACCCAGCAACGGAATTGTTGCATAGTGACATCAACACAGATCTCTTCACAACGACATCAGAGAGAGCCGGTCAAGCCCTTTGACCCGATCAACGATTGAATCTTCTTTTCATGATATCAAAGTCATCCACAATCGGATTTCAACTCCATTTTCGCCTTTGCACTTGTGGTGAGCAAATCTACCAAGCAGGTCCGTCAGATTTTTTTAGATTGCATTAAAAAAAACTTATGGTGGTTCAAAAGAAAAAGGCAAAAGTGGAGTCTTCCTCCACAAACGATGAGGATTTGAGGGGAACCGTTGCGGTGTTATCGGAAAATGTTAATCAACTCTCCGCAATGATGGTTCAAAATCCAATAGACTCTTGCAAGGATGGAAACCCGATTTGCCAATTTAGAAACTAATCGGTGTAAGGATAATCACCGAGATTATGGAGGACATAATCAGAATCAACGAGATCCACAAACAGTTAATGCTGATCGAGATTTAGGGATTAAATTCGTGATTCCCGAATATGATTGAAAATTAAAGCCGATGAATTTATGAATTGGTTTGTGTGTGGAGAATATGTTCGCACACAAGCTAATGACGGATTGTCATAAAGTTACACCGGTGGCAACTCGATTTTGCAATTATGCTGCGATATGGTGGGCCGAGTTGCAAAAGAAGAGAATAAATCTAAACATTGACCCCGTTGACACAGGGATCGAGATGAAAAATCTGTTGAAGAAAAAAAATTCTTCCTGTTAATTACTCAAGAGATTTGCGTTCAAGTTTTCAAGACTTGAAATAAGGGTAAAAAGCTGTGGTTAAGTATTCTGAAGAGTTTCTGACCATGCAACGGTTGTGTGACTAGAGACCCAAATATTGTTGGAGAAAATCTTGCCTACATCCATACAAGATGGGGACGTTTACTTTTTTCTACTAGATTATTGATAAGTGGGTGACACTAACGAAGGAGCCTCATGAATTTCCTATGGGTGAAAGCCTTGTGGACCTAGACTCAATTGGATTTTGGATGTGGATTGTGGGCCCTATTGATAGATTAATAACAATATAAGCATAGAATTATCCGAGTGTTCCACTTAGAGGATGTGGATTTGAGAGAAAGGAGTGGGTCCCAATGGAAACCGGGTGGGTTTCGAGAAAGTCCTATGCTTTATGGGCAGAGCAAGTGGATGTGAGAGCGATATTTCCCGGCATTCCGAATGCGGCCCTCAGCCACAAGCTTCAAAGGCGAGGGGAAAACGTTCCCCCTAATACAAATCTCACACCACTCAATCAGTATCCAGGTGGGCCCCACCTCCTCAACCCTCTCTCTATCCGCCACACACGCGGCCCCCTTTCCCTTTCTTTGCAATGGAGCAAATACATCTCAATCATGCTGTAGCATATACAATGTTATTGTGGTTCTGAAAAGTTCGGGGGAAGAAACGGCTGCATATTGGAGGGCACCAGCAATACTTCGATAGAGGGTGGTATCTTTGAAAGGTTCCATGATTTTAAGGGATAGTTTGGTGTAAAGGGAAAAGGGATTTGGGAGTGGTTTTGCGCTATCCTTGGATGCCTTTTTGAGTTGGTCAACAATGTATTGTCATTGAGATAAAAACAAGCCTTGAGCTGTAGGGATCACCCCAACTCCAAGGAAGAAGTGCAAGGGACCAAGGTCTTTGATTGCAAATTCTCGACTTAGTGTATCCATGAGCTTGCAAATGGTAAGAGAGGAGTTGCCACTAATAATGAGGTCGTCAACGTAGACAAGAATATATGAAGTGATGGTGGCGTCGGCTTTAATGAAAAGAGATGTATCATTAAAAGAAACGATGAAGCCTTGATGAAGAAGAAACGCACTAAGTTAGTTAAACAAGCATGAGGTGCTTGTTTGAGGAGTGACATACATGTTTAGGAAATTGAGGGTCAACAAAGTAGGGGGTTGAGCCATGTAAACTATTTTTGCTAAGTGCCTATGAAGAATTGCATTATGAATGCCATTTTTTTTTTTTTTGGTTGAACACTAGAAATTTATTTCAAGACTAAGCAGGAAAACACTACTTAGCCAAACCCGAAAACAAAACAACAAACTTTAAAAGAAAAGAAAACTCTGCATATCAAAATTAATAGAAAAGTGTAAAACTCCTTCCTTTGCAAGACCATTCGCCATAACATTAGCTTCTCGAGGAACATGATGAAATAACGCACCCAGCTATCTAGAAATATCATGCACGTCCTTGACCCAATCCGCCAATTTCCACAGATGGGTAGCCTTCCTAGAACCCCATTGAATAGCTGAGGGAGAATCACCTTCAAGAATAGCATTGTGACCTCCCAATCTAATCAACTCACGACATCCTATAAGGAGAGGGCAAACACCCCAGCTCTATTGGCATCCACAAAATCCACAGGCCCAGACCAACTCCTAATAACATTATCGCTACAATCCCTTATACGCCTCTAAAACCACCTTTACGAAGAGACTAAAAATAGCTGCCATCAAAATTCAATTTTAGAACTCCAGGAGGAACGGCTCATAAAAATCCAATTATGAGTGTCAAGCTGTTGAATGATCATTACCAATTCCAACGGCCCGGGATAAGATAGTGTGAATGGTTGCCGGTTTGACGACGGGACTAAATATCTCTTTATAGTTGATGCCAGCTTGCTGATTGTATCCTTTGGTGACAAGGCAGGCTTTGTATTGTTCTATAGTACCATTAGCATGTTGCTTGATTTGATACACCCATTTGCATTCGACAATATTAGCGTGAGGTTTGGGATACGTGAGTGTCCAAGTACATTTTTAATCAACACATTGAACTCGCCGGTCATTGCAGCTTTCCATCGAGGATTTTGGTTGTCAGCAGCAAGGTTTAGAGAATCGGAATCGGGACCCGACTGTTGTTTTTCATCATGAACTAGAATTCTTGATTTAAAAATGGCTTAAATTAACTTTCACAGAATGACTGCAAATTTCGACCTCGGCATTGTAACAAATAGCATTCATTCTTCCCATGCATAATATTTTTTAGACCACTGAGTCGTAATTTATAGGCATATCTAGAATGTAAACATATAGTCTGTCAGAGTTGTCAGACAGTCTAACTGAGATAAGGTCCATGTGAGGCTCACCAAATACATTATCATTCAACAGTTAAAAATTCAATGGTCATCACAAATTGCATCCAAAGAAGATGAGAAGCAGACGATATCCTGTTCCTCGACCGTTACATTTCCAATCCTGTGGCTTGCACAGACATTCATTCTAGAATCTGCTCTCTGAAGTCTGAACCATATGTTTTACTCATTATAAATGATGCTTTCTGGATGCTAGGTCAATTTTATTCGCCATATATTGTATTTTTCCTGTTAAGAATATTTCTTTTACACCTTTTTTCCAGAAATTATAGCAAGCTTATTTTGTCATAAATCAACTTCTCTTCCGCGTGGCGAGTTGAAACAGTATTCTGTTTTCCTGTTTTAATCTAGGTAAAATCTTAGATTTTAATGAACTGTCATTGAAGATGGCTTGTCCTATCAAATTTATCATGGTGCATACATTCTCCGTGTTCAATGATTCAGTTATTTTCTTCCACATTCAACTTCCGACTGCTGTGCAGTAATATTGATCTCATTGATTTGTTTTGAAGTCAATATTCTTAGTTACTAACAGCTCACTGCTTCCTGGTGCAGCTTTGGCCTCGCGACGGAGTTCCAGCAACGTGTTATTGATGCATGGGAGAACCATGGACCAACTGCAAGAGATGACTGTAGGGAAGCTCATCGACTCCTCGAACAACTAAAAAAGAAGGCTCATCAGGCATCAAGTGAGCTTCCTAGAAAGGCCTTGCCACTACCACATGCTCGCGGAGCTGTTCCCACCAAGAGTGTTCCAGCTGCTGTTGAGGTCAGTCATAAGTGAGTGATCCCATAACTTCAACTTCAAATCCTCATTGATAGTTTCTTCTTCCATCACCTTGGAGATCATGCTTGCTTCCCAGTTTCCAGAGCTCATACTAGTAACTTCTTGCCTATTGAATTCCGCCTGTTTGCAAATGGGCGCTTCCCTAAAGTAGAACCCAAAGGTAGTATGGCTTCCTATAAAGCATGTCTCTTTGTAAAGTGGCCAGCTCAAGTGTACGGGAGAAAACTGTTTTGAGAAATTTGCTATTGTTGTAAAGCTAAATTCATTCCAGAGTCTTCTTTTCATAACATTCTTCTTTTCATAACATTAGATCATCATCATCATCATTTTAGCCTTATCCAACTGATCTGGGTTCATCTTAGCTTAACGTGCGCCACTCAGGAGACAAATTGAGATAACAAAACGCCATCTTTCTAAGATATTTGTACATGAGTGAGCTCTCTCTATCTCTTGAATGTTCATACAAAAGCCCAAAACATTGCTCCAATTAGACCATCCTAAATGACCCTATCACCTAAAGTTTTCCTGTTCTTGAAATTTCAACACCACGCATTTACACAGCACCAATCACATGGATAAGATCATAATACAAAGAATATAATCATGAATTATAACCCCGAAATGCTCCCAAATTCCCAATTTTGTATTCTCTTGTCTTCAAAGTGCACACGGTATGCATTGCCAGTTGGTGGTTCAAACAAAAGAAGAGGGATTTCTGTAGAAGAAGAAGAAAAAATGCAACCTTTTGCTAATAAAAGAAGATGGTATCTAAAAAATTCAGATGTGGGTGGGTAGCGTTCGTACCAGTGGAGCATGTGATTCGGATCTGAGGGCGGAATTTCGGTTTATGGAGCTTCGTAGTAGGACAATGGAGAGAGAAAACGTTGAGAGTTAAACAAACATTCGCCATAGAGAGTCTACTGAAACAAGGATAGATTTTTTTTCCTTATATACATGAGATGGTGGCTGAGCATGTGCTGCTGCTGTTCTCTCTCTCTCTCTCTCTCTCTCTCTCTCTCTCCCTCTTATCTGCAACATTTGTCTATCCATCCATCTGCGATGATATCCCTGTCATTTCCAACTGGTACGACACGTGGAAGAGGCCGTAGAAATTGGTGAGGCTACCGCTACCAGTGGGCAGTGGGGTTCACCGTTCACCTCTGGGGAAAATCTAAATTTTAAAACAGATGCCCCTCTTGTTGCACTGAGTCCTCCCAAACTTACTTTCAAATTTTTGTTTAATGAGATGTGTGTATCTGATATCTTTGATTCAATAAGATTAATCTTTCTATTATGTCTGTTAAATCTATATAAATTACAAATCTACTTCGATAAATTTAAGAGGAACTTCAAAAATAAGATTTAGAGTACAAATCCATATCTTACGTCACTCTGGCATGCATTGAGAGTCCTCCCCAAGCTTATTCCAACAGGAGTTGCGCTCAGCCACTCCATCGGGTGTCTATGGGTTGTGAGCTCGAATACTTCAAACTTTTCTTTATAAAAATGAAAGAGTTAAAATTAAGTAATTAGATTTACATGTAAACTGAGAGCAGGAATAACAAAGTTCTTGTTGATCCAAACAGGGCCTTTGCATTGTCAATAATTGTGATTTACATGTAACAGATGCTCAATTTTTTTGCCATAAGCAAATGCAGACAGGTAAATTAAGTTGAAATCAATTAGCTTTACATGTAAACTTTAGAGAAGGCAAATGAAGTAGCACTAGCAGCAGATCCGAATTTGGACCTTTGAATTGCCAAGAATTTTAACTGACAGAGGATTCAAGGCTCCGTCTCACATTTTATTTGAGGCTTGGCCTGTGGCACTGTGGCTATGGGCTTTTGCAAGTTGCCCAAACCTTGCCAGGATAATAAAAGGGCTTAATGGAATTGGTAAGGGTTGACCCATGTATATCCAGGTCTTCATGGCCCTTTCCATATCGGGTCGGGCTCAGGTTGATCAGTTTTGCCTAAAACATTGGCTCAACCAGACCCAAACCCAACACGACCCAACCTTACTGCCGTCCCTAATAGTAATATAGAATTCTTGTTTTACTACTATTATATTATTTATTATTATAATTATTAAAGGATTTTACCGGTAAATTCCCGATAAATGTCCGTTGCACGAAATAGTTCCCTGTAGTTGGGGCCGCACGAAATAGTTCCTTTGTCTGAAATTTTTTTTTTTTTATAAACTGGGCGTTTTATAAACTCACCTTCGAAACACCCATTTTCTCATCTCTAATTGTCCGCATCAATGGTATCTTGCAGGTTTTCGCAGAGAGGAAGAAAGAAGAAGAAAAAGAAGAAGAAAAAGAAAAGAGAGGGAGGTGGAAGAGAAAGAGGAGGAGGAAGAGGAGAAAGAAATAAATCCAGGAAAAAAAGGAGAAGAAGAAGGTGGGAATGTGGAAATATGTTAATTCACAGTCCTTCTTCTTCCCTTCTTTTCTTTTTTTCTTTTTTTCTTTCTTCTTCTCCTCCCTCTCACAGCACTGCCTTCACCACCTGCTCGGGCCCAATTTCTTCTTCCCCTCTTTTTTTTTTCATTCAACTATTCATAAGGAAATTAGAAACCTATTTGTGAGCACCATGAAACCCAACTCAAACTAGAGTTCTGACCCCATTTTTTGTATCCACATTTCGTGGATGAAGAAGAAAAGGAGAAAGAGGAGGAGGGGTTGGGTTTTGGTTCCTTGCCCAATGAAGAAGATAAGATATTTATGCTCCCATGCTCGCTTGGTGCCCATAGTTGCTTGCCAAACCAAAGAGAAAGGGCTGAGAAGTGAGAGGGAGCTGTTGAGCCAGAACAAGGAGCTAGCAGGAAGTTGATGAAGGTGGAGGTATAAAAAAAGCCGCAGAATGACGCTAGCGTCACTAATTTTCACACTGAGCGACGCTAGCGTCCTTCGTTTCATATTGGAAAAAAAAATCCAAACGGGTCTAACGGACCCCGTTTGTGAGTGCGATTTTTGAGGCACTACCAAGTGCAGCGTCCATTTACTGGGTATTTTCCAGTAAAATCTTCTAATTATTACCATTTTTTTTTTGTCATATTAAGTTGTTTAGGCCGGCTGTTATGCTGGCAACCAACCATCCTTACCTTCTTAGAGTTGCTGTTTCTCTATCAATATTGCCTAAAATAACTTGACGTCAAGAACCCTTTATCAATGGCATCTTGACTGTTCAAGCACACACAAATGACGACAAAGGTTCCCACCCCAAGCACACAATAATATTCCCTTTTTTTAATCAAAATCCTAATTTATAGATACACATGCAAAAAAAAAAAAAAAAAAAGTTCCTGTAAATCCCATAAATCCGAAGTTTCTCAATTGACATTCATTGACCATGAAAAAAAGTCCACCTTCATCATCACCACCATGTTGATGAAATATCACAATCCAAGGCAAAAACCCATTTCAGTTTTCTTCTTTTTCTTTCCAGAAACTGGAAATATAATACAGATATCGATATAAAAGAAGAAGAAGAGATGCCAATGGAACGAACAGGTGACAGAGAGAGAGATCGAGATTAGGCTTCGGAGAGATTGTCGCCATCATCGAAGACGATGGGTTGGGTGAGCATGAGGGGTCGGTCCTTGGCCTCCTCGTCATCGTCGTCCTCGAAATCGATGGTGCTGAGAGTCACGCATGAGAACCGCTCGAGAGACGCGAAGAAGACCGACGCCACGCTCGACCCCAAGAACGCAAGGAAGCTTGGATTGTCCTCCTTTGAGATTTAAAAAAAAACTAGATTGGAAAGAAGATTGCCGGATTTCGGATTTCGGATTTCGGATTTCGGATTTCGGATTTATTTCTGTGTGTGTATGTCTTGCTAAGCTTTGCTTATATTTATATAGGTCCGGGTGGCAAACCTCTCTCTAAATATAAGAATGAGTTGGTGGATACGAATCACCAGTTTCTTGGACCGTGCGATAATTTTAGAGTTTGTTGTGAAATTGACCAAGTTAAAAAAGGAAGGAGACAGCTATCTCTTCTCCCTCTCTCCTCCTTTTCCTCCTATCGTCCTCCCAAAGATCGGTACCGCTACAACCCCTCCCTCCTATATGCAATTTGGGCCAGATGGTCCTGTTTGGCTAGGGAGATCGGGCGGAGAAAGATTTATTGGAGGGTGGTGATGAAAGGTGAAGATGTTGAAGGTGTTTGTATGAAATCATGCAATGCATTCATCACCTCCCTATCCTTTGTGAAATCATGCAAAAGGACCCTATGAAACCTTCCCATCCCCAAGAAACAAGATGCCTTGGTGTGACCGTTGAATTCTAAAACCATCAAAGATGAGGAACAAGTAGAAGAAGGAAAGTTGCAAGAGGTTAATGATGCCATCAACCAAATGGCGATATAGTCGACCAAATTGATGAAATCATCATTAGGATTAGTCATCATCATCAAAGTCTTGTCCCAACTATCTTGGGTCGGCTATATTAATTCTATTTCTCTATTCGATCTATTTTAAGCAAAATTTTCGAATAAATTATACTTAGTTAGATTTATTAGTTTTTACTACCTTTATCGACGTCCTCTTCAGGCTACCCCTTTTCCTTTTCGCTATGTTTGGGAATGAGGGTAAAATGAGGGGAAGGAAAAAAAAGAGGAAAAATGGAGGGAAAGTTAAAATAGAGGGTGTTTGGGAAGGAGGGAGGGAAAGTGAGAGGGGAATTTGAGGGTAACATTTTGAGGGTAACATTTTGTAAATTTTACCCCCATATTTTTCCTTTAAAACGGGGGGGGGGGGGGGGGGGATGCGAGAAAGAGGCTTGCAAAGTGGGGATTTTCCTCACCCCTCCTCCTTTTTTACCCTAAACAAACAAGATGAGGAAATTAAATTTTTCCTCCCCTCCCCTGCCCTCATCCCTTCCCAAACACAGTGTTATGGGCAATCAATCTTTATAGCCAAACTTTTTCTTATTGGCAACGTTGGCGACGTACGTTGGACATGCCCAAACCATCTTAAATAGAATTTTCTAACTTTATCGCTTCATTAGTGCTATCCCTATATGCTCTCGAAAGTACTTATTTCTAATATTATCATCTTCCTAGTTTTACCACACATCTACTTCAACATTTCTATCTCTACTATGTGCATTTTGTATATATGTTAATTTTTAATTGACCAATATTTTGCTCCATAGGTCATAATTAGTCTAATCGTTGTCCTATAAGATTTTTCCTTCGATTTCATTGGCATGGGCCGATCACAAAGCACTCTAAAAGCAAGTCTCTACTCCAACCATCTCGCTTTTATTTTATGTTCAACATTTTCATTAATCTATCCACTTTTACTAATTATCAAGTCAATGTAACATAATGAATCTAATTTTATTGTATCTTCTGGGCTTCAATACCTATGGTGATACCATTTACATGAATAATTTCATAAAAAACAAAAAATAGACGAACAACTAGGCATGAAAACTAGGTCGTACGTGCCGGCGGGCCCAGCCGTGCTTGGGTCGTGTCGTGCCATGCCCAGCACGGGCACGGATTTTTTCGTGCCACCCACGGGCCGGCCCACATTTCTCTTTTATTTTTTTTAATATTTTAAATCTTTTTATATAAATTGAAAGAGAAATTATGGACTTTTAGGCGTTCTTAGCTTGAAATAAAGTCAAAACTATTAAAATAAATGCACAAACATTGATTCTAATTTACAAACGAGTAATAAATCGTTAATTATTTAAAGTTTTATATTTTATTTATATAAAAAATTTATACATATGGGTCGTGCCAAGCCTGGGCCTAAGTACCCCTGGTCTAGCACGACATGGATAATTCTGGTGGCATGCCCTGGCCTAGCATGGCTTAGGAGGAGAAGCTGGGCCATGACGTGTCGTCACGTTGACCTCGTTAACGCCCCATGCACGGTTTTTTCCTTGCTGGGTCGTGGCGGGCCTAGGCGGCCCGTCCAAATCTTCATCTTTGAGAACAACTATAGCCTCTTTTTATAATTTTTTTTCTTAAAATCATTTAATTAAAACTTAAGCTTAATATTTCATAAAAATTCCTAATATTTTTTTTTCTGAATTTTATAAACTTAAAAGGTTGAGTCACATCTATGTCTCCACCTTATATATTGCCACTTATCCTTTTAAATGTACTCAACCATTATCTGAGTAAATCAAATTCTAACAAAGTATAAATCCAATCTAAATCAGTGCATTAGATTTTTTGCCCCGGCCTCTTCAATAATCTTTGTTGGACTTTATACCATGAATTATTATGAATTCAATTCTTTTTTTATTTATTTATGACGGACGGTGTCTCACCCCTTTGAACCGGACTAATCCCTTTGAGATTAAGGCAAGTAAGGTAAATCTCTTGTGGCTCTAGTGTGATAGGGCAGTTAGGAACTCTCAACCTCCTCTGAAATCAAATTATGGTTTTATCCCAACTTAACTACCCTAGAAAATTTCTATTAAATTAAATTACATACAAACAAAAGAACATGACTTAAAATGATCCAAAGTCCTTGCTTTTTTAAATCTTGCAATGCAATTTCAATTTCCCCTACACAGCGCACACACTCGCAGTGAAAGGTTTAACTAGGGTTTTTGCTTTCCTGCCTCCAAAAAACTCTCCAGAGTCCTTCCCTTCCCTTCCTCCAATAGCAGCCAAAATTCCATGATGAGAAGAGCCTCTTCTTTTCTCCTTTCTCGCCTCTCCCTTCCCAAAACCCCCTCCAAACCCCACCCACCCTCTCTCCTTAAACCCTGCAAAAGACTCCCTCAAGCTCTTCTCCTCCACTCCCCTAAACCCCCCCACCTCCAAAACCCTTCTCCCCTTCATCTCTCCACCCTCTCCCAAAACCCCTCTCACTCTCTCTCCTCCCGCCAGCTCAAAATCAAAGAGGGAGACGCCCTCGAAGATGCCCTCGAATCTGCCTCCTCCACTGCCGACATCCTCGCCGCCTTCGCCTCCTTGGAGCCCGCCTTCTCCCCCGATGACCCCAAGCTCGGCCTCGCCTGCCTCAAAGTCGGCCAGTTCCTCGATGCCGAGGCCGCCGACCCCGAAAAGGCCCTCTCCTTCGCCGACCGTGCTCTCAAGATCTTGGACCGCGGAGAAAGCGCCACCACCAACCCCCTCCCGCTCGCCATGGCTCTCCAACTCATGGGTTCCGTCCATTACAGCTTGAAACGCTTCAACGACAGCTTGGGGTTCCTTACCCGCGCAAATCGCATTCTGAGGCAGATTGGAGAAATGGGTTCCGGCGATTTCGATGTCCGGCCTGTAATTCACGCCGTCCTGCTCCAACTGGCCAATACGAAGACCGCGATGGGCCGGAAAGAAGAGGCGCTCGTTGATCTCAGGAAGTGTATGGAGCTGAAAGAGACGCTTTTGGAGCCCAATAGCAAGGAATTGGGCATCGCCTATCGTGAATTGGCCGAAGCCTTCCTCTCTGTCGTGAATTTCAAGGAGGCATTGCCGTTCTGTTTGAAGGCTCTGGATGTGCATAGATCACAATTGGGCGTTAATTCGGTAGAAGTCGCCCGTGATCGCCGAGTGCTCAGTATAATCTACTCAGGGCTTGAGGAGCATGACAAGGCTCTGGAGGAGAATGATATGTCGCAGCGAGTTCTCAAGAGCTGGGGGATGGGCTCTGACCTCCTCCAAGCCGAAATTGAGGCTGCAAATATCAAAATTGCGCTGGGGAAGTACGATGAGGCAATTGGGACTTTGAAGGGGGTGGTGCAGCAGACAGACAAGGAGAGTGAGATTCGTGCACTGGTTTTCATTACAATGGCAAAGGCCTTGTGCAATCAGGAGAAGTTTGCAGACTCAAAGCGATGCTTGGAGATATCATGTGGGATTCTTGACAAGAGGGAGATTGAGGCCCCTGTCAAGGTGGCAGAGGCATACGGTGAAACTGCAATGCTTTATGAAACAATGAATGAGTTTGAGACTGCAATCTCACTGATGAAGCGGGCGCTTTCTATATTGGAGAAGATCCCACAGGAGCAGTACGCAGAGGGAAGCATGTCTGGGCGAATAGGATGGCTGCTTCTGCTGACTGGTAAGGTGCCACAATCAATTCCTTACTTGGAGAGTGCGGCGGAGAGGTTGAAGGAGAGCTTTGGACCAAAGCATTTTGGGGTGGGGTATATATATAACAACTTGGGGGCTGCATATCTGCAGTTAGACAGGCCGCAGTCTGCTGCACAGATGTTTGCCATGGCGAAGGATATCATGGATGTTTGCCTTGGGCCTCACCATGCGGATTCAATAGAGTCATGTCAGAATCTTGCGAATGCATATGGTGCCATGGGAAGGTGAGGAAACTTTGCCCTGTAGTTTGATTATCTATCTTATGATGATATGCTCAATTGAAAAGGAATGGAATTTTAGTTCAAAGCTGAAATTCTACTGGTAGGGCCCAACTTTTGTGGGTGAACACTCATCTCTTGGTCTAACGTGGAACAGAATATGCTCCATAATTTCTGTGATATTATCCTCCCTAGCCATCTGCTGGAAGGCTTTTAGGGTATGCTCCATACTTTCTGTGATATCCTCCTCCTTAGCCATCTGCTGGAAGGCTTTTAGGGTATGTTGTGTTCACCTGGACCCAGCCATATGGAAAACATGAATCCCTGAATTATCACCCCTACATGCACAGTAGTAGAATGTTTTAAAGATTAGGTAAAACATAGACAAACTATACCAAGTGCAAGTTTAGTGATTCTAAAAAAGGAGGATTTCATCAAATTTGAAATGACATGGTTCTGTAGAGCGTTAAAATTCAACTAAGGAGAAATTATAGGCTGTCAATGTTTTTTTTTTTTTTTTTTTTTTTTTTTTTTTTTTTTTTTTTTTTTTTGAATGGCTACTTCCATTAAAGATAAAAGCAAGCAGTACATGAGAACTATACCGACAAACTAAACACCCAAAAGATAATATGGTAAGCAAGCAATACATGAAATCCCACCAAGACAGGCACTACAAGAAAACTGAACAAGAGAATTATACAAACACTACAACCCGATATTTAAGCCGGCAACTTCTTTCCAATTTAGCATGATTTGATCAGCTGAGAGTCCATGGAAAATGGGATTTTATCAATACCCAGCTTGAAATAGAGAATTTTATCGTTTCACACAAAAACTATTAGCTCTTCTCCGCCCCTTCAAAGCATCTAGCATTTTTTCCCTTCCACAGAGTCCAAATAACTGCAAGGAAAGCTACATTCCACATTTCCTTGCCTCTGGGATGACCAATGGAGACTTCCAAGGCGTAAAAAGATCTTGGATGGACCTTGGAAAGGCCCAGCTACATGAAAACCACCCTAGAACCGAATTCCAAACCATTTTGGCAACCCTACAGTTTAGAGTAAGATGATCTACCATCGCCTTTTCCTCCAAGCACATGGGGCACGCATTCACCAAGATCTTCCCTCTACGTCTAAGATTATCCATGGTTAGGATTTTCTTTTGAATGGCTAGCCACCTAAAGATGACTACTCTGGGCGGGGCCTTTATTTTCCAAATACAAGCAATGAAGTACTTGTTTTCTCCCTTGTGGCGATCTTCGAGAAAAAAAAAGAGGAGACAGAGAAAGATCCATCTTTTAGAGGCACCCCAAAGTTTAACATCTTCCCCATCCTATGGAATGGATATGTCATTTAATAAACCCAAAAGGGATGCTAATTGGTTTTCCTCAAGCCTTCAGGTTCCTCCTAAAGGTAGGTCCTGAATTATCTTGGCTCCTGATCCTTGCCTCTCGAAGTAATTTTGAATTTTAGCCCCTTTATCCAAAACACATAAAAAAAAATTTGGAAAGAGATCTGCCAATGGGGTGTTGCCTACCCAAACATCAAGCCAAAATTGAATCTTCTCTCCCGAGCCTATTTGGTATCTAATATCCTTCATGAAACTTGCTTTGGTAGAGGTAATTCCCTTCCATATAGCCGAAGGTTTATAATTCCCTTCTTTAACCTCCCAGTCATTTCTCATCCTTCCATCTTTTGCCAAGACCAGCTGATGCAGAACGGACCAAAGTGGTCCCACCCAGTTAGAGATATTTTTTATTTTATTTCCTTTTATGTTTCGTAATTATTAGTTAGCATATTTCTAATTGTAATTAGGCTAGTTTCCATTTTTGGTTTAGGTTTGCTTAGGCCCTAAGTTTACTTTTCTTATTTATAATAATACATTGTAGATATGGAAATCTTTGACTTGATTATAGAATAGAATTGGGGTTTTCCCTCGGAGAGGTGCGTCCTCGTGTTGGAGTCTCTCTATAGAGATAATTTGAAGTGTCTACGGACACGGACTTCGGCACTCCACGCAAGCCCTAACCCTAGGGCCAGCATCAGTTGGTATTAGAGCAAAGATCCACGTTGCTCCGATCCGGCTCCGGTCACTGATCGGAGCATATCCATCGTCCATCCCCATCCATCCATCCCCGACACACCCTACTGCCATCATGCCCATCCCTCCCAATCCGCACCACCACAATCAACCCCATCTTCCGTTAGCCTATCCCTATCGTCTCCCAATCCGACATTCAAATCTCATCACAAACCACCTTTCCATCAGACCCAAACACCCGAATCAAGCCCCTCATCCTGCCAAAACCTCCACTGTTCCCTCCCCAACGCCCAACCCCAATGTTCAGAAACCCACCCCAGCCGAGCTATCCCTACTCTTCTAGCACCAATCTAGACCCAAACCAAAACCCAGCCCATCGCTGTCTCTTCCCGTCCAAAACCCCAACAACCCAGATTGAAGAAGAGAGAGGGAGAGAGAAGTTATTAAAAGAGAGCAGAGAAGAAGAAGAAAGAGAGAGAAGAGAATAGAAGGTCATACCTGACACCGAAGGAGCACAATAGAGATCTACATCTTCATCATCGTCACCCACTAGAAGCGTCGCCGTTTCTGTCGTTGTCGTACCATCGCCATAATCCCAACTTGAAGCCCCTCCGTCGCCCAGTTTTTTTTTCTCCCTTCGTAAAGCAGCAGCGGAAAGCCAGAAAGGGTTTTCATCCCTTTTTTCTTCTTCTTTGGCACACGAAGACCAAGGCAAGTTCTCACACGTGTGCTAGTGGGCTGTCTTCACGTCAGTTTAGGCCTGGTTCTAACTTCGGGTCAGTTCGGGACAAATTCGACCCATCTGCAATTACAACCCAGCAACGGAATTGTTGCATAGTGACATCAACACAGATCTCATCACAACGACATCAGAGAGAGGCGGTCAAGCCCTTTGACTCGATCAACGATTGAATCTTCTTTTCATGATATCAAAGTCATCCACAATCGGATTTCAACTCCATTTTCGCCTTTGCACTTGTGCTGAGCAAATCTACCAAGCAGGTCCGTCAGATTTTTTTAGATTGCATTAAAAAAACTTATGGTGGTTCAAAAGAAAAAGGCAAAAGTGGAGTCTTCCTCCACAAACGATGAGGATTTGAGGGGAACCGTTGCTGTGTTATCGGAAAATGTTAATCAACTCTCCGCAATGATGGTTCAAATCCAATAGACTCTTGCAAGGATGGAAACCCGATTAGCCAATTTAGAAACTAATCGGTGTAAGGATAATCATCGAGATGATGGAGGACATAATCAGAATCAACGAGATCCACAAACAGTTAATGTTGATCGAGATTTAGGGATTAAATTCGTGATTCCCGAATATGATTGAAAATTAAGCCCGATGAATTTATGAATTGGTTTGTGTGTGGAGAATATTTTCGCACACAAGCTAATGAAGGATTGTCATAAAGTTACACCGGTGGCAACTCGATTTTGCAATTATGCTGCGATATGGTGGGCCGAGTTGCAAAAGAAGAGAATAAATCTAAACATTGACCCCGTTGACACAGGGATCGAGATGAAAAATCTGTTGAAGAAAAAAAATTCTTCCTGTCAATTACTCAAGAGATTTGCGTTCAAGTTTTCAAGACTTGAAATAAGGGTAAAAAGCTGTGGTTAAGTATTCTGAAGAGTTTCTGACCATGCAACGGTTGTGAGACTAGAGACCCAAATATTGTTGGAGAAAATCTTGCCTACATCCATACAAGATGGGGACGTTTACTTTTTTCTACTAGATTATTGATAAGTGGGCGACACTAACGAAGGAGCCTCATGAATTTCCTATGGGTGAAAGCCTTGTGGACCTAGACTCAATTGGATTTTGGATGTGGATTGTGGGCCCTATTGATAGATTAATAACAATATAAGCATAGAATTATCCGAGTGTTCCACTTAGAGGATGTGGTTTTGAGAGAAAGGAGTGGGTCCCAATGGAAACCGGGTGGGTTTCGAGAAAGTCCTATGCTTTATGGGCAGAGCAAGTGGATGTGAGAGCGATATTTCTTGGCATTCCGAATGCGGCCCTCAGCCACAAGCTTCAAAGGCGAGGGGAAAACGTTCCCCCTAATACAAATCTCACACCACTCAATCAGTATCCAGGTGGGCCCCACCTCCTCAACCCTCTCTCTATCCGCCACACACGCGGCCCCCTTTCCCTTTCTTTGCAATGGAGCAAATACATCTCAATCATGCTGTAGCATATACAATGTTATTGTGGTTCTGAAAAGTTCGGGGGAAGAAACGGCTGCATATTGGAGGGCACCAGCAATACTTCGATAGAGGGTGGTATCTTTGAAAGGTTCCATGATTTTAAGGGATAGTTTGGTGTAAAGGGAAAAGGGATTTGGGAGTGGTTTTGCGCTATCCTTGGATGCCTTTTTGAGTTGGTCAACAATGTATTGTCATTGAGATAAAAACAAGCCTTGAGCTGTAGGGATCACCCCAACTCCAAGGAAGAAGTGCAAGGGACCAAGGTCTTTGATTGCAAATTCTCGACTTAGTGTATCCATGAGCTTGCAAATGGTAAGAGAGGAGTTGCCACTAATAATGAGATCGTCAACGTAGACAAGAATATATGAAGTGATGGTGGCGTCGGCTTTAATGAAAAGAGATGTATCATTAAAAGAAACGATGAAGCCTTGATGAAGAAGAAACGCACTAAGTTAGTTAAACAAGCATGAGGTGCTTGTTTGAGGAGTGACGTACATGTTTAGGAAATTGAGGGTCAACAAAGTAGGGGGTTGAGCCATGTAAACTATTTTTGCTAAGTGCCTATGAAGAATTGCATTATGAATGCCAATTTTTTTTTTTTTTTTTTTTGTTGAACACTAGAAATTTTATTTCAAGACTAAGCAGGAAAACACTACTTAGCCAAACCCGAAAACAAAACAACAAACTTTAAAAGAAAAGAAAACTCTGCATATCAAAATTAATAGAAAAGTGTAAAACTCCTTCCTTTGCAAGACCATTCGCCATAACATTAGCTTCTCGAGGAACATGATGAAATAACGCACCCAGCTATCTAGAAATATCATGCACGTCCTTGACCCAATCCGCCAATTTCCACAGATGGGTAGCCTTCCTAGAACCCCATTGAATAGCTGAGGGAGAATCACCTTCAAGAATAGCATTGTGACCTCCCAATCTAATCAACTCACGACATCCTATAAGGAGAGGGCAAACACCCCAGCTCTATTGGCATCCACAAAATCCACAGGCCCAGACCAACTCCTAATAACATTATCGCTACAATCCCTTATACGCCTCTAAAACCACCTTTACGAAGAGACTAAAAATAGCTGCCATCAAAATTCAATTTTAGAACTCCAGGAGGAACGGCTCATAAAAATCCAATTATGAGTGTCAAGCTGTTGAATGATCATTACCAATTCCAACGGCCCGGGATAAGATAGTGTGAATGGTTGCCGGTTTGACGACGGGACTAAATATCTCTTTATAGTTGATGCCAGCTTGCTGATTGTATCCTTTGGTGACAAGGCAGGCTTTGTATTGTTCTATAGTACCATTAGCATGTTGCTTGATTTGATACACCCATTTGCATTCGACAATATTAGCGTGAGGTTTGGGATACGTGAGTGTCCAAGTACATTTTTAATCAACACATTGAACTCGCCGGTCATTGCAGCTTTCCATCGAGGATTTTGGTTGTCAGCAGCAAGGTTTAGAGAATCGGAATCGGGACCCGACTGTTGTTTTTCATCATGAACTAGAATTCTTGATTTAAAATGGCTTAAATTAACTTTCACAGAATGACTGCAAATTTCGACCTCGGCATTGTAACAAATAGCATTCATTCTTCCCATGCATAATATTTTTTAGACCACTGAGTCGTAATTTATAGGCATATCTAGAATGTAAACATATAGTCGGTCAGAGTTGTCAGACAGTCTAACTGAGATAAGGTCCATGTGAGGCTCACCAAATACATTATCATTCAACAGCTAAAATTCAATGGTGTTCGTATTTTATCATGTCTCTAGAGACTGGGTAGCTAGCAAAATCTGGAAGGTGAAAGAGACCTTGAGGGTTGGTGACATAATGGAGATATAATTTTGCCTTTTTTTTTGTGGTCATCAATTATTATTATTTTTTTAACATACAGTGCTCTTGAGGTTGCAGTCATTTAGTCAGATTCTTGTAGCTTTCTAATAGAGAGATTATGTAATGGTGCCTCAACCATAATGTATCAGAATTCAAGGTAATCGTCATCACAAATTGCATCCAAAGAAGATGAGAAGCAGACGATATCCTGTTCCTCGACCATTACATTTCCAATCCTGTGGCTTGCACAGACATTCATTCTAGAATCTGCTCTCTGAAGTCTGAACCATATGTTTTACTCATTATAAATGATGCTTTCTGGATGCTAGGTCAATTTTATTCGCCATATATTGTATTTTTCCTGTTAAGAATATTTCTTTTACACCTTTTTTCCAGAAATTATAGCAAGCTTATTTTGTCATAAATCAACTTCTCTTCCGCGTGGCGAGTTGAAACAGTATTCTGTTTTCCTGTTTTAATCTAGGTAAAATCTTAGATTCTAATGAACTGTCATTGAAGATGGCTTGTCCTATCAAATTTATCATGGTGCATACATTCTCCGGTGTTCAATGATTCAGTTATTTTCTTCCACATTCAACTTCCGACTGCTGTGCAGTAATATTGATCTCATTGATTTGTTTTGAAGTCAATATTCTTAGTTACTAACAGCTCACTGCTTCCTGGTGCAGCTTTGGCCTCGCGATGGAGTTCCAGCAACGTGTTATTGATGCATGGGAGAACCATGGACCAACTGCAAGAGATGACTTTAGGGAAGCTCATCGACTCCTCGAACAACTAAAAAAGAAGGCTCATCGGGCATCAAGCGAGCTTCCTAGAAAGGCCTTGCCACTACCACATGCTCGCGGAGCTGTTCCCACCAAGAGTGTTCCAGCTGCTGTTGAGGTCAGTCATAAGTGAGTGATCCCATAACTTCAACTTCAAATCCTCATTGATAGTTTCTTCTTCCATCACCTTGGAGATCATGCTTGCTTCCCAGTTTCCAGAGCTCATACTAGTAACTTCTTGCCTATTGATGGTTTGATTGTAAATTATGCACTGGGAATCTTATATTTTCTGTTAGTACCCATGTTTAATTATACTATTTTTTCTGCCCTCGATCTCTTTGCAAGCAATTTTGTTCTGTAATGCAATGCTACGTGGGAGGTCTCAATATATATATATATATATTTGTAGTAGCATGACATCAGGAAGTCCTAAAATCATTTTGCAATACTTGTTTGGCATTATATTTTAAGGTTAGTAGTCTGATTGAGTAAACTGATTGGTTCTTGTTGAAATTGATGCATGAAGGAAGTGACTGTAGAAAGAAATGTTCCATTCATCTATTCATATATAGCAAAGTAAGTGTATCGTAATTAGCTTAGTAGCACGAAGCGGGAGTGGGAGTGGGGGCGGGGGAGCGGATGATCACAAAAGTGTGGGAGCGCCGTCGGGAGCGTTCAGGAAAAATTATGAGTATTTTTATGTTTTTTTAATATAGTTAAATGTCAAACAGAAAATATCATTCTACCACTTAAATTGCAAAACATCAAAAATTTTATAATTTTTATATGTGATTCTAGCTGTTCTCTGTATCTTAGTTGCACGAAGGGTGGCAGGAGCGGTATCGGTGCTGGTGGATTATAGGAGCTTCTCTTTCGGGACGAGAAACGTTTAGGAATAATACATGAAAATATGTAATACAAGTAAACATTATTATGCGTCATTTATATCAATTGCAAAGTCATAGTGACTAAGTAATATTATGGTTATATTAAGTAATTGAGCAAATTTAAGTTGATATTTTTCTAATGTCTTATCATTGCTTAATTTTTTCTCTTACTCGGTATCTTCTATATTTGTTTCTTTTGGGATTTATATGCGTAAGAGTTTCTATCTTAGTTGGGAGTGGGTTCCTTTCTCAATGAGAGCGAGGTTCCTAGGATGGGAACGCGGAGCGAGGTTCCGAGGTGGGAGCGCCACCCATATAGGAGTTTCCTGCAACTAAGATCGGAAGTTAATGCGACTAATCCATGCTGATTGTGGCATGTTTTACATATTTATGTCTCCCACAAAATTTGCTTGCCACAACTCATCTGTTGACAGTTGATCACGTCATACACTCTTCTGCCAGTTAACTGTAAAATAATGTTGCCTGGACAGTATTTGCCTGTTGAGAACTTGGACTGATGACATAACCATGCACTTAGTGACTATCAACTATATGGTTTTGGATTTTCTGATCAATGTGATTATTTGGGGTAAATTTAATGGGGCACAGCACTATTTGGATGGTGTTCATTGTGCAAGTATGCTGGATGTATGTAAACCAATTAATAGTAGCAGTGGATGGAAAAATGGCTTCAAAGAAAAGAATTGTCCGTCATCATTATCAAAGCCTTGTCCCAACTATGTTTGGGTCAGCTACATGATGGATTTTCTTTCAATATGCTGGCCTATCATGGGCCTCAGATAGATTGTACTTCTTCACATCTAATGTTACCGCTTCCATCCATGTCCTCTTTAGCTTACTCCTTTTCCTTTGTGGGTCATTTTCCTTTGTGGGTCATTAATTTGCTTAAAAAGACTTTTCCACACGGCATTGTTGCCGGCCTTTGTTGAACTTGTCCAAACTATATGGTGCCATTGCTAGCCTATGTTGAACATGTCCAAACCATCTCAAATGATTCTCTTTTAATTTATCACCTATTGATGCTACCTGTAAATGCTTCTGAATGCGTTCATTTTCTTATTCTATCTTTCCTAGATTTACTATACATGTCCATCGAACATTCTCGTCTTTACTACACTCATTTGTGTGTTTTTCATTTTTTGATTGGCCACCATTCTACTCCATAGGTCATGACTGCTCTAATCGCCGTCATTTAAAGTTTTCTATTCAACCTTGCTTGTACGTGTCGATCACACAACACTCTGAAAGCAAGTCTCGATTTTAACAATCCCACTCTTATTATATATTTGACATTTTCTTCAATCTCTTCATCCTTACTAATTATCGAGCTAAGGTTTCAAAATGTATTTGCGTGAGCTATTTTTGGAGCTACAATTCTCACCGGCATTTTAGCTCTATTACACCCCGATTGAAGTTGTAAATCATAAAAACGAATTATGTTTGAAAATTAATAAACCTAACTCTTAGAAGAAAGACAATTAACAAGTGTATGATTAAGAAGAAAGCAGATGGCTCGGTGGAGAAATATAAGGTTCAATTAATGCAAAAGGACTCTAGACACATAAAGGGCATCGATTATGAAGAGATCATCTAGACCTACAGTTAAATCAACTTTCTTGATCGGTGATTTAGAAGAAGAAATATACATGCATAGCGTATGAATTATCTTTAGATGGCTCAAGAAAGCAATGTTTTTATGATTTTGGAATCCATTTATAAAGTTTTAAAATGTTTATGAGGCAATCGTATCAATGAAATTGGTGGGAGTCACATATGGATTGATTTGTTATTATGAGAATTTCTAGGACTGAATTGTAATTCTCAACTATTTAATATCTTGACAACAAGGGGTTGCTCCGTTGGCAACCTAGGAATCAATCCCTGGGTATGCCACTCTTTCCACATGTGTGTGGGCTTCGTCTTTCCACCTGCGTGGGCTCTCCTTCCCACGGCGCGGGCTTCCACTTCGCACTTGTGTGGGCTCTATCGGGTCCCAACCCCCTAGGTTGGGGTGAGTGTTTTTTTTTTTTTTTTTTTTTTTTTTGATGTCTTAGACCATATGGTGACCATCAAGACAAGTATATAAGAATGTTTGTTATTTTATACTATCACTATGCGCCGTTTGTTTGCATGGAATTGAATTTTTAGGAATTCATAACCAATAAAGGAACATTTAAGGGCTTGTTTGTTTGCAAGAATCCCTGACTGGAGTTCTGGTTGTCGGGGATTAGTGAAATTCCTGTCAGGAATGCTTTGTTTGGGAGGAGGGTAAGTTGGATATACAAATCCTTCCGGAACCTGCAAAAAGGGCTGGATTCCGAATGCTTGAGGGGGGTCCTAGCATTCGGGGATTTTCGATTTGCAAGTGATTTCGAATGCTTGAGGGGGTCCTAGCATTCGGGGAGTTCCGATTTGCTAGTGATTTCGAATGCTTTCCGACGAGGTGTGAAACTCTAACGGTCGTCTAATTCATACATCTTCTTTGAGGTTTTTAACTTTCGTGAGTATCTTCTCCTTTCCTCCAACCCCTTTTATGTGCTTTTTACAGCATTTGTTTAGGAGATTCTGTGTGTGTCGGATATTTAGTTAAGTGGATTCGGAAATAGAGGGAGAATGGAAGGTTGGTGAAGAGGTACATGGATAGGAGATGGTGAGCTGTGATGGGATTCAGAGGTAATGGTTGTGAGGGTGCTGCATCCCGTGGATGTTAATGGCTGGGACAGTGATGAAGAGGGAGTTGGTTGATGGAAAGATGGAAGTTGGCTGTGAGAGATGGTGAGGAGAGTGGGTGAAGAAAGAGACGTGGGAAGATGGATTGTATGGATGAGAGAGAGATGAGGAAAAAGATGGTGAATGGTGAGGGAGTGGCTCAAACAGACGGATGGAAAGACAAAAGGGCAGAGAGGTGGGTCGTGTTTGGTTAGGCCAGGATTGGCTTAGGGGATAGGCAGGATGGGATTTGGAGTGGGTTTGTGAATGGGTGTTTTGGAGAGTGTTGCAACTTGCAAGAGGTTGGGCGTGGGGAATGAGAGACGGTGATGTTACGTGGGGAACACTGAAATAAAAAAAAAACCTCCCTGATATTGTTGCCAAATGCATCTTGTTTGCTGCTCTCTCAATAGCTTTTTTGCCATGATTAACAATAAGCAAATTGATTTAACGTGATGGACTGATATTTAAACTAATATTTAAGGATGATGAAGCAGCTTGTATAAATAAGTGCGCCACAGAGCATGTCTCTGTTTTTCAGTATTCAGAATTCTTGCGCATTTGATTTGGTGGTGTGGCAATACTTTTTGCTTATTACTAGGTGCTTTTGATCAAAGCTTAGACCCTTCTAAATTTTGTTGCTTAAACTGTTAATCTCTAGAGATCTCAAATTGATAGTGCACAAAAGTTGGCGAGGTAGTTGTAATACAGTAGCTCCAGCAATGATTTCTAGAACACTATATTCAAACTTTTTGCTTGAGAATGCCACACTAGAAGCTCTAGTTACGTCACCAAAACAGTGAAACCATTGCAACTTTGAAGGGATTCTATGTGCTTGAAGACTTCAAAAACAGTTCCACTGACCTTCAAAAAGAGGAAACTAACCGACCATGTACATGGTAATGCATAATATTATATAATATTAACCCTTTCTTGGTATGTGGAGGCATCTACTACTTTTTTGACCAAAATAATTCTGCCCTTATCTTGACCATTTCACAAAATGGATTTTTTTAACCTGTTAAGAATCTTCTGATTTCTTTTTTGTGGGCAATTATTTCTGTATTTTGGACTTTGGTGTACTATTACTTATTGCTTTTGGAAATAGAATACTTTTGAACTAATCTTTCTCAATTATATAAAAAAAGATCTTCTCATAAATTTTTATGCCCATGTTAAAACGGATTTTTATGCGCCGTGGAGCGCATCTTCATTGCACAGACAAGTGTCTCATAAAATTAGAATGCATACATGATCTTCTACCTATTGAGGAAAGGTCCAGCAGTGATAGGGTGCCCCTACAGTGGTGGCCTTTGATCATGTCGAGGTGATTCTTGAGCTAGAAGGAAACCCGAAATGAGTTGCACCCAACCACTGATTTTCATCTCTTTGCATCCTTATTATCAATCCTCACCATATTTCACTCAAAACGAGAGATAAGGCTAGCATTAGATTAGTCACTATAACATGCTAGAACTTTTGTAGTATTTATATATATATATATATATATATATATAAATGATCAATCTGATGATGGGTCTAATTCTTGTGGATTTACTTTTGAGCAAGGTCTTCTACACAAGAATTTTAGGGGCTTGTTCAGTTACTAGGAATTTAATGTGTTAGAATTTCAAAATTTCAGCTACCTAAAAGGTATCAAATGACCTTTTTGCAGTTCCTGAAATTTCAACCACTTTACTTGTTGGAAATTTTGAATGTCAATTCACAGAGGAGGATTCATGAATAGAACATGTTGGAGAATTTATAAATTATAGAGATAGGAGTTCTTTGAACTCCAATAAAGAAACAGGCCCCGGATTTGACACTTATGGTTTTTAGTACTAGTTGAAGTGAAAAGAGGATTAGTAAAATTTAGAAACACTTGATACATAATCAGGCTGAAATGTCTGTCTGACTGTCTTGCATTCTTCAAGACCATATGGTGTCATTGTCGTTAGGATGCAGTTCAGGTCATGCCCAACTTAAACATGTCAGGTCCAACCCAAGCAAAGGCCGAGCTCAGGTTGGGTATTTCTGGTCTGAGGTTGGCTTGGGCTTGAATGTATAAATCCTAAATCCAAGTTTGGATTAGTTTTTTTTTTTTTTCCTAAGAAAATAAAATAAAATAAAAAGTATAAGCAACATTGGCCCTGGGTCTAGTTGGGACCGAGACGAGTTAGGGTCAAGTTCATTATGGCCTAAAACATCAACCCATTATCTAAGTGAGACGAACTTTACATAATAGGAGCAGCCAAATTAAAGAAAAGTAATAACTATAATCATATGAGTTGGGCTAAACTCTTGCACATAAGTCATGATGCCTAAGCTTAATTAGATGTATTACTATATATATGGCATGTTAGTGAGATCCAATGATCCATGAAATTCAAGAAGCAAAAGTACTAGATCTGTGATGTACCAAATTTTTTTTTTTTTTTTTCCATTTCGCATGGTCGTAACTCGTATGATCTATGCTGATGACTATTTACCGTTAATTGATTTCATTTAGACAGTAAATTCCAAAAACTTTGAATCAATAAGTTTTTTTTTTTTTTTTTCCTTTTTTTAGCTCAGCCAAGGGGGCTAGAATTCAAGAGAGAGACCGCACACGCGGTAAGAAAGCCCACCCATATAGAAATAGGCGGCATACGCAGGGTTCAAACCTTGGACAAGTAGGTGAGAATTATGGCTCTTTACCACTCGGGTAAGGAGCCATTCTCAAAGTGAGTTAAAAATGTTTAGTGATGCCCACTATTAATCAATGGCTACTCTACACTCTTTTCTTGTATTCTTGGATTCCAAAGAGCCCTGTAGATTGCCCCATATTTCCTATGTAGAAAGTTATGCTTAGCATGCATACAGTAGCGTGCCTCTAAATTGAGAGTACGGATGTGTTTGCCAAAGATGTACGGTGAGGACTGGAATAGATCCAGATGGCTCTATGATCATCGATGTTCTCTCTCCTGAACTCGTTAAGTAATCTAAAATCCGGTTTTCAATCAATTTATAAGAGATTTAGAGAAGACTCATTTAATTTGGCCATGCACACATTCTCCTCATATGATCATAAATAAGATTCTAGGGACTATCGACATGCATGAAAAACGTGAGAAAAATAATATATTGGAGGATATACTCTGTTTTTTCTTTTATATAAAAACTTGTTTGTTTGAGCAGCCAAAGAAAAGTAATAAGAGAAGATTCTTTTCTTTTAAAATGTTCATTATTTTCTCCTTCAACTTTATCACGTAGAAGACTTTTTACAATATAAAATCTATTAAAATGCGGGTTTTGACCAAAATCCATATTTGGGTGATTGACTTGTAAAGTATCAAGTGAATGATTACTTTAAGAGACAAGACAAGAAGAGAGGGACTTATCAAGAAATATAAAAATTTAAAAGTAACTTAGTAAAAAGTCAATCTCTCATCCCACTAAAAGAAAAAAATGGCTCTTCCTTTTTTCCAAAAATAAAAAATAAAAATAAATAATATATAAAATTCTAATATTACAATATTTTATTCTAAAAATATTTAAATTTATAAATATTTTATTTTGTTGAGATTGAAACAAGCCATTTTATCAAGTTAGATCTTTTCCATACTCTTATCTATATTGAGAGTCACGCGTGGCCAGCATATGACACGAAGGGCCATACAATTAACAAAAACTTCCCTGTAGGTCCAAGCGAAGCTAGCAGCCAACCTCAAAACTTCTTTGTCTCATCTGGCAGCCTATCACTATCAGTATCAATACATTGGCTTGCTCATGCATGAGACAGCAGTTAGTATTTTAGTACTTGAACGCTGAACCCTGTTTTTCAATCACGTCACCCACCCCAACCAACAGTAGCATCACATGCTCTATGCTAATAACAAACAATCTAAGAACTTAGCACATTGTCCTTTCAGATGATGAAACCACACTTGTCTAGGCTCATATGTGGTCCACCGTCTTTTTGTGGGATATATTTAACTTGTAAGTGGTCATATGTGGCACATCATTCCTTCTGAAATCACACCACAATTCTATTGACTGATAAGTTTAAATGAAAGTAAGTTGTCGTCAATCATAAATATTCTGTGGAGGGTTTGCTTTACTAGTTTGTGCAACGGATGTGGTCATAGAAAGAAAGATTCATGCATCATCACCAAACCTGTTGGATTGGTCTTTGGGCCTCTATCCCACCTATGTGTATGTCTGCTTCTCATATCTAAATCTAAATTATTACTAAAGTCTTTTGCTGGTTTTGATTTTTATGAACAAGATTCTGTTAGAAGTTCTAGATTGTTATGCTGATGAATGTTGAATTTTCTTAAAAAGAAGACTCGGGAGTAGTGATTAAAAAAAAGAAGACTCGGGAGTAGTGATTAAAAGGCAAGTTGCAAGCATCTAAGGCTTATACATGAACATTACAAACGTCACATTTTAGTGGGGCCGGCCTTTTGTAACTTTATCATTTTCGGAGAAGGCAGCACTGCAGTTGGGCCTACTTAATGAAATTTGAATTGCTTAAAACATATAGGGATCTACTTCTTTTAGGCCCTCTTGCCATAATTTACTATCATGTAATTGTATTGGGTTGATCACATACAAAGTATGTACTTTTGATAATATTTTACTCTTTTATACATGCTCAAACTAATGGGCTCAAATGTTATCAAAGAGAAATTTGATGGGAGTTAATACAAGAGCTGGGGCATCCACTTTTTAGCTGTCCTAAGTGGGCCCCATGGAAGAGAATAACCAAATTCGAAGTGATGTAGGAAAATAGATGATACAAGTTAGTTGTAGTGGAGTCCAGATCCTCTGAGGCTCACTCATGAGATGCATGGGAGAGACAAATAAGAACTGCATGGTGGTGGGGCTCTGAGGCTCCTGCTAAAAATCTAAATCACTCAAATTGAAGTGTCTTCTCTTGTATGAACTGTGGCTAAAACTTAATATAATCAAAATAGATCCCACCATAAGATTGAGTATATATAAGATACAAGAAAAAAGAAAAAGAACAAGGCTTTCTTAAGCTCAAGTGTGTGGTGGGGCCCACTCGGGGACCCACGTGGGGATGTGGATGAGGTGAATTTCAAGGACTCTCTGGGATCTTCCTCTATGTAAAAATCACCCCAACCGTATTTTCTATCATCTCCATATGGGCCCAAAAGTTTAATGGTCAACGGTCCATTTGGATCGATACATAGTCGATCCACCGATTAAGTAAATTCGGATATGACCGAAAGTTGGTGGACATGTGCAATTTAAGAGGGTCATGTGTTTGGTCCATTTGGATGGACTAAAGGTGGGTCCCACAAACATGAGCTTATGAGATTTTATTCTAAGCTTAAGCTTAAGAGAGCCTTGCTCAAAGAAAAACGTATACAAAAGTCTTTTGTTTTAATTGGAATCCATTATATGCTTATTAATCTTATGATGGAGACCACTCATGTTGGAGTAAATCTGGAAAGATGTATGATTTAATGCAAAATGAGGGGCATTCTTTTTAAGCTGTTTAGGTGGACCCTACAGTTGAGCTCCACTAATGTGATGACGTCGGAGGATCCAAGTTGGTTGTAGTAGTGGTCGCCATCTAAGAGGAGGAGACGTCAGTAATCTTCTCTCGTAGTTTGACCTTTTGTTTTAATCTCAGAGTTTTCTACAATTACAATTTTGTCCCTCCATATTTTAGTCATTTACAGTTTTCCTAGTTTATAAAGCTTTTAATGAGTTGGCTGGATGCCAAATCCAGTCCCGAATTTGACACTCATCTTATGCCCATGATCCAAGTTTGCTAATTAATTTTGGATGGATATAGAACTAATTATAGACAGTAACAAATATATTAGTTCCAGATACTAAATACTTATGTTTCCATACTTGGGATGAATGCCTTTGATTCAGGTGAGTTTTGTCGCATTGAGTAGCCGTAGAAATATAGCTCACAGATGAATTTTGTTCTCATGGGAGAAATGTGATGCCGGTTTTTCCATCCCGACCATCTATATGGCGGGATCCTCCCTTGAATTTTATGAACTGGACTGTGATGAAGGTTTCGATCCATTTTCCCCATCCTGTTGCAAAACTACGAGTGAAAAAAGGTTTTTTAGAAAATAAATTTATTAACTGCTTCCCATGGTAAAATAGGTTATAACAAAAGATTATTAAAGGTGAAGATGTAAATTATGTAGATGGGACCTTGGTTTCTTAACATTCTTATTAGAGTGATGAACTGAATATTTATTTCACATCTCCATTTGATTCATTTTCAATCAAAAGGAGAGTTATTTGATGCCCAAGATCTTCATCTTTATTTCTTCAGTTTTAATCTGTGGGTGGGTGTTGAACCCCTCAGTCACTTCTATGTTGAGGGAAGTGTCTCACCATTGAGCTAACGATGGATTGAAAAAAAAAAAAAGGTCTTAAGCGATCTAACTCCTTTGAATTTAAATTTATTTTTGTTTTGAATTCCATAACACACTTTATTTTACTTTTACACAGTATAAATTTAAAATCCAAAATTTACAATTTTCTTTATTCTCTTCAGCATTATTCTCAGAAAAGGACCTACAAGCTGACATGTTAATTGGCTTGAGTTGATGTCCAAGGATAATTACTTTTGACTTTTTACAGTTTATCTATAGCTACTACCCTCAATCATATATATGATGAGTTCTGCTGGCTGGGATAAAAGTCCAATTGAGAAGAGGCTAGGATGACAACGAGAACAATGATGATGAGGATGAAGATGAAGACGACGAGGAATAAACTATGAACTATTTTACCTGAAAACCCAAGATATCAGTGGCCTACATTTTCTTAAATATGGTTGGCCATTGTTCAATAATTCAGTTAAAGGTTTGAAACTTGATTAACCAAGAGGATAACCAAGCTGAGTTACTTACGTTAGTCTCAGTGATTACTTGGTCAGACCAGGGACGGTGAGGAGGGACGACTTTTTAAAAAGCTCACATGGAGGATGAGGTCTTTTAAATTTTTTCCATAGATAGTTTTCTCTTTTTCTCTATTTTTAAAACCAACTCCTCATTTTTTTCTTCAACCAAGTAATAAAATTACAAGAGCATATGAGGTGAAATTGTCATTTTATTTCTTTAAAAGCGAGCAATGACAAGAGGTTGGCTCTCATGACGCCGGCAAGTTTATCTCCGCTTTCTTATCTTTGAACTCATTTGCATTGGTTCTCAAATACAATCATATAAGTAATTCTTTAACCCATTTGCTATTTTTCTTCGTTTTTTGCTTGAGTTCAATGGATGCCTCTTTGATGTGTATATTTAATTGCAATAGTTTTTTTATTCTTTATGTCTTGTGTATTTTTGTCAAATACAATTATCTCTCGATGTTATTCATTATTTTATTTTATTTTGTCAGATTCTTTTGATGCCAAGTTATCTACCAAGATTATTGATTTAGATTAGATTGGATTGAAAATCTAGGGCTGATTAGATTCGATTGAAAATCCAGAGCTATGTAAATAAATAGATTAGATCAGATTGAGAAGAATGATGGCCCACTAGATCCAATGAGGGTAGTTTTTATGATACCTCCAATCTTATTACTTATCAGTTCTATTATATACTTGCCACTTATGGCCCTCGGATCTTATTATAAAGCTAGAATTGTCGACCAAAGAGTGCAAAGAATGGATTACCTACCTTTTGACTCTTGAACAATTCCATATGCAAAAATCACTATGATATGATAACTTACACATCTCCGGAAATTCATTATAGGGTACAAGTAATTATAATATGATCTGTTCAAAATTAATAACATCCCCTCAATGATATATCGTAAAATTTTATATCCATAGGAGTGGAGCCCACCATCCGATTGAGAACATAATTGATTATCTGTATGATATCATACAAGATATTGCAGTTTAAAAAAAAAAATTAAAAGAAGAAAAGGTCACTGATTCTCAATCCGAATTGACAAATGTTGATGTAATCGAATGGATACTTGATGTATAAGTGTTTATGTCAATACACCTTGTAACTTGTTTATACATATTTTGTTTATTGAAAGTTTTAGTTCTTGTTTTGCCCTCTCTGGGAGAAATTCTTGGCTGTGTCACTGGTAAAACTCTGATTCAGTTTCCTATTGATCCGAGTCAACTTGAATGAGCTAGTCCAACTTAAATTGGCTGTTCAAACCATCAGATGGACTAAGACTTAACAGTAAATGCCCACACACTTCTTTCAGGCCCAAATATGAGTCCCCATTAATTAATTAATTAATAAGAAGAGGAACAAGAGGAATTACAGGTGTGTGGTCTTTAACTTTGGCCCAACCATTCTAGAAGTCGGTTGACCATTGAAATCATCTCAAAAAAAAACAAAAAAAATGAAATATATATACTTGAAGAGATTCCTGGTTCTCGCCTCATGTAAGGTCATGAATTAGACAATCATTATCAAATCCTTCATCAATCCTTTTAAGAATCTAACCCCTCTCTGGTTGTGTAAGTCCCCCTTCAAATTTCTTTTTAGAAGCACATGGTCCCAACATCAGATTGACCCGTAAAAAAAATGAAAAAAGAAAAATGATATCTTTTTATAGTTTTTCAATCATGTGCTTGCTTCATAATTAATCTTCTTACAGTCAATCCAATTCTTATTGAAGTGATATTTGATCAGATCACATATGTAAAAATTAAATTTATTTTAAACGACTTCGATTCACACCATCCCCCAACACCCCAATCCCAACCCCAACCCCAACCCCAACCCCAACCCCTCCCACCCTCAAAGAGTCTGGACCCTGCCTGCATGAATAGCTGATTACCCCAACCCCTCCCACCCTCAGAGTCTGGACCCTGCCTTCATGAATAGCTGATTACCCCAACCCCTCCCACCCTCAAAGAGTCTGGACCCTGCCTGCATGAATAGCTGATTGTCTTGAACTAGCAAGTAGTAGCCGTCCACGTGGACAGCGACCCAGAAGCACCTTTCCCTTCATTGACCAGATCACGTCTTAGAAAGATGACGCATTCAAAACTTCACCATGACCATGCCGCCGTGCATCATTGACCCACGTGCCATTCATCCCATGGCAGGCCCCAACAAAGCTTCACATCCCCCACTTGCATCTATCCATGATCCCTAGCTCCCTCTCTCTTTCTTATCTCTCTCTCTCTCCCATTTGGGTATTTAAGAGGAGCCCTTCAAATATTTTCAAACTCATATGGACCAAACAGAACAAGTATAAAGAAAACTCTTAGCTCAAATTCAATCCCAAACTCAACCCTCCCCCCACCACCCAAAATCAAATGGATTCTTCTTCTTTCTTCTTTCAATCCCCAATCTCTCAACCCTCCCCAGAATCTTTCTCATGGGACGGCCACACCTTCAATCAACTTCCCCTCCCATTTAATGAAAATGACTCTGAAGACATGTTCCTGCTTGAGATGCTCTCTGAAGCAGCCTCTGAGGCCCCGAAGGAAACGTCCTTAGAGACCAAACAGAAGAAAGACAAGTCCTACAGAGGGGTACGCAGGCGCCCGTGGGGCAAGTTCGCAGCCGAGATAAGGGACTCGACCAGACATGGCATACGTGTATGGCTGGGAACGTTCGATAGCGCTGAGGCTGCCGCGCTGGCTTATGATCAAGCCGCTTTTGCTATACGTGGGTCCATGGCTGTGCTCAACTTCCCTGTGGAGCGAGTCCGTGAGTCCCTGAGGGACTTGCAGTCGGGTGATGATGGTGGGTCCCCTGTTGTGGCACTCAAGAGGAAGCACTCCATGAGGAGGAAGAGTGCGAGCAGTAAAAAGACAGGTAGAGGTGAGGTGAAGAAGGAAAATGTAGTGGAATTGGAAGATTTAGGAATTGATTACTTGGAAGAACTTCTTAGTTCATCTGAGGTTGCTAGTCCTTGGTGAATCTTGTTGGACTTCTTTGCAGCCCATCTTGCCAAGTGGGGTCCATTCATAATCTCCCTTAGCTTGGATAAGATCCATTGGTTATTCTAGTGAGATGATGAGAACTTGTCAGCCATGATCACCTATCTAATTCAGCTGGTTGTTCAGTGATGAGACATTTCTTGATCCTGAGACTGTTGGCTAGAGTATGAAGAAAGATTATAAACCTGTATATGAAAAAAAGGACACATATCAACTTGATCTTAACTTATTGAATTCCACAAAGTCGCAGGTCTACAGAAGCAGTGAATCCATCCTGAGGGCTTTTCATTCAATTCAACTAAATCAGGCCTTTTATCTGTTCATTTTTTTATGACTTTTTTTTTTTTACAGTTTGCACGTGAGAGGAGGATATTTTTCATTTGTTCTTCTTCCTGTGTAGTGTGTACACATCTACTTTGTTTCTCTGTTTGTAAAAGCTCTCTTTGGTGATAAAATAAGGACAACAATTGTTTTTGAGTACTTTATTCATATTATTGTATTTCTATGTTTCTTTTTTCTGATGAGTGCATTGTAAATTGTAAACAATAATGTTTGTTCCAAGTGGAAAGACCCATCAATTAAAGTCTCCATTATATGACAAGCATGATCAGATTGGAGTAGCAGACACACAATCAAGGGGGAGACACGTGGAATCCGTATGATCTGATTAGTATCACCCCACCATAAAAGAGGATTTGTGATTAAATATTGTTCACAAATATCAGTTTAAGGTCTACTAGCTAGGGGTAGCTGTCTGGTTAAAAGGTTTGAAATGGATGATGAAGAAAGGAAGAGGTCATGTACTTGAAATAAAAGGGGTTTTTACCGTACAGCTGCTGTTAGATTTAATATTTGCCAAAAACAATTGAAGTTTAAATATTTTCTAGAGTTGCTTGTACATGCAATACAACATAGGTGTTGATGATGCCAAAATTGGGCTTCGGACACCACCGGTCAAGTAATAAATGCAATAAATGCAATAATTAAAGAAGAGAGAGAAGGGATTATAGTGGTTCGGTTAAGATGACCTACGTCCACTTCATAAAGGCAGAGATTGCCTGTGGTGTTTTACTTCCTCAATGATTATTACAAACTAGAGGAATACAAAGCGTCGAAGTGAATAAAGAGAGATCCATCCTCCTTCAAGTGCTGGTGGGGCTCCTTGATTTATAGTCCTCCCCTAACAGATGGGGACGACTCTTCAGCAACGTTCGTCCTTAGAGCCCTCTAACTACCATCGCGCTGGAGGGGGCAGGTGAGGAACTGCCCTCGCGCTGGACGAGGCAGGTGAGATATTTCTCCGCAGGACTTGGTAGGAGCGGGATTGCTTCTGGAGCAACGTGGCTGCCCTGACTTGGTCTCTTCGTGGGCTTGGACCTGAGCTTCATCCTCATGGGTTGGGTCATTTGGGCCTGACTCATCAGGTGTCAAAGTGATATTTGCATGCATATTTTAAGGATATCACATAGTATCATATGTGGGATATGGGGCTTCAATAGTTGACAGATAAATGTGAAGTCTCATGCAGCTGTACGAGCAAAATCCCAATAAATAAAAAGAGATAAATGTCCTAGCTAGCTAGTTGGAATCATGGACTTATATTATGCCACTAATCTCATCTGATGAGATATTTCCGTGGGTTGCACTGACTTGCTGTATGTCCGAACTTTCTGTGGGAACTTTTGTTGGATAAGTTGATGCAATTAATCACATTTTTTAGTAAAATGGTGCAGATTCACAGTACATAAATGCCCTTTTGACTAAGGGCTTTCAATAGCATTTCTAAAAATTAGGTACATAAGCTACATTTCTAAAAATTAGGTACATAAACTAACTTCTCTTCAAGGAAATCATGTTGCATCAAACCACAAAAAAATAAGCAAATAAGTAAAAGCCCTGTGGAGACGGGGGGGTTACGTAAATGAGCTCCACGTCAATAGAAGGTGACTAAGGAGATTTTGTAGTGAAAACCTTTGATTTGTCCTCGTATGTATAACGCATGAAGAATATTTCTTAGTACCAACGTCGACATGTTATTAGCAGATCAAACTTGGACTTTTTTTACTCACGGACCCATTAATGTTTCTTACAAAATGAAAATGAAAATGAAAGGGCCGGCATATCAGGTCCTGTTTTAGCAAGTTGAATGAACTTGGTCTGATTTTGATGAATACAGTATAGAGACAGATACCTAAAAGCCTCCTCCAAAACGCATGCGCATGTCCTTTCACACCAGTGCATTTGATGAGAATGCTTGAGAAATTTTAGCATATCACCTATACATGTTGCAATCGTCCCAGAAGCCATCGCCCATAATAACAGTCAGTTGCTGTGTCAATCTAATATATATATATAAAAATATATATATATATATATATATATATGGCCAAGGCTCCCCTAAGCTAGAGTTTAGGGAGAAAATTTCGTAAGCTCATGCTTGTGGGGTCCACCTTTGGTCAATAGGCCAAATACATGACCCTCTTAAATTACACATGTCCACCAACTTTCGGGAAGATCCGAATTTACTAGACCGTTAGATTGACTATATGTCAATCCGAATGGATTGTTGACCATTAAAATCTTGGGCCCGTATGGAGATGATAGAAATTACGATTAAGGCTGATTTTTGCAGGGAGGAAGATCCCAGGGAGTCTTTGAAATCTCCTCCCCCCAATCCCCATGTGGGTCCCCAAGTGGGCCCCACCACATACTTAAGTTTACCTTATCCTAAGCTTGAGCTTAGGGGAGTTGACCTCTATATAGAAAATATTTAAGTGAGAAATTTTTTGCGGTGCTCAACTAGCAACCCATCTAAACCTAGCAACCACTAGGGAACCCCTTGATAGTCACTAATCCCAAGGATTGACACACATTCGAATGGACTGAACCGTTGGATCAAAGGTTGAATATTTTTTTTCAATATGAAGCCATTAAATTTGTGGGCCACAGATGAAGGGGTTAGGGGCATGTGTTTGGGGTCAAACTTGATACTTGAGGTGGTCTCACATAGATCTTTCCATCCCCTCTAGTCCCATCCTCAAAATGGGGCCCACAATTGGGCCCCACAACAATTCCAACCTGAATATTACCCGATATTATATATATAATAATATATATATATATATATATATATATAATTTTCAGAATGAAAAGTAGGTAAGACTTTGCGACATAAAAGGTTAGATACATCCAAATAAGAGAGTAATTGGGGCATCAACTTATAAACGCAAGGTCTCTAAATCTCTTGTTCACATACTCAATGAAACAAATGCCACCTCAAGCTGTTCACGAGGGCTAGCTAATGTCACACGTTTATTACATTACTATGATCTTTTAAGGGCTAGTTTGGCAACTCTATTGATATCCAAGAGCACAGACGTCTGAAATTAAAGAAACAGTCATTATATAAGTTTGTATAAATTTGGTGAACTGTCTGAGAGAGAGTAAATTTTTGAAAGAAAGGTTGTATGAAGAATACAATGTACAAATTGAAATTAGATATGGATTATGTAATTAGGATGAACAGTGGAATCTTCAATGTTCAAATGCACCATTACCAGCGGCAACTTGATCCAAAGCTGGAATTTTTATTTTTATTTTTTTTTGTGGGGGTAAATCTGAGGCTGATAACTGAAATGAAATTTTTGGATAAAGCAAGCGAGATGGGTATTGTGATGGTATCACGAAGTGGTAAAGTTGAAATCTAATTTATGTTCCCACAGTGTTGATGTGAGCCCGAGGAAGCACTTCACATTTATATGTTGGGTTAAAGCAATTAGGGCCGCCTATAGTTTTGTGTTAACGAATTCAAATTATGGATTAACGAATTCGAGTTAAAATCATCTCAATCAGTATATGGTCCGTTAACTTAACGGGTCAAAAAATCTAACCCGAACACGATCCGTTAATTTAGCGGCTTACACGACCCAACCCGTTAACCCGTTAAGTAATTAAGTAATTTCGAAAATTAAAAGAAAATTCATATAAAAATATATAAGGAGAAAAACATATAAGCCACACGAAATTGTAAGTGAGGATCTCGAGTGGATCCCACCTAATGCCCCACTATAAAATAATAAATCTTAATTTCTTCTTTATGAATATAATTTAATTCTAGCTACAATTAGGGACTAATTTTTTTTTAACGAGTTAAGCGGGTTGTTAACTGGTTGCCGGTATAATTTGTACTTAACCAGTTAACTTAACATGTTAACGGGCTTGACCCATCAACGACCCAAACCTACTAAGAGCCCACCCCAACCCGTTAATATCGTGTGAGTTTGTGTCGTGTTACCTGACCGTATGGCATTATGATAATTTAAGACACTTTTGAGTTTAGATTGTTGGAATACCAGTTTGTGTGGTCCACATGACATGACATGGGACCACCAAATGGACTCTCTCTCCTTGAATGGATATGCACGAATGACCTCTTCTTTTCGTTTGCTTGACTTGTTTTGCATTTGGTACCATTCATTGTAATTTAAGGTTCACATCAAGGATGCATGTAGGAAAGGGCCTGAAGAAGAAAATTCCATTGAATAACTTTCTACTACAAAATACCATCACTTACATTTACAAAAAGAAAGAATTAGCAGAGAGTTGTTGAGGCAGAAGAAAAACTAAGAGAAGCCATGGATTTAGAAGGTATGATTTACTTCACTTATTTAGAAATATCTTTTGTACTGTTTAGCTCAAATCCAAGTTATATTTTGATCGTGTGATTTGTGAATATATCTAATAATTGGTATTAGAGCATCACTCCATTAATTTGGAGTTAATCTGAATAATCCATTAGGTTGTTGTGATTGAGCTGCTTCACTTTTCTGATTTTGGGTCTTTGGGTATATCAATTTTATTTATTTCTAGAATCCAATCCAAAAACCTAATTAAGGGCGTACTTTGCTTGGAGAAAAGGCAGCTACACAGGAAGAGATCGAGTTTAATATTGTGCGCAGCTAAAGAAAATATCAAGATTACAGTGGGTAATAAAAGACAATTTTAGTTGATTTTGTGCACAGATTCACAGAAGCATGCAGAGCATACAACCCTCAACCCAGCCTGACCAAATCGGAGTACAGAGCTCACTCCCCAAGCCATGTGCATTAACCTGTTAAGAAAAAAAAAAAAAAAAAACTCAACCCAGCCGACCCAAATTAAAGTATTTGTGTGCTATTGGATTATTGATAATTTAGTAAATTCATAAAAAAAAAACATCCAAATTATGTGATAACTCTAAAAGGACTTTTTTATTTATTTTTTATCGATCACACAGTCTTGTTGTATTTTTCAATTCGAAACCACATTTTTTTTTATAATGTCACCAAATAGGCCCAGTTATGATAAACTCATGTGCATTCGTAAAATTGAATTAACTAAATAAATCACCAATCAAATAGTGTGATAACAATAATACGGAAAGGTGATTTCATTTAGGAGATTGAGGATCAGCCCAGAGGTTCAATCGTCTTTCAATCACTTGAAATCGAAGTAAGATGTGTTTAATAAACTTGTCGCGGGTCTGCTTGTTCTATACCCAAACATATAGTAAAATAATTCGAGACACATTTTATTAACATGGTCTTAGTAAATTATAGAAGAGTGATAATTCACATGGTGTTTTTCAACCCAAAGGTGAAATTACAATAATATATCATTACTCCCCAAGTTAATTAAGTATTTTTATATTATTTAAATTGAAAGCATAAATGTGATGTGTGTATATTTATTTTACGGTCTCCAAATCTATGTCCTTACCTTCATGCTAGGGTTCATTCCCATACTGGATGGATCGAATTTTGTTGGTTGGTTAGATATGTTGATGCTAACATGTACGTACCTTTCTATACTTGAACATGGCTCTTGACAACAACCCCCGATAAGGCAGATTATGAAAAATAGATTACGCGTAATAAAATTTGCCTCAATTAAGATTATCTCAAAATATGTTTCTAAAAGTATAAGGGGGTCACTTGTAATTAAGGATAATGCAAAAGATCTCCTTAAGTTTGTCAAAAAGCAATTTGAGGTGATGGACAAAACTCTTGGTGTATCTTTGATAAGCCAAATTGAAAATTTTGAAATATGATGAGGCTATGGGAGTAAAAGAATATATTTTAACCATGACGGATCTTGCTACAAAATTAAAGGAAGTTGAATTGAGTGTATCATATGGGTATTTGATAGAATTCATCATTGACTCTCTTCCTCATTTTCTCGAACTATCATAGAACTGCCATGTTAAGATCCTACCGTTATTAAAGACTTGACTAGGTGAGAATATTGATGTTGTGATGATTATTATGGAAGGAAACATGTCAATGAAGATTTGCGATCGTCATGATTCACATTGGTAAACTTACTTAATCACATGTTAAAGTATGAAATGAAAGTTGAAATGAAATATTGTTTCAAAGTGGTGCACCAGTGAAAGTCATTTTCAAACTTTTCAAATTTAAGTCGTTATAAAAAAAATATTATTTAGAAAAATTTGAGAAAAATGCATATGGTCACATTGATCAAGTGGGAGACTATTAGAATACCATTTTGTGTGGTCCACATGACCACCGAATGAACTCTCTCTCTCTCTCATTGAATTGATTTGCATTAATAGCCTCTTGGTTCCCTTTGCTTGCCGTGTTTTATTTTTGGTACCATTCATTATCATTGAAGGAATTTAAGGTTCGCATCTCTTCATCAAGAGATGCATGTAGGAAAGGGCCTATAAAAAAAATTATATTTAGTAACGTTCTGCACTTGAAAATATGCGAAAATACCATTACTTATATGTACAGAAAAATAGTAGGGAGTTGTAAGCCCCACTAATGTAGAAGAAGATCTAAGAGGATTCATGGATTCAGAATGTATGATTTACTTCAATTATTTAGTAATATCCTCTGTGTTGTTCAGATTAGATTTAAGTTATATTTTGATCGTGAAGTTTGTTAATAGATCTAACATCGATATCACATTGATGTATTAGACGATGGCAAACTAGATATTCAACCAGCTAGTGGCTAAATAGTTAAATTAAGATGCTGATGAGATGTCATGTTTGTTATTGTTGTTGGTGGCATTGTTGTTGTTGTTGTTGTTGTTGTGTAGGACCAAAACTTGGTCACTCACATCCTAATTAGAGCATTTAGTGTCCTTGATCGGTTGAGTTACAGTTGTGGGTGATGAGATTGAACGTAGTAAATATATGGAAGCAAGGATCTATAGGTGATGGCTGCTACAAACGCGTTAAGGATAGTGTCGGCTTGAATCAGGCAATAGTGTGGAGATCTGTGACTGTCTACGAGAGATCAATCACATATGAGTCACTCTTCAATATCCAAGGGCAAGGATGGACACCCTGGATGCAGAAGATGATGATGGAGAATTGGAGATCTAGTGGAAAGAAGATGAATTCTTCAAAGTTGTGTCAAGCTATATCTCTCATGTCTATATAGCCCTTAGGCTAATGGGTGATGAGATCTCTATTCAAATTCGAATTGAGAGATGATTATGATCAATCTCTCTCAATTTGAATTTGAATGTAGATATGATAAAGAGATAAAGAGTTGGATAAAACTCAAGCTATCCTTATCCATATCACCATGAGACTCCCTATGAGGGTGTATCTTTGTGAGTGGGGTCCATCCACATGTAAACACAAGTGGGTCCCATCACAAATGCCAACATCTCCCACTCGCACCAAACAAGATTCATTCCATTTGATCACTAATTGCCATCATCAAATTCTACAAAGTAAAAATGGACCTGAAGAGTGGGACCTCCACTATGCGTCTATGCCTATTCACGGAGAGAATGCACACTAAGTCGCCATCTGACTAGAATGAACCAACTCACCGACACATCAGTCTGCCCTAGACACTCGCATGACCACACCGGATTGGATGTTGACTCATATCCTTGAGTCGTGTTCAACCCACATACGTGCTTATTCAACTTATCGAGTAAAAGCCTTTTACAAACATTTCTTTTCATAAAATAACATATTTATACATATATATAATTTAAAATTTTGTTTGTCTTAAAATTTTCAAAATACTCGATATAGCCCGGGCTGATAAGAATTGTAAGCACGTATAAACTAAAGTGTGATGTCAAGGGGTCTTCCCATGGACTTACGAGGGTCAGAATCAACCAAGCAGCTTTCCTAGCACGGCGGCTCGTAGGCTCCAATTTTGCCGTGGCACAACCGCAGCTAAAGTAGCATCACCGATCTCATTTTTCCAACGAAGAGGTTAGTATAAGGGCACAAGAGCCCCAAGAATTGGTTCACACAATAACCAACTCCAAGCTCAAGAGTCACCTACGGGACTAACTCTCGCACAACAAATAAGATTTCTAGGGTATTATCCCGTTGCTAGTAGGTAGGTCCTTAAACACGCATGTCTGTAGACACGCGTCGCAGCGTGAAAGGCATTAGCTCTATAACGGAGCCCATGCAAACATTGCACCGATTCACTACTGCGCAAGCTGATCGTCACAAACACAACCACACTTGGTTTTTAAAACAGGCTATCAGACTTATTAGGGTGTAATTTGTCCGACGACTAATGCTAAGTCTCATTCAGTCTTGTGATCCACATCACCCCAATGCACACAAGACTGAGTCGGTGTTCCATATATCTGTACGCACCAATAAGATCCATATTGGCTTAATCAGCATATCATACAAATGCATGAACCTCATACTATCAGTCACTAAGACATCAAGGGCGGTCTTTATCCGTGCGAGTGGGTGACCTCACCTGTTTGGTGCCACGTGTGCATCTAATACACACGTTTATTGTGTATGTTGCCAATGTAAAGTATATGCACATGTATGAATGAAAAGAATATAACACGCATATAACCACAAAAAAACACTTTTATCAAAATAAGTCCAATACACTCCCACTGAAAAAAAAAAGGATTATATATATTGCATTCCCATACACCTTACATGAATAATGAATAGTTCTCGCGCCAAGGGTTTGGTCATCGGGTCAGCAATCATTTCCAAAGATGGCACATGAGATATTGCTATTTCTTTTGCTTTTATTTGTTCACGGATAAAATGCCACTTTCGTTTGATATGTTTTGCCCTCTGATGAAACTGGGGGTCTTTTGCCAAACATATGACAGTTATACTATCTGTTCTCAATTGAATGGGATCACGGGCAACGGATACTAGTCCCAAATCCAACAGAAAACGGCGAATCCATACAACCTCCATGGCCGCCAGTGCGCAAGTAACATATTCGGCCTCAGTGGTCGACATGACCGTACACTCCTGCTTCTTACTGGACCATGAAATGGCTCCCCCGCCCAGTAAGAACACATATCCCGATGTGGATTTGCCGTTGTCGGGATCATCCGAAAAAGATGAGTCACTGTATGCTAATAAACTCAAGCCACCACCGTGATAGCAAAGCATCATATCTTTGGTGCCCTTTAAATATCGGAAAATTCGTTTGACAGCATTCCAATGAGCAATACCCGAGTTACTTTGAAATCGATTAACCAACCCAACCGCATAGCAAATATCGAGGCGTGTGCACAACATAGCATACATTAAACTTCCTATAGCGTTGGCATAGGGTATGGAAGCCATTCTTTTTGTTTCAGCATGGGTTTGAGGACATTGCATTACACTTAATTTGCAACCCTTATCAATCAGGGTCTCAACGGGACTAGCATTGGCCATTCTAAATTTCTCTCGAATTTTCTCAATGTAAGTTGTTTGGGACAAGCCAAGAATGCGTTTTGAACGATTCTGCGTAATTTTAACCCCTAAAATGAACTCAGCCTCACCCAAATCTTTCATTTCAAAAATAGTTGACAACCAAGCTTTGGTCTCAAGTAAATAACCAATATCATTACAAGCCAAAAGAAGATCATCAAAGTAAAGGGATAGCAACACAAATTTATGTTTAGATCACTTAATGTAAACACAATGATCTTCGTAACACATGGAGAAACCATTTGACATGATTGTATTATGAAACTTTTTGTACCATTGTCTCGAGGATTGTTTAAGGCCATAGATAGATTTTTGGAGTTTACAAACTTTATCCTCATGGCCTTTTTCCACATATCCTATTGGTTGTTTCATGTATATTTCCTCCTCAAGATCACCGTTTAAAAAAAGCGGTCTTAACATCCATCTGGTGTAATTCTAAATCCATGTGGGCCACAATAGATAAGATCATGCGGACAGAAGAAAATCTCACCACAGGGGAGAAAGTTTCTTCATAATCCACACCTTCTTTCTGTGTGAACCCCTTAGCCACAAGCCTAGCTTTAAATTTGTCAATGGAACCGTCGGCTTTTCGCTTAATTTTCAAAACCCATTTATTTGTAATGGCTTTCCTATCCTTGGGAAGATCCACAAGATCCCATACATGGTTCTTACGCATAGAGCTGATCTCATCATTCATCGCGAGTATCCATGCCTTCGAGTTTTCTGATTCCATTGCTTCTTTATAAGAACGTGGTTCATCGTCGTCAGTTACAATGTATGCATAAGAAGTTCCCTCAATTTCAAAAAACTTCTTTGGAATCAATCCACGAGAAGAACGACGAAGGGCATCATGATCACTCCCACTTGCCTGTGACTCCATCGGATCTCTCCCACTAAGACCAGCAAGTGGTGTTGGCTCCTCGTGGTAGGAGAAGTCATCCATTTCAAATAGTTCAATGGACACCCTTGTCTTCTTCTTTTTAGTATATTGAAACTCGAAGAAATCTATATCACGAGATTCTTTTTCAATTAATCTGCCATTAACATCCTCATGAACTAGAACGTATCCTTTTGACAATTCAGAGTATCTCACAAAGATACTTGGGATTGTCTTACGCTCCAATTTATTAGGATCCGTGATAAGGACATGCCCTAAAGAATCCCACGGGCGTAGGTCTCCCAAGGAAGGTTTTCTTCCGGTCCACAACTCATACTGAGTCTTAGGAACAGACTTAGAAGGGACTCTATTCAATATATATGATGCAGTTAATAACGCATCTCCCCAAAAAGAGACAGGTAAATTTGCATGAGCCATCATGGATCTAACCATGTCTAACAGGGTCCTGTTACGTCTTTCCGCAACTCCGTTTTGTTGTGGGGTGTAGGCCATAGTCAGTTGACGAGAAATTCCATTTTCCATGCAAAAACTTTTAAAAATCTCCGAAGTATATTCTCCACCTCGATCGGTCCTAAGGGTCTTGATGTTTTTATCAAACTTATTTTGAACTTCTTTTATAAAAATTTTGAAAAAGTCAATTGCCTCATATTTGTGGGAAATAAAAAAACACACGACCATAACGAGAGAAATCATTAATGAAAGTAATAAAATATCGATTTCCTTGTCTATTAGTCACGTTCATTGGTCCACAAATGTCAGAGTGGATGATCTCAATGGTGGCTTTGGATCTTTCAGCCTTTGGAAAAGGTTTTCTTGTTGCTTTGCCTGTCACACAAGATTCACATGTGGGCAACTGTACTTGTGTGAGAGATCCAAGCATGCCTTCCTTAGCCAATCGGATCATTCGATCTTTTCCTATGTGGCCCAATCGAGCATGCCACTTTATAGATTCGGAACTTATGTCATGCACCATAAATAAATCAGAAAATCAAACCATTGAATTATTGAAATCCAAAACATATAAGTCTCCTACAATAAAACCCCATGCATAAATAGAGCTATTTTTTCTAATGGAAACTCTATCCTTAGTAAAACGAAAATCAAAACCGTCCCTCGCGAGTCGGCAAACAGAGAGGAGGTTCCGTCTCATGCCAGGTACAAAAAGCGTCTCATGGAGCACCATGATTTTTCCTGTAGACGTTGAAAGATAATAATCACCAATTCCCAATATGCCTTCTGAAGAATTATTTTCTATGTAGAGCTTGTTGCAACCGACATCTATTGACTGGAACTCACGAAACCACTCCTATCCTTTGTCACGTGCTTGGTTGCCTCTGAATCAATTATCCATCCATTAGAACTTTCATCCACATAAAGTGCTTCGGAGCAAACCAAAGAGAGTGACAAAGTTTGGGTGTTTACTGATTTTCATTTGGGGCAAGTTTTAGCGATGTGGCCAAGTTCCTGACATTTATAGCATTTGGTTTTGGCTAAGTCTCTGGGCTTGTTACGCTTCCGATGCTTCTTTTGGTCTTGCTTGGGTGCACTCTGGTCTTGTTTAGGCTTTTTCCGGCTGTCTACCCCATTTTGAAACTTACGTTTACTTTTGGTCCCCTTAGTCCCCGACCCTGATACAGGCTGCTGTTTTGCAAATAGTGCTTGTCCAGCGATCTCTACTTGAACTCTTTGGGCTTCGAGTTCGAGATGGCGACACAGATCCTTAAAAGTTTTGACTGCCTCTGTGTGGGTCAAAATTTGTTTTATTGTGCGCCAAGAATCAGGTAAAGATCGCAGGACTGCAATGATCTTTTGGTCCTCAGTTAGTACATTCCCTGCTCTTGCAAGATCTGCAATCATTTGACTCATTTTGCGGAGGTCGTCCCTGAGGTTTACACCTGGGGCCATCCTATACGCATCAAATTCCATGGTCATTATACGGGTCGTACCAGCGGTAATTTCACCATATTCTCCTTTCAAGGCATCCCACATCTCCTTAGCCGTGCCGTAGGTTTCATAAGTGGGGACCAATTCAAAATGCATACTACTCAGCATAATGTTGCGAGCAGTCAGATTATCTTTATCCCATTTCTCAAAATCATTCAATGCGGGCATGGGTGCAGTATCATTTGCTAATTCGGGTCGGGTCTTAATCGATTCCAAGGTATACGTGACCTCTTGTTCATCGAACAAGTAAATCGTGGTCCGGTACCACTTATCATAGTTATTACCATCTAACTTATCTCCCTTATTAAGGCCAGCAATGATATTTTTGGAAGCCATCACTGAAAAAAATAAAAACTATGATGATCAATGAATGCACAACATTGGCAACTCACACATACGTATCGATTGCCCTTTTTGCACTCAAATCATTCCGAGAATTAGGACATTGTAGTGAAAACCCTTCATGCCTAGGGCTAATTCGGGGCAATAAAAAACAATTATCGTAATTACATGGGTGATTTGATAGCATCATGCAATTTAATATTTTGATGCAATTGCAAATATGCATAAAAAAATACAACAACAGACTATTTTTGGATGATGTGAATCCTTTTAATAGGGAAAATTGTTGTAAAAAGTTTATTATCCCCGCATCTATTAGGGCCCACAAAAAAATGCTTAACTGGATAAAGCTTGCACCTAAGCTTCCAATTCGGTCTTATGAAATCAAATCAATCAAGTAAGCCCCCAGGAAAGTGGTGGGGTCACAATGGTCCGCTTAAAAACCACTTTCCTCGAACATAGACTGTCTCCCTTTAGTGGGACAAGGCTTTTCTTGGAATCAACTCGATCAAAGAGCGCAATTGGTGCAACTCGGTGGTCTTCGTCCTATTTAAGTTAGAAATCCTAGGGACTGGCCGTTAAAAAGAACTAGAACATGGCCCAAAAGATATGTGGGGATGCATGTAATGTTTATGCTATGTTTAATGAAGAGATGTTCTTTTTGGAACATAGAGTTTGTTATACACTTGAGAATTGGGTTGAATCGTGGAACTTTGATACCAAAAGAGATCCACACATAAGAAAAGTCCCAGACCTTAAATTGTACATGTAAAGGATAGGCATCTTAGCACCCCATAGGAGCCCAATCACTAGAACTTTGAAGTAGGAAGAGGACGTTATCACATGAGAGTTGCAGACCATAAAAAAGAACTCTTTGATGAAGTACTACCAAAAGATCGAAGAGATTACGAAATTCCTAAGCTTCCATGGAGGAACGGTCATACCAATGTCTAGCTGTGATTTACTGATTTTTCATCTTCTAAATCCATGTCCAGGGCTTTAGAAGTTGTTTCATAGTGACTTGCATCTGCTCTGATCATGGAATTTGGAACGATGTCTGAAAGCTTTACAGAGCAGGAATTAAGGCGAAGGTGTCATATTTCTTGGTGCGCTATTGCTGGGGAAAAGACATAGCACTTCATATTATTTTTTTCCTCTTGTTCTTTAACATAGCACTTCATTAAAAATGTTCATTAGTGCACTTTCTCTTCTAAATTCATGTCCTTCTCTAAAACCTACATTATCTAATGGCCCTCCACCCTTGGATACTTTGAAGAAGATCAAGCCTTCATGTTGAAGATTTAATCTGTAAAGATTTTCATATAGGGTTCGATCGAAAACTTGTCCAATTGACTTGTGACTCGGTCGAGTCATCCCATTTTGGACAAGAGCAGAGTCATATTCAAGGGAGATTTGGTATAAATAAAAGAATGTTGTAAGGATGGTTGTTTTTCCTTTTATTCTTTTTAATTCCATATTTACTTAATGTAAAATCTTATTTATTTCTAATTTTATAAAAATTAACTCTTTTTCTATAAACTAAACTAAACCAAACCAAACCAAGCCTTTTCCCAGTAGGTGGGGTCGGCTATATGGATTTGACGACGCCAATCAAATCTATTTAAGGCCATGTCCTCCGTTAGACCCATGTAGGCAATGTCATGTTTAATAGTTTCTTTTCAACTTCTCTTGGGTCTCCTCCTCTCTCTCTCCTACTCCTGGCAATCTCCATGCTTTCACACATTTTAACAGGTGCCTCCGTTGGACACCTTCTAACATGACCGAACCATCTCAGTCGATTTTCTCTCATTTTATCTCCAATCGATGCTATTCCTACTTTGCCCCTAATCTCCTCATTTCTAATCCTATCTCTCATTGTGATCCCGCACATCCATCTTATCATTCTCATCTCCGCAACTTTCATCTTCTTGACATGATTATGCTTTATTGTCCAACACTCTAATCCATATAACAACGCTGGTCGTACTGCCACCTTATAATACTTTCCTTTAACCTTGAGGGGGACTTTTCGATCACACAAGACCCCCGAAGCACTCCTCCATTTGGTCCACCCGGCCTGAATCCTGTGACTTACATCAGTATCAATCCCTCCATCCTGTTGCACCATATATCCAAGGTACCTAAAGTTTTCTATATTCTGTTAAAATACTTTAAATGAAAAAATGACTTTCTTGAGTGATCATGTGTGGAGTCTCTTAGGACAAGTTCTTTGGAGTTGAGCGAGTCGTATCTGAGTCCTGAGTTTACCAACTTTGGTTTCAAAACAAGAATACATGCATGTGAAAGCTTGTGTTTAATTTTCTATGATTATTAACTCTAAGATTCAGATAACTATATGATTAAAATCATAGCAAAACTAACAGATAGTGTGACCAACAAAATGAAAAAGACACTTTGGAATATATTCAGAAGATGACATTGGACCATTTGCAGTGTGTCAAAAATTCTGTGACAACCTTTTGATTTTTTACATGTGGCACATCTGAACTGTTTTCTATTATTTCCTGTTTTTGTTCTTTCTTTAAAATAAAATGGTACCCTCCAAGGAAAATTTCCTGGAGTCTCTGCTGCTGTATGTATGTTCCACTGTGACTCAAAGTCATAGTCAGCAATACGTTTTTCTCTACTATAATACTAAATGGACCTAAAAAGTTGGTCCTTAGGACCATCCCTGTTACATTATTCGACTGAGTTTCCGATCCATTGCCGAGTGAAAGAGAGAATTCCCTTGGAGCCCAATCTAGAGAACTATGTAACTGCCCACAGTTCAGATGCACTGAGGTCAATAGAATATGAATTGAATACGAATACGTGGGAATCCGTTGTCATGTGAAATCCACCAATTGATTAATAAAGAGGTGATGTGTGAATAATATAAAGTAATTAAGGGGTAAATGATATAAGGTAGAAACGTAGATGAGACATTGACTTTCTTGTGATTTGAATAACTAGGGTAAGGGCCGAGTATTCATTTTCCATCTCCCCTTTATTCACATTCCATTAAAAGAGAGGTTATTTGATGGTCATTAGTATTTATAGGATTTTTTAGTTTTAACCACTCATGCCATGAATTCCTATGTATTCTATACAAACAATCAGGCCCTAGAAATGAATAGTAATCTTCCAACCCTCATTTATGGCAGTCGGTTTGCAAGGAAATTGAATCCAAAGGAACTCGTGGTCAAATGGGCTTACAGGGGTAAAAATCTGACCCCCACCCATATAACTTGAACTGACCACATTTGACTCAACCTACAATATATACAGGTTGGTCACCGGATAGAAGAACTTAACTCGCAATAGAAACGATTAGGATTAGGGTCAACTTGCATAACATATTAAAAAGGGTTTGTTTAGAGCCCACCCGCATACATAACTCCATTTAAACAATTTGGTGGTTTAATATTTTAATACTTAGAATAGTTCATTTTACACGGAATAAGTTGAGTTTGTGTTGGGCGTTTTTGGCCTACAATATAACTCAACTGTAGCCTTAATATTTGAAGTGAATTAGGTTTGGCCATGCATCTATAAGTTGGGTCGGGTTAAACAGGCTGACCTACATTGAGTGCATGTTATGAGGGTCGGGTCGAGTTGACCCACTAGGCGCGGGTTAAAGTTACTTAACCAGCTTTAAAAATGCATTTGATACAGATTGGACTCAACCTATAAACATGCCTTGTCAACTTGACCGCTTTTGACCAAATCCGACATGAGGTAAAGAGGAATGATAGAACGTGGAGATGTATGTACAACCCTCACATTCTTAGGTTTTGAATTACTAGGCGTTGTCTGATTATCCATTTCGCTTATCCTCTCATTCATTTTCTCATCGGAGGGAAACTATTAAAGTCTTACGATTCCTATGCATTCAATTATATGAAACAACTAGGCCCTTGCATTAAAGGGGAGCAACAGTATACATGCTCGATCGGTTCGAGTAAAATCTAGATCAATTTCAAAGGATGGTGTGTGATAAAAACAGCTTTGACCAAGCTAACGTGGTTTAGCTAAAATTACCCTCCACCCTCACCACTACATATCATGGTTTTCCAATATATAATGTTTTCTTTCCAAAATTGAATAGAAATGGCCCCCAAATATTTGAAGTCAAGATACTCATGATAGATAGCTCTCCATTTAACGACCCCTAGATTCGTAAGGCCTGGTCTGAGGTCATCAAAGTTAATGAACATCGAATCTAAGACATTGACCAACACTTTGTAAGCAATTTGATTTGAGGCATAACCTCTCTATTAAAAGTATCATTCTTCAGGTCCATCCCCCCCAGGTAAGCCAAAGTGGGAAGGACCATTTTTTTTCAATAAAAAATAGTCTGTATGAGTCCAATATTTGAAAGTTTTGTTTGTTAATTGTCTCCAAGTTTGAGTCCAGTGCATGGGGCTTAATAAGATCTGTTTCAAAGTCTTGGTTCTAGTCGAATTCTTTCAAATTCAAGGATCCCATTTCCTGCCGACAGGCGGATATGCAGATCCTTTTGTGAATCCTCACACCATCTAGAAATGTTTACCTTATGATTCATTTGAATGGACCGTGCACACATCCCCTAAAAGTCACCAATTCCATAGGTTTGCACCAATCTGAATGGTCTAGACTGTTGGTTTCAATCAATGTTTATTTGTTGAGTCACGCTACAAAACTCCCCGGACGTTTTAAAAAAAAAAAATGCCCCTCTTTTAGTCAATGAAAGTGTGATACATGTTATCAATGATACACATATCCGATTCTCTCTCCTAAACATTCTTGTACAACGATGAATCTTTTACATATTCTCTTAAAATACTAACAAATCATTGGCTATTAGATAGGGGCAGAAACTTTCCTTTTGAGATGGAGGAATTTTTGAGAATTTCTCTTATTTATCAAAGAGTTAGGGGCGTTAGATTGACATTAAACTTCATATCCAAGGTGGTCTTGGGTGGATCTTTCAATACCTCCTATTGCACGATTTGTGTAGCCTCAAGTTGGACCCAATAGCTGGTGCTCATGGTAAGGATGCATGGGAGGATTTTCATTTATAAATAGATGTTACGCATTCTATGTAGGGTTGTAAATGGGTTCTCAATTTTCCGATTACCCGACGGTTCCAACCCGTTAGGTTCCGGGTCTGGGTCCTTATTTTGGTCCCGATAAGTAAATGGTTCCAGCTCCGGATCTACAGTGGCTCAGACCCGCGGACCCGGGACCCGACCCAATACTCTAACCTAAATACTTTATTATCTATATGTTATATGAGAACCATTCATTCTAAATTTCTAACCTAATCTCTCGTCCCCAAACCACATGTTATTGATAAACAAAAGGTTATATTTGCTTTGTAGGTGATCCAATTAAATTACGAAAAAGCATGATTGTTTTTTTTTAATAAAAAATACAGGTATTAGGGTCCAGACTCGGAATTGGATCCAGAGCCGCCTCACATACGGTTCCGGTTAATATTATCGTGTCCGGTTCCGGAACCAGTTTTCTGGTTCCGAACCGGGTCCAGTTCCGATTCCCCCCCCCTTAGAAAACAGTTCTGGTCCCAGTTCCACTCTGGACCTGGACCAGAACGAACTGGAACCGGAACCGACCCGTTTATAACCCTAATTCTATGGGTATTTATATAAACGAAATTGTCCAGATAACCCATTTCTTTTTCATTTTTTCAAAAATGTAAGTACTCCAGACCCACCCGCATATACGTCACCCAATTCCCTCATATTAGCGCGACAGCCAACAGTCCTTGGTTGTTTATGTGGAAAGGAGGTACTTCACCAATTGAGCTATTTTTTAGTATTTATATTTGGGCTCACCTTTCACCAATCAAACATGTTCACACACATCACCCCTGCCAATCCAAATAGAATAGTGTTTAAGATATTTTTTACAATTAGACCTTATCACAAAAAAATATTATTTACAATTAGACCTTATCACAACAAAACTACATGGTAAATGACCATTTGACTTAAAACCTGTTTGTCTGCATTAGATAAGATAAATGCATAGAGATTCATATTTTAATGAGCTCTAACAAAGGGTTATTAAAGAGGAGAGGGGGAAGGATATGGGTGGAGAGATGTACTCCTGATGTTGATGTAACTCAAACTTTCCTAAGATCTGAATTACTATGTTGGTGGTTGGGTATTTATTTTTCATATTCCTTTGATTCAAACTTTTATTAAAGGGGATGCTATTTAATAGTCATTTTTGTATTTTCGCCGGTGGTCTTCAATTTTAACTACGTATGACATGAACTCTTATATATTCCTTGCAACCGAACATGTCCAAAGAGATACAATAATATGATTGGCCTCATATATTTCCCTCGTCAAGGTCCAAAGCTTTCTATTGTCGTATCATCCTTAATTATTATGTATCCAAGTGGGCCCAATTGAAACTTTTTTTTTTTTCAGGAAAAGGGTGGTCCCCGGTTTGTAGCAAAGCCCTGTACAAACATAGTTGCATATCTACATATGATTTTGGTCCTCAATGTCCTGGTCCAACCTCTATATTTTTCTCTAGTCTAGGATCTCATTCTCTAAATTCTCAAGTCTAGGCCCTCAATTAATTGGAAACTATGTGCCTGATCCGAATGTGATCCATTTCATCCCCAAGTTCCTGGGCTCCCTTCTAGATGCCAATTGATTGCATCATTCACACCCCAATTTGTCTCATAAGTGGAAAGATAATGATTGGAGCAATGGAAATTAGAAAAAAACGAGGTCCATTGCCGACAATCAATGATATTTATATATATGGATAATATTGTTTCATGACATCAAAACTATGGCCTACCAAATGAGTAGTTACAATGGTTTGACTTTGTAGGGGTGGATTCTGCAATTCCCCACCAAATTTAATTTATTAACTACTTTGGGAAACAAGTGTTCCATTGAAGACTTGAACCTAAGAAATAAAATGTAGAGAATAGACCCTGAAGGTGGAAAGTCTTGGTCTCTCTTGGAACAGTTTCTATTCCTCCAACTGTTAGTGATTTGGTGTTTTTGATACATGGTGATTGATATATCGTTTCTATTAGATAGTTTGGTATGTTTGGTTTTTTCTTTTCTTTTTTTTTAATTTCAAAAAATATTTTAAAAATATAAATATTAAAAATTTCCCCCGATTTTAGGGTGTTTTATATCAATTATCACATGTTAAAGCTAAAGATTTTGTATTTAATTTTGACCGTCGATCATGAAGATGGACTATGTTATGTGTAGGTGTAAAAATAACGACCCACAATAATGGGGGGTGCCTTAGAGGACTTACCCGAGTGAGATTAGGGACACCGATGCCTGCGCCTGGAGCCTGAGAAAAGGAAGGAGAAATGCAGGTCAGAGGACCCTGGCCTGGGCGGCGCAGGGCTCTCCGATGCCTAAGTTAGTATATGAACTAAGCAGAGGGAGGAGATTTTTGGGGAAGAAGATGGCATACAAGAGTGGTAATTGTAGGTGCAAAAAATAATGACCCACAATAATGGGGGGTGCCTTAGAGGACTTACCCGAGTGAGATTAGGGACACCGATGCCTGCGCCTGGAGCCTGAGAAAAGGAAGGAGAAATGCAGGTCAGAGGACCCTGGCCTGGGCGGCGCAGGGCTCTCCGATGCCTAAGTTAGTATATGAACTAAGCAGAGGGAGGAGATTTTTGGGGAAGAAAATGGCATACCAGAGTGGTAATGGCGTCCTCTCTCCTTTTTTTTTTTTCTCTGGAGGGGTAGCTGTGTTTATATAGAGGAGGAGGAGACAAAGGGGTTGTTGGCTGTCTTGTCATAGCCCACTTCGTCAGGTACTAGGGAGGCGCGGTCCCATCGTAGTCTGTCTGGTCCCGTCGTAGCCTGTCTTGTCCCGTTAGGCCATATCCTGGCGCCTTGGGAGCTGTGGACGGCGATCCGTCAGGAGATACGGGCTGTCCCCCTTGTCTTGTCGCACGGGCCATAGCGTGCTTGAGTGTCCATGGGAGGACAGCTGTCAGTGCTCACTACTTTCGTCGATATGAGGCGCTTGGCCGGGATGGAGTGTCGTGCCGGGTGAGACCTGGCGGAGATGTAGGGTCAGGGCACTGTTGTCGAAGTGGAAGGGGATGGCACTGTTGCCGAGCTGGGCAGCCGAAGTGGGATGCTTTGCCAAAGTGGAGTGTCTGGTCTTGCTAAGGCGTGCATTGCCGAGGTGGGGGAGTTGCCGGGATGGACTTGCCGGGATGGATCTGCTGATGGGCCCCTCCCCCGGGATGGAGCACCTTGCCCAGGATTCTCTTGGGAATTTCCCCACACAAAGCCCCCCAGCTTCTGAGCTCATTAGACTCCTCATTGAGGTCGGAAGCTAAGTACCATGGAGGACAACACTTGTGCCTTGGTGCTGCTCATAGTTTTGAGATGACTGGCTGGCAATGGACCGGAGCTGGAGGTTGGCATCACTGTGAAGCTGTAACGAGATGCCTCTGTCGAGCTGGAGAGTGCATTGTTGCTGAAAGCCAAGAGAGAGGGCTCATTTATTTAGGAGTATCTTGCTACTGCTGTTGAGGAGGAAGCAAGCTGAGGAGGAGGCGAGCTATAGACTGGGTGCTGCTGCTAAACCGGAGACTGGCACTGCTGCCGAGCCGGAGGAAGGATTTCCTGCCGTACTGGAGTCTGGCATGCTGTGGAGCTGCGAACTGGCATGAGGCCGAAACCGGAGACTGGCACTGCTGCCGAGCCGGAGGAAGGATTTCTTGCCGTACTGGAGGCTGGCGCTGCTGTGGAACTGCGAACTGGCATGAGGCCGAAACCGGAGACTGGCACTGCTGCCGAGCCGGAGGAAGGATTTCTTGCCGTACTGGAGGCTGGCGCTGCTGTGGAGCTGCGAACTGGCATGAGGCCGAGGTGGAACCAGAGTAACTGCTAACCTGGAATCCGGCACTGATGCCGAGCTGAGGACTGTCCTTAGGCCGAGGAGGTGATATGGAATAGTCTCTACTGCGACCTTGTCGAGCTGCCATTGGCCGAAGTGGCCAGCTTTTGGCCGAGACGAACTGCCTTTGCCTTGCGACAGTGGATCGGAGATGAGCATGAGTTCGGCAACGGTCTTTGAGGGGTGTAGAAACCCTGATTTTAGGAATCCGGCCGAGTGTCCGAACTCGAGGCCTTCTCGAGGGTCCATGACCCGGATCTTTAGGAAACGACCGAGTCTGGACTCGAGGCCTTTTCCAGGGCGGTAGACCCAATCCTGGCCGAGTGTCTGAACTCGAGGCCTTCTCCATGGCCCAGGGCCCGGAGCTTTAGGAAACGACCGAGTCTGGACTCGAGGCCTTTTCCAGGGCGGTGGACCCAATCCTGGCCGAGTGTCTGAACTCGAGGCCTTCTCCATGGCCCAGGGCCCGGAGCTTTAGGAAACGACCGAGTCTGGACTCGAGGCCTTTTCCAGGGCGGTGGGCCCAATCCTGGCCGAGTGTCTGAACTCAAGGCCTTCTCCATGGCCCAGGGCCCGGAGCTTTAGGAAACGACCGAGTCTGGACTCGAGGCCTTTTCCAGGGCGGTGGACCCAAAGTGTGTCCAAGACACGGGGGCTTTAGGAAAGGCTGAGTGTAGGAACTCCAGGTCATTTCCAGGACGTAGAGCCTTGATGATGGGTGAAGACCCTGAGTTAAGGAATTGGCCGAGTGTCCGAACTCGAGGCCTTTTCCAGGGCTGTTAACCCTTGTGACTTGCTTTTCTGGCATTCGCCGAGATGGAGAAGCCCGGGTGTATAAACCCGAGGGCAGTCTCGATGGCACTAGCCGAGACCAACATGAGGCCGAGCCTGTGAAGCGCGTAGCTAGCACGAGGGCGATACCAACATGAGGTCGTTAGATGCGGTCGAGACCATCATGAGGCCGAAACCAGCGTGAGGTGGAGACCAGCACGTGGACGGACCAGCATGAGGTCGTTAAATGCTGTCGAGACCAGCATGAGGCCGAAACCAGCGTGCGGTGGAGACCAGCACGTGGACGGACCAGCATGAGGTCGTTAGATGCTGTCGAGACCAGCATGAGGCCAAAACCAGCGTGAGGTGGAGACCAACACGTGGACGGACCAGCATGAGGTCGTCAGATGCGGTCAAGACCATCATGAGGCCGGAACCAGCGTGAGGTGGAAACCAGCACGTGGACGGACCAGCATGAGGTCGTTTGGAGGCCAAGGAGCCTGGGTGCGCCTACCCGAGGACTTGGTTGCTCTGGCGCCGAAAGCGAGTCATGCCTGAGTGTATAAATCGACCTCAGGGTGAGCTTGGTGGCACTGGATGACCGATGGCGGTAGAGGACCGTGCGATCAAGGCTGACAGCAGAAGACCGTGCCGTCGAAATGACGGTAGAGGGTCGTACGACCGAAGCCGACAGTAGAGGATCGTGCCGGCGTCATCAAAGCTGACGGCGCCATCGAAGCTGACAGTAGAGGACCGTGCCGCCGAAATGACGGTAGAGGGTCGTGCGATCGAAGCTGACGGGCGGTCGAAGCTAAGTGACAGAAAAGGGGGTTCGCCTAACTGGTCCCCGTGTTGGAAGAGATTTCTGCGGAGCGGGGGGCTGCTAGCGAGCTGGAGACGTCTGCCGAGCTGGAGGCGTCCGCCGAACTGACAGAGTCGGCCGAGCTGGAGGCGTCCGCCGAGCTGGCAGGTTCGGCCGAGCTGGAAGCGTCGGTCGAGCTGGCAGGTTCGGCCGAGCTGGAAGCGATCTGGTCGCTGTCGCGGAGGTTGAACTGCTCCCGGGCTCGGGCTTCGTCCTCCTCTCGCCTGATGAATTGATTTACCCTAGTCATGAGTGCCGCCGTAGTGACCACGGGATACATGACCAGGTTGCTTCGGAGCTCGTTGCCTGGTACGAGGGCTTGCTGGAAAGACAGGACTGCTATTGCGTCTGAGGCGTTCTCGATCTGGCTGTAGACAGCCCAGAATCTTTTGGCGAACTGCGCGATGCTCTCGGTCTGCTTCATTCTGAGGGCCATCAGGTCGGCGGCTGACCTGGGGATGACCCCGTAAACTTGGAACTTCGTCAAGAATGAACTCCGGAGCTGCTGCCAACTTTTGATTGATCCCGGGGGGAGTGCGCAGAACCACCTTAGGGGGAGGTCCCCGAGGCTGGAAGAGAAGACTCTGCAGTTGAGGTGGCCTGCACTGCCCCATATCGACATCCTCTGACTGAAGTGCCGGAGGTGTGCTGCTGGGTCCGAGGTTCCATCGTAAATGACGAACCTCGGGACTTTGAAATCTTCGGGAAGGGGGAAGCTTCTGATCTCTGGAGAGAAAGGAGATGCGCCGAAAACATTAGAGTTCATCCGAACTTGAGCGTAGTCGGCCATTTCCATGTGCTGTCGTACTGCTTACTCTATGCGTTGATCGAGTCACTCTCTGGAGTCGCGGTCGTTACCCGAGCCTTCGCCATGGGCCCGATTGCTCCTGCTCTTCAGGGTGCGTCTTTCTGAGGGTAGAGTCGAGGTCGAGTCCTTGGAGGATGAACCCGACCGAGTATCCTGATCCTGGTCGCCTGTTGGACCAGATTTTGCTCCTGACCTCTCTCGGCGGGGGACCGTCGGCAGCTGGGTCGACAGTGCGATAGGTTCCTTTCCCTTTCTGGTTCTTCGAGGCATGGTGTTCGGAAAAATTTGGAGAAGGTTGGGAAGGCTGGGATATTGCTTTCCCACAGACGGCGCCAATTGTAGGTGCAAAAAATAACGACCCACAATAATGGGGGGGTGCCTTAGAGGACTTACCCGAGTGAGATTAGGGACACCGATGCCTGCGCCTGGAGCCTGAGAAAAGGAAGGAGAAATGCAGGTCAGAGGACCCTGGCCTGGGCGGCGCAGGGCTCTCCGATGCCTAAGTTAGTATATGAACTAAGCAGAGGGAGGAGATTTTTGGGGAAGAAGATGGCATACAAGAGTGGTAATTGTAGGTGCAAAAAATAACGACCCACAATAATGGGGGGTGCCTTAGAGGACTTACCCGAGTGAGATTAGGGACACCGATGCCTGCGCCTGGAGCCTGAGAAAAGGAAGGAGAAATGCAGGTCAGAGGACCCTGGCCTGGGCGGCGCAGGGCTCTCCGATGCCTAAGTTAGTATATGAACTAAGCAGAGGGAGGAGATTTTTGGGGAAGAAGATGGCATACCAGAGTGGTAATGGCGTCCTCTCTCCTTTTTTTTTTCTCTGGAGGGGTAGCTGTGTTTATATAGAGGAGGAGGAGACAAAGGGGTTGTTGGCTGTCTTGTCATAGCCCACTTCGTCAGGTACTAGGGAGGCGCGGTCCCATCGTAGCATGTCTGGTCCCGTCGTAGCCTGTCTTGTCCCGTTAGGCCATATCCTGGCGCCTTGGGAGCTGTGGACGGCGATCTGTCAGGAGATACGGGCTGTCCCCCTTGTCTTGTCGCACGGGCCATAGCGTGCTTGAGTGTCCATGGGAGGACAGCTGTCAGTGCTCACTACTTTCGTCGATATGAGGCGCTTGGCCGGGATGGAGTGTCGTGCCGGGTGAGACCTGGCGGAGATGTAGGGTTAGGGCACTGTTGTCGAAGTGGAAGGGGATGGCACTGTTGCCGAGCTGGGCAACCGAAGTGGGATGCTTTGCCAAAGTGGAGTGTCTGGTCTTGCTAAGGCGTGCATTGCCGAGGTGGGGGAGTTGCCGGGATGGACTTGCCGGGATGGATCTGCTGATGGGCCCCTCCCCCGGGATGGAGCACCTTGCCCAGGATTCTCTTGGGAATTTCCCCACACATTATGGTTGGGCGAAAACCAAATCCGCCTCTACTCACAGCCTACCCTGCCCCATACCCGACCCAAAACCACAACATATTTACAATTTTGTAATACCGGACTAGAAAAAGGTTATACACAGTTTCATGGTAAAAAATATGTATTAAACTCATTGAAAAATATCTAATGAAAATGTCTAATTAACTTGAAACTCTGTTTTCACGACTATGAATTCCATTCAAGTTATTAAAAGTACTATGAAAGATAGTCTACTTTGGATTTTTGAGATGATTTATATTGTAAAATGTGTTGTCTAGTAAATAACATTTCATTTTATCTGTTGACTAATCGATGGTAGGAAAGTAGATAGCCTATTCGGGCTATATAATTGATGATTTTGAACATCAAATCACATTCTCTCTCTACAAGTACACACCATGTATAATGTAAATTTGATATTACAAAAGGTCCTCTGTTGTTTACCATGCTTTACATCGACACCCTTTGCTAGTAAAATATCAAAAGAAAACTGATGATGGATAGACCTAACACCCATCATAGGAGGACACCAGCATTTCAATTGAAAGAAACTTGTGGCTTGTTTGATAAATGGAGTTTATACAGAAATTCACTTTTTTCTCAAAATTCCAAGTTTCTCTCCTTCTTTGACACTCTTGAGATCTCTCTTTGACGAAGAGAAATTTAGAGGTATGATTAAGATTTGCTTTAACAAAATAGATAAAATGCGTATGTGACTCTTGCTCATCTTTACGGACATGTGTGCATGGGTGTGTGGGTTTGAATCTCGTAAAAAAGAAGAAGAAAAAGAGCTGAAATAGCTCTTAAAATGCTCCAAATCTAAAGAGTTTCAAATGGTTTCGTTAGAAATTGGCATTTGGAGAATTTCATTAGTAGCAGTGTGGAGATTTTTTTTAAAAACAATTTCCCGATTCTATTTTGTGGAATTAATCCATGGAAGTCTTTTTCCAAATTCTTGACCATCTCATTTTAAAAATTTGAGGGATCTATTGAGAATTGGGCTTCACCTAAAGCGGAGCTTTTAAGAGCCTTAGTTGATTGCACTTGGTGAACCCGGCTTGATTCCGACTTGGTTGGCTCGATTCATAGGCTAAATAGTTTTCACTCAATATACCCATACTCAATTGCTAGCTAGGATCGTGTCTAATATTCATAGGCTGGCCATTTCTCCCAAATGGATTTATTAGAATTATTGAACTTGAGTGCGGCCCAAGGACCACATGCCCATGTGGGTTCCCTACTTTAGCTGACCATTACACATTGGGACTCTTATATTGGTAAATGTCCTTAAAGCACTTTTTAGTGTTAAATAAAAGTTGCAAACTTAATAGAGTTTTCTATGCTAAAAGAAATATATATCCTAATTGAAGTTATACTCCAGGATGGAAAGGGAGTTGTCTAAGAAAACCTATTTGTAGGGTTTAGGGGTTGCATCTCCTCTCTACACATCAGTACATTGATTGCCCCATTGATCACGTAAAAAGGTCGTAGTGGAGGAGTGTGGTAAATCCCCAATCAAAGGTAGCGGTTCAGATTAGGCGAACGCAATGGGATTAGGTACGCATTTAGATTTTAATATATATGTTGTATTATTTAAATAAACCTTATATTTACGTAGATCCGATTAAAGATACGTTAGTCTAAGACTAACATGTGGTATCAGAGCACCGAGTTAATTAGGGCTTGATTTGGATAACCCAAGATTTTTCCTTTGTTTGTTTAACCACATGATTTATGTGTTACATGCATATTAGATTGATTGCATAAATTTATTGTTTTGTGCATATTTAATCGACCGTCAATTGTCAATGGGATTGACCCAATCATGTTGATTGGATAAGAGTTGATGGTGAGACCCAGATCCATTGAGATTATCTGGACCGATTACCAACTAAGTGCCCAGAGCGTGGAGCGGGAGCAAAAGGGGTCATAACCGTTGATGAACTTAAGGATATTAAAATAATATATTTGATAATCATATTAGTGACAATGCATATCACACTTTGTGTTATTCTATTTGTCAAGTTAAAATCTACAATTTGATTGGCTGTGTAGTGACCTAGTCATGATGAATTGCAGATTTTGAATTGAATTAAATTCATAGGTATAGTTAGTTGTAAAATGAATAGTAGCATCAGAATTGCATGATCTATTTAAGAGATCGAGGATCGGCCCAAAGTTACGATCGCCTTTCAATCATTTGGAGACTGGGATAAGGTATCTTTACACATACTTCCAAATTAGAATGTGGTTGTCTTGCCCACAGGTGTCACCCGTCTTTTTACGTTATAACATAATTTACTCCAAGAACTAATAAAAATATAATTAATCACATGTTTTTACACATGATGAATCTAACGACAACAATTACTTTGACCGAAGTGAGTTTTTCATTAAGGGTCATGATTGTATTTAAAAACGTTCAAATCTGAGAAGGGACGGGTCCAAAATTAAGAAATGGATGCGGTACCATTGCAGTCACGGTTGCCCTTGACTAAGATCATGTTTGGTAACAAGCGTGGAATCCATAGATTCGATGATTCTTCACTTCCACTGGAATAAGGATTCATCGCTATAGTTGAGGATTTCATATTGATATTGGTGTGTATCGATCATATAACTAAGAAAAATAAGGTTTGATGTACAAATCCATTTAAGTGAGGATTTTCAAATCTTATGGGGCGGTAGTCGGATCTGAAAATCCTAACAAATGAAGATTTTCATTCATCCAAATTCTCAGGAATTCACAATTGCCAAACATGCATTTACACAACTTTATGAAAAATGAAAATATTTTTTCTAAAAATTTGGTTGTCAAACGTGACCTAATGAATCCAAACTCTAACTTGCTACTTGCCTTCCCAAATAGAATGACATAATATCCCAAATATCTTGTATTCAAACTAAAAAAAATCAAATTCCCAAATCATGAAATAATATGGAACACCACACTATCCTAGTCTCCTTCCAAAGAAACTTCACTTTTTCTTTTCTACTTTGCACTACACGCGTCAACTGTGTATTGGTAGTTCCTATTTTAAGCAAATCATTGTCGTTATTTAGTTTTCAAAGTTGAAATCATTTATAACTGATATTAACGTTGGATGAGTCACATGTTGAACACATGATTCATTTCAATTTAACTCTAATGGAAAATATAATTTATCATATATTATGTTCAGTGGCAACTATCAATCTAATTTGACCGAAATGAGGGCCCACTATTCCAAAATGGTGTCATTCTTCGGATTAAAAATAGTGGGGGGTTCACCATCATGCAAAGGGAGGGGCAATTCGAAAAATCACTCGTTGCCCTTTTTTCTTTAGGGTACATTTAGTATTTAAGGATTCGTTGCTACCAACCCTTAGGGTATGTTTGTGTATATGTAAGTTTCATGAAAAGTGAAAATTGCCACATCAACAAAATTCATGATACGTAATTAGATTCATAGAAAAAAATTTTCTGATGGAGCTAGCAATACATGTTTGGTGTAGAAATATTTTTCGTAGTAAATGGTGCTTTTTCATGTTTGGTACATGCAGCTGTGGATTTCTCATCTAGACTACCCAATTATCAATCACAAATCAAACAAACCAAATAACCTAATGAAATTTAACATACATTTAGCTATCTAAACAAACCATTTTAGATAGGACAAATCAACTTACTTTGGTTTTGTTGTGCGCGTGTATGCGGAAACGTGAATCAGCGATCGAACGAACAAACAACCACACAAGAACAATCAATCACACACAAGAGAATTACGTGGTTCGGCAATCTTGCCTACGTCCACGGGAAAGAAATTCGACTCTCCTTTAGGTTCTCTCTTCGGTCTGTCTGTCTGTCTCTCATGGGTTACACATTACATCATATATATAATGTTCTCTTTCTTATTCCCCAAGAAACCCTATCTTAGTCCATAAGAAAGTCCCGGTACAATTACCAAAATACCCATGACCATGAACCTACTTGGTCTGGACCTACTAAGCCCAACAATCTCCCCCTCCAGACCATGGGGAAGACGCCTCTGAACCCCTTACTAGGAATCCAGTCCTGCCAACTCTGAACACAGCTCCAACTTTCATTTAGACACGACATTAGTCATCATGTCAGAGGGATTCTTGTCAGTGTGAATCTTTTCCAGTTTCATGAGATTCTTCTCGATGACCTCACGAATCCAATGATATCTCACATCAACGTGCTTTGTGCGGGCATGGTATGTAGCATTCTTGCTAAGATCCATAGCACTCTGACTATCACAGTAGACTACATACTCTCCTTGCTTCAAATCCAGCTCTCTAAAGAAATTCCTCATCCAAATCATCTATTTCCCTGTTTCATTAGCAGCTATGTATTCTGCTTCGGTTGTAGACAATGCTGTACACTTCTGCAACTTAGACTGCCAGGAAATAGCTCCCCCTACAAAAGTAAATAAGTACCCAGAAGTAGATAACCGACAATCAAGATCGCCTGCAAAATCAGCATCTGTAAAGCCTTCAAGTACTGGTTTTAAGCCTCCGAAACACAAGCAAAAATATGATGTACCTCTTAAATATCTAAAGATCCACTTTACTGCTTCTCAATGCTCTTTCCCAGGGTTAGAAAGAAATCTACTCACTACACCCACTGCATGAGCAATGTCTGGCTGTGTACACACCATGGCATACATAAGACTCCCAACTGCTGAGGAGTATGGAATAGACATCGTCCGTTCCTTTTACTCATCCGTAGTATGACATAATCTCTTACTGAGCTTGAAGTGACTGGCTAAAGGCATGCTAACTGGCTTAGCATCTATCATGTTGAATCTCGCTAGCACCCGTTCAACATATTTCTCCTGTGACAACCACAGTTTCTTGGCATTCCTGTCACGACGTATTTGCATTTCCAAAATCTGTCGTGCGGGACACAAGTCTTTCATGTCAAAAGTCTTTAACATGTCCCTCTTCAATCTGTCAATAATCTCACTATCTTGTCCAACTATCAACATATCATCTACATATAAAAGATGGATAATAAATTTATCATTACCAAATTTACGAACATAAATACGGTGATCTGCAGCTGTCCTCCGGTACCCATGACTCACCATGAATGAATCAAACTTCTTGTACCATTGTTTCGGTGCTTGTTTCAGCCCGTAGAGACTCTTTTTCAACCTGCAAACCGGCTTTTCTTTTCCTTCTACATCAAACCCCTCCGACCGAGTCATGTAGATCTCTTCTTTCAGATCACCGTGAAAAAATGCAGTCTTCACATCCATCTGCTCAAGTTCAAGGTCCATGCTGGCAACTAGACCCAAGATAACTCTGATAGAAGTCATCTTCACAACTGGAGAGAAGATTTCATCGAAGTCAAGACCCTTCGTCTGCGCAAAGCCTTTAACCACTAGCCGTGCTTTGTGCTTTATCAGTTTTCCACTGTCATCTCTCTTCAACTTGAATACCCATTTGTTCTTCAGAACCTTCCTGCCTTTTGGGAGTTCCACCAGCTCATAAGTATTGTTCTTTTTCAAAGAACTCATCTCATCATGCATAGCCTCCATCCACTCATCTTTATCTTCATGAGTTTTTGCTTTTGGGTAGCTCTCTAGCTCTCCCTCATCAGTAAGCAAAATATAATCTGCTGCAGGATATCTTGTTGGTAGTTGGCGCTCTCGAGTAGACCTCCTAAGCTGAGGTTCTGTGGTTTCTGACTGAGGAGACTGCTCCCCCTGCTCAACACCCTGTTCATTTGGCAACCCCTGTGCCTCATCACGATCTAAATCGTTTTGTCCACCTTCTCCGCCTGTAGTCTGCACTAGAGAAGGAGTCGGTGTGAGATCAACCACTCCATCAACAACTTCTTTAGACTTTTCAGTCTTTTCAATATCTCCAAAGAATTGGTCTTCATGAAACACCACATCCCTACTTCTAATAATTTCTCTTTTCTCTGGATTCCATAACCTGTAGCCAAACTTGGCACCACCATCGCCAAGAAAAATACAACACACTGCCTTATCATTCAGCTTTGAATGCTGCTCCTTTGGTACATGTGCAAAAGCCTTGCACCCAAATACCTTCAAATGAGAATAAGAAACATCTTTACCTGTCCATACTCTCTCCGGAAGGTCAAAATCCAAAGGAACTGAGGGAGACCTGTTAATCAGGTAAACGGCAGTCAGAATAGCTTCACCCCAAAATAGTTTTGGTAGCTGTGCCACTCTAATCATGCATCTCATCCTTTCAAGAATAGTGCGGTTCATTTTCTCTGCTACACCATTGTGCTGTGGAGTATTAGGAACTGTACTTTCATGTCGAATACCATGCTTTGAGCAATAGCCTTTAAACTGGTTGGATGTGTACTCACCAAAATTCTCTGTGCGGAGACATTTCAAGAGTTTTCATGTTTCTCTTTCAACCATGACATGAAACTGCTGAAATACTTAGAACACCCCGATCCTTCGATTTCAACGCATAAACCCAAACTTTCCTGGATGCATCATCAATAAATGTGATAAAAGACTTATTGCCACCCAATGACTCCACCTCCATGAGATCACAAACAACATAATATACCAAATCCAACACATTATATTTTATTGTTGATGTTTTAGGAAAAGAAACCGTATGTTGTTTACCAAACAAGCAATAATCACAAGGTTTAAGGGATGTACCTTTGGAGTAATTAATCAAATCTTTCTTTGCCAATAACAGTAGTCCTTTCTCACTCATATGTCCAAGTCTCTTGTGTCACAGATTTGGAGAGGATTTGTCTTCAACAGCATTCAACACACATTTGCATAGCTTCACATGTGTCTTGTACAGCGTATTACACGCCTTCCCTCTCGCAAAAATAAGAGACCCTTTAGTAAGTTTCCACCTATCATTTCCGAAATAACTTTCATAACCTGCACGGTCCAATGAAGTCCCGGAAATCAGATTCAACCACAGATCAGGAATATGTCGCACATCTTTCAGCGTCTTTGTGCAACCAATATCGGTTTGAATGCAGACATCACCGATCCCAACAATATTCGAATGACTTGTGTTGCCCATCTTCACAGTGCCAAAGTCCCCTGCTTTGTACGTTGTGAACATCTCATTAAAAGGAGTAGCATGGTAGGATGCTGCTGTGTCAACAACCCAATCAACTTGATCATCTGCAACACTCAAATACTCTTCACCTTCATTGGTCAGAATCACTACTTCATTATTCAAAGTAGCAGTAGTGTTAGTGTCATTCTTCTGCTCATTGTTGGTGTCTTTCTTTCCCTTCAAGGCAAATTAATTCTTTCTAATGTGACCCTCCCTGCCACAATGAAAGCATTTTTCAGACTTTTTCTTAGTCTGTGATTCCTTGCCACCTCTGGACTTGCCACGACCCCCCTTTGGTCCCCTACTCTTACTCCTCCCTCTATTCTCAGTAATAAAGGCATGTGCATTATCTGTCCATGCAGTTTTTCTTCTTCTTTCTTCATTTAACAAGCTGCTAGTAACCTGACTCATTGATAACACACCATCTGGAGCATAATTGCTCACGGAAATAACTAATGTCTCCCATGTATCTGGTAAAAAACTTAGAAGAAATAAAGCTTGCATTTCATCATCAAGGAGCATCTTCATTGTAGCTAGTTCATTCACAATGCATTGAAAATCATTTATGTGATTTTCAATTTTACCACCCTCCTTGAATTTCATGTTCACAAGCTTTCTAATCAGAAAAGTTTTGTTTACGGTGGTTTTCTTCTCATATCTTTCTTCTAACTTCATCCAAAGGGTTCTCGCATTGGTTTCATTAGACACGTGATGGAATATGCTGTTATCCACCCACTATCTGATGTGACCAATGGTCTTTCTATGCATCTTTTTTCAATCTTGATCATTAGACACGTGTCGGGCACTATCCCCTTCAATGGGATCATAGAGGTCTTTGCAATATAGTATATCCTCCATCTTAGGTTTCCAAATCAACCAATTGGTACGGTTGAGTTTGATCATGGTAGTGTTCACAATGTTGTTCTCCATCTCAATTAAATAATCAAGAAATATAAACAAATGTCACTAACTTCAATTTCTGCACCAATCTGTAGATCTCGTCACCACGAGCACGCTGGAAGAAACGGATCTGAAATCCGACTCTGGATGGCTCCGATATCGCAAAAATAGTTTTCTGCGCTCCGATTAGTCAAACTTTCTTGTTGACCGTCAAACTGCCAATCTTCTACCACGGTTACGTAGATCTGCTTACAACGAGTCTGTAGGCGCAAACGGATCTCCGATCTGACCTCGGATGATCAAGATATCGACGAAACAAGTTTCTGCCGTCGATCCCGGTCAAACCTTGTTGACCGTACTGTTCGCTGACGTGGCGCTGACGTCAGCAGGATTCTGGAATGGGCTTCCTGCTTCACGGGTCAGGCGGAACTGACCCAGAACCTAACCTGATCTGGTCTTGAGTTGGGCTTTCTGCGAACGGGTGAGGTCAACCCGACCCGAACCCAACCTGGCCTGGGCTTGTTCTTCTCCCCAAACAGAACCCAGTTCTGTTTCTAGTTTTGTAACCAGAAGGCGATGGAGTTGCCGTCCTTCCTTCTTCCTCTCCAGCGATGGTGTTGTGGCGAAAGGATCCGGCGACGGCACGCGGCGGCGGAAAAAAAACTCCGGTGACACGCAGTCAACGGCAGCGAACCCGCGACGCTCGGACGTCTTTCTCAGCGGCGAGGAACGGCGATCAGCAGCGGCGGAACGGCTGGGGTTCTTCTGTCTTCTCCGGTATGATTCCGGCTGCGCAGGCGATGCTTTGCAAACCCAAAAATCCAAGCAGCGATGGCGGTGCTCAGCGACTGCAAATCGAGATCTGATGACAGCAAAACCAGTGCACAACGGTCCTCCTCCGTGGCCCAGCGATGATCAAAGTCAACGAAACCCAGTTTCTCAGACTTCTTCTCTGTTCTTTGCCTGTTTTCGCAACGTGCAGAAATCCGGATCAGCCCCTCCTTCCGTGGAGAAATCGATCTCTCTATTTCGAATTAGGAATTCAATCTGTGTGATCCGTGTGGCGTGGCAGAGATCGGTTCCGATCTCTGTCTGTTTCCTGCAACGAAAAACAACGTGTAGAAATCCGGATCAGGGAATTGATCCGATCTGTCGATTGCAACGGGGCACAATCCAACCTAGTAAACCCTAGGCTCTGATACCACTTGTTGTGCGCGTGTATGCGGAAACGTGAATCAGCTATCGAACGAACAAACAACCACACAAGAACAATCAATCACACATAAGAGAATTACGTGGTTCGGCAATCTTGCCTACGTCCACGGGAAAGAAATTCGACTCTCCTTTAGGTTCTCTCTTCGGTCTGTCTGTCTGTCTCTCATGGGTTACACATTACATCATATATATAATGTTCTCTTTCTTATTCCCCAAGAAACTCTATCTTAGTAAATAAGAAAGTCCCGGTACAATTACCAAAATACCCATGACCATGAACCTACTTGGTCTGGATCTACTAAGCCCAACAGGTTTAGGGTTGGGGTTATCTTGTCCTTTCCTTCATTCTTGCTCCACCGTTGTTACAGAGATGGGTTATCCTTTCCTTTTCTTCATTCTTGTACCACCATTATTACAGAGATCCGCACACCACCCTTGTCATGGAGAATGAGATGGGATTTTCCCAGAGAAAGATAGAGACGGGGATGTATTTCGCGATACAGAGAGAGATGGAGATGGGAAAAGAACCCGAATCTAGAAGAGAGAGAGGGCCGAGGGGAAAGGAGAGGGAGACGGTATGACCGGATTGATGGCTTCGGTGTCGGAGGAGAAGGCGATCGAAGAAGATGAAGGCATCCCTTTTTTCGGCAGAGCACTCCAACCATTTCGATGAAAAGTGAGGAAGAGGCGTTGAAGCGAAGCATATATACACGGATCGGGTTTTCCGAGGAACTGGAAGTCCGACCCTCCCCCATGGGAAGTTAAAATTCATACTTTTTGAGGAAAATATGGGCCCCCACAGAATTTGTTTTCCACAAAAAAGTTCTGCACCAAACATCCAAAAAGTAATTTTTTCGTGGAAAAACGTAATTTTTTCTGCGAGAAATAGTTACACAAACATGCCCTTATAATAAAGATTCATCCAACATTTGTTTAGCTGAAGATATCACATTGATATTGGTATCGATAACTATAGTTGAGAAAACCTAATAGCATTGTGTATGAAGATTTTGCAGGGCTACCAGAATGGATTACTAGTTCTAATTTAACCAATAAATGCATAGCGGAAATAATCAATCAGACAATCTAAAACTAGCTATTTACCAATCACGCACCACAAGAAGGCAGACGCAATATTTAACGTGGTAACCCTATCTAGCGAGAAAACTCATGAACCATAAATCAAGAACTAAAGAACAGTTACAAGATATACCCACAGCTCATTTCCTTGAGTCTGTATCTCGACCTAAGGACTGTAGTTGTTTTTGCAAAGAATCCACTGACACAACATTCACCGTGCTTCGTTCTCTTTACTTAATCTCCTCACACCTTGCCAGTTAAGATGAACTATCTTCTCCTTCAGAAAACAGAAGCAACAATGACCTACTATAGCAACCATTTAGAATTATCTCTCAAAGGCTCTAGAGAATTAATCTCTCTCTAAGATATTTCTGACTCAGATTAATGAGAGTGGTAACCTTTAGGGTTGAGAGTAACACCCTATTTATAGCCCCAAATTCGTGCCTTAGACTTAGTGCACAAGTTGAACTCAAATTGAGAAACAAAGTCTCAAAAGGAAATACTTTCGGAATCAGAAAAGGATGCTTTTCCTTTTTTTTGCGCATTAGAAAGTGCATCCGATTGATGGGACCACTCAAATAACTGGGCGCATTTACAGTCCGATCGATCGGACTAAGGCTCCGATCGATTGGGCTTGAGGGAATTCACCCGGTCTTCTTGTTTTCTTTTATTCTTCGCTTCAACTCTTCTGGCGACACAACCACAGTTCATTCTAAAATAAATTAAAAAATACAACTCAATGAACTCAGATCTTTATCCAACTCATGAATTAGCCAACATAAAAATACTAACAATATAAATTCACAAGAAAGGGGGTTTTTAATTACCAGGAGTAAAGGTCGAATTTAAAAAATCCTCAAAATGAAAGTGTATATCCTCAAAATCTTTTTCATCAATTTTACCAACATGAATTTTACACCAAGGTCGATGAGAACCACCAGGCACAACTTACCACTGTTATATCTGTCATGTCACTTCCATATTTTATATTACAAGGGTCTATCAACTGCTATTAGTCATCACATCCGTCTGCGCAAAGGATAGGTCTCAACCACTTCCAGTTGTCTCAAATCAGTCTCAAATCATAGCTGCATGTATTTTATAAATAAATCCGGACTAAGGGTGTGCATGGGCCACACTAACCCGAGTCTAGCAAGAGTCCAGCCCAAGTTGGGTTGGAATTGGGTTTTATTTATTGGCCCATAGGTTTGCCTGCGCCTAGCTTTCTGCTTGATTTTCAAATGGACCAGGCCAGTCCTGCCCAATCTCACATATTTAACACAACTGGCTACATATGTTTTGCAAATAGCTGGCCCCATGACTGGGTCTGGGCCTGTGAAATACCAAAAGGGTTGATCACGAATCAATCCTAATGATAAATAAGTCCCAACACAGATTTCAATATGAGTTTTCGGAAAAAGAAATCTAAGTTAATCAATCTAAAAATCACTCAGATGGACACTTCAATTTTATACGTGGAAAACCCTGAATAGGGAAAAAACCACGGGACCTTACCCTGGTCCGAAAAAGATCAAAGCACTAAAACGAATCGAAGGTTACAAGATACTCACTACCCCTTTACAGTTGAACACAACCTAAGACTGTAGTAGATCTAGCCGACGAACACGCCGTTCACCTTCTCCAGCACTTCGATCTCCACGCCTTGAACAAGACGAATCAGCAAATATGTTGAGGTTGAATCTCCAGAAGAGATGAAGGCTTCAGCACATGATTTTCACAAAAGCTCTCTGGAGGAAAGCCATCTCTCAAGAAATAGTTTAGGGTTTTTAAGTTCTATCAGAGATACATTTCTTGAGAGGTTTAAGCCTTAAAAAGGCTTTCTGAAACGAATGAGATAGATCTCGTTTGAGTGGGATGCGGATAAGACAAGATGAGATCCACTCAAATAGGCTGCAGTTCGCCGCTGTCCGATCGATCGGCCTGAGGGTCCGATCGATCGGTCTGTAAATAACTGGATGCATTTCAGTTCCGATCGATCGGCCAAAGGGTCCGATCGATCGGACTGTAAATAACTGGATGCATTTCAGTTCCGATCGATCGGCCAAAGGGTCCGATCGATCGGACTGTAAATAACTGAGAGCAATTTTTTGAACGATCGATCGGACATCAATCGCCTGTACATAACTGAGAGGTGTTCAGGTCCGATCGATCGGCCAAGAGTTCTGATCGATCGGACTGCAGATGTTTGCTCCCTTTCTCTGCTGAAATCCGATTGAGTATTCCAAAATCTTCATCTTCGGATTTTTGTCCATCAAGTTACAGTCCAGTCTAGAAAATATAAAATTACATTATTCCCATGTTTTGTCCATCCACATGAAGTAGCCAACTCTCAAAAACTTACAGCCTGAATTAAAGGCCTAGTTAAGAAAAACGTCGTGTGCTCGGACAAGCTCTAGCCCGGCTCGACCCGATCCGACCCGACCCGGGCCATGAGATGTCCTAATCTGGTCTCCTTAAAAGGAATAGAAAGTGTCCAAATGTGTAGTTTCCCACTTTAGTAAAATAAACTTTAAAACCTGATTTGCCCTAACTAAAATCAGTGAGCTCCCTCCAGGAAGTTTCTTGGGCTCAAATAGACACTTTCCAACCGCCAGTGCTGACTCTCTAGAATTAGAAAACTGCCATCTCATCCACTCATGACCATTTCCCTCCTCCATTTTAAAAAGGGCCAAAGAGACGTTAGGTTTCTCATTTCACTAAGCATGAAAGATGAACAAAGAGAGAAAGCTAAGGAAACCAAGGAACGGGAAGAGGTTCGCTATCGAGGCGTTCGGAGGCGCCCATGGGGGAAGTATGCGGCCGAGATACGGGACCCAAGTAGGGAAGGCGGGCGCGTTTGGCTTGGCACATTCAAGACTGCAGAGGATGCAGCTCGCGCATATGACCGAGCCGCTTATCAGAAGAGGGGGGAACCTAGCGATCCTCAATTTCCCAAATGAGCACTTTGCTGCGACCTCTTCGTCTCTGTTACGGTCCCCATCTTCCTCGTCCTCGTCCTCGTCTTTTTATGCTTCGCTGGGGCCTAATGTCCCAACTGCTTCCATTGTGCAGGGAGGTGAGGAGAAGGTGACCTCTATTACTTTCGATGGAAAAGAAGTTTTTGAAATTGAGTGTTTTGATGATAGTTTGTTGGAGGAGCTTCTTGAGGTTGGGGAGATGAGGACATAAGGAAGGAAAGAGTGACGACCAGCCTTTTTAAGTTGGAAGCTTGTTTTCCTTTGATTGTTTATTTCTTGTTTCTTTAGGATTGCTGAGCTCAAGTAAGACTAGGCTTAGCATGCCTCATATATATATATATATATATATATATATATATATATATATATATATAATGTTCTAGTAGGTTGATCTTATCTTGTTGGAATAAAGGTCAGTTGATTATTTCAAAATGTTTTGACACCCACCCATCAGAAGCAAGGGCGGCGGACCCACTGGAAATTCAACTTTTGGGAGCTCTATCCACAACTGTAAAAATAAAAATAAAAATACATATTGAATTTGCAACGGGTACTTTCCTAAAAATTCTTAACTTTTTTCAGGTGTGGGCCCTTGTACTTGGGTCTGCCCTGATCCGAAGTAATATTTTAGTGTTCAATTGAGTTTCTTAGTTGAGCTGGAAGCTGAAGTAATATCAGGAAGCTTTTATACCATGTAAATCATACATATATATATATATATATATATATAGGTAATATACAGGTGAGAACTAGTTCTCACATATTATATGAGAATTTTTTTGTGGGGTCCAATTGTGGGCCCCATTTGGAGATAGGACGAGAGGGATGAAAAGATCTATATGAGACCACCCCAAATATCAAGTTTGACTCCAAACTTATGCCCCTAACCCTTTCATCCGTGACCCACAAGTTTAATGACTTCATATTAAAAAAAAAAAAAAATCAACCCTCGATCCAACAGTTCAGTCCATTCGAAAGTGTACCAATCCTTGGGATTAGTGACTATCAGGGTGTTCCCTATTGGTTGCTTGGTTTGAATGAGTTGCTAGTTGGACCCGTAAAAAAGTTCTCATACCCTATATATATATATTTGCTGTCAAGTTGGTAAATTTGTTTTCCTTTGTAGTTTTTGCCAAGAATGTAACATGGATTATTTTTTTTTTATTCTCTCTGGGTTCAGATTGTAAGGTGATGTGATTGTATTTCCTTGATTAATTTTCATTTCTATTGAGATTCCACATATTATAATCTACTACGATTTTGAGCCCCAGAGTATTGGCATGTAAGCCCACATGCGGGTGGTCCTCACGACCACTTGGGCCTCAATATCAGCTAGTAATTTTATTTTCCTAGTACTTGGACTTTTAGAGGTGGAATCTGACCTCAGGTTCTTGAATTCCACAAGGATCGCTTTCAGATAGGTCCATTTGACATTGTGGTCCCTCTTCTCTTAGTTACAAATTTGTATCTTGGAAGCCATCACTCTAGCATATATGAGACTGAGGAGTGAGAATCAAATATGTCCATGCCTAATCAGGAAACGAGTCGATCAAGGTAAGAATATCAAATATGTCCATGCCTACATAAAAAACTCCAAGTACTAAGATTTGTAGTTTCTGTATGTTATAAACCTGGACATGATTTTGTGGATTAGATTTGATATGATCATCACAGATAATAATAAAAGCAACGCATAGTTGAGCGAATTTGACCAAAGTTTCAACAAAGCTTCTATTGCCTCCAGAAAAAGAATCCAAATTTCTAAAGTCATTTATTTCCCATTTACCCGAAATAAAGCAAACATCATTATGGGGATAGTATCAGCTGATTGTGGTACAGAGATACTTTGAAATTTGGTATTTTTATCAGGGATGATATCTGAAGAACGTATCGATAACATAAAAACATATAAATAGCATATAAAACATATTAATTATAGAAATTCATCCAACGGTAATGTTCTGCTAAGAGGTATTTCTCACGGATTGTATGGGAGATAACTCTTATATCACCACATAGGAAACCCCCATGATAAATCTAAAACCCTTACACTCACTAATCACCTATGATTTGATACTCACTTAATTTAGTTTGAAACCAACAAAAATTATTCTCCCCATTACATTAAATTTCATAAAAAAATATATATATAACTTAAGAGACCATTAAACATCAAGGCCCCTAAATCAAGGGTTGTGATCATATGATTGAGATGATTCTTATCCAAAATCATTCCACAATGAGACTTTCCATCACATGACCATCCTCCTATGATTGGCAATCATCGAATTGGGTCTACAAGATATGCTTAGAGTTTTTTCTCTCAAGCAAATCCCGAGAGGAACCTCAACGTAACTCTACATCTAATATACTTAAACAAACAAATAAAAATGAAAATTAATATTGACAATCTTTTTTTTTATTATGGAGGCACTCCTTTTCAAGGTAAGAGAAGGAAATTGGCTTGAATTGGAGTGCCTCCATAAAAAAAAAGGATTGCCAATATTAATTTCCATAAAAATTTGTACATACCTCAGATAGCTTAAAAGCTTAATGAATCTTGCATGGTTTAAAAGTGTGTGGCATCTATATTTGTGCATTAAAGAAATATACTAGGATTGAAGCAAACATTTAACAACTACTCCTATGTATTAATTAAACTACCCATATTGAGAGTTCACCCTTCTTTTAAATTATTTGAACATGCCCGTTAAGTATACAGAAAAAGGAAAGGTCTTTAATAAGGTGATTTTGGACTTGCAAGAATAAGTAGGCAATGGCTGGGATCATTTCCTGTGTTCCTTTGATTCAATTTTTGTTAAAGAATAAAATATTTAATTTTCATTTTGATATTCATATTCTTTATTCTTTCATTTTTAGCCCCGTACAGGAATATGATTATGGGATTTCAACACATGCATAAAACAAAAAGGCCCTAAATTGACAACTTAGAAGCAATTCATATCGTGGTTATAATTGCAATGCATTGGTAATGCATTGATATATTTGTCAAAGGATCCCTCTTTAATCTTGAGTCGTACCTATGAAAGTATTGTATTTATCACATATTAGTACAATGATATCATGTTAATTATATCATGATATTATTGTGAGAAAATCAGGTTTACAATTGCCATATTATTATTATAATGATTAGATGCAGACAACCACTTTTAGGCGGGTCCCACACAATTGGACCAATTGCACCCTGATCCGCACTGGTAGATTAAATAGGCCGGCGTGGTTAACACATGATCCAATGTGTACAATCCAAGTATGATTAGGGAAACTCCTTCAATCACCATATGATCAAGCCTATTGATCCATTAAAACCTTGGAAAACAAAACATAAGTGTACACCATCAGCCATTTTCATTGCTCATTATTACACTTTAGAGGCACTATATATTAGGTTCACAACTATGCATAAATCACGTAAATCCAACAGGGAGAGCATTCAATTTCAGCATCAAGCTATGCATTCGCAGCCCTTTGTCATTAAGACAAAACAAAACGGGCAGCTTCCTAGCTCTTGCGGGCCACATTAAAAAAAAAACATAAGAGTAGATAAGGTGGCGTCACCCTCCTCACCTTGGAAGTTAGAACGCTCCCTCCTTTCACCTTACCTTCATGCAAGTCCTCTACCGACCCTTTCTTCCTCGGAAAAGCCGCCCCTAATTAATGTCCCTCTCGTGAGGCCCACATTCTGTACAAGTCTAATAGCCTCTTGTTTTCTTCACTCCATTTAATGCAAGCCATCTTTTCTACTCCCTTTCCTTCACTCTGTACCATCCAATCCTCTATAAACAGAGCATATGAACATGCTGGCAGCTGCAATGGTCATATTTGGTATGAGCATCCGCTTTAGTAGCAAGTGGCACCTCCTATGACTAATCGAACCTCTACATGGTCACTACCCCCATGAATTGGGATGAGCCCAAATTGGACATTCATCCAATTATCGCTTACTGCTGTTTAAAATTAAAAAAAAAAAAAAAAAAACCTTCTAAAACAGTTAAACTTGAAGGTAATGGGTTTGGTATTTTGCATATCCATAGGTACTATTTAGATCTTTCAGCTCAAAACCTCCATCACGAGCGAACTGATATACATGTATATATATATATATATATATATGGAAAATATTCAAGTGCATCCATCCCTCACTATTTTTTGTGAGGGACACCCCCCTTTGGAAAGATAATGGGTTTGGTATTTTACATATCCATAGATACTATTTAGATCTTTCAGCTCAAAACCTCCATCATGAGCGAACTGATATACATGTATATCTATATATATATATATATATATATGGAAAATATTCAAGTGCATCCATCCCTCACTATTTTTTGTGAGGGACACCCCCATTTGGAAAGTGTCAAGTACAAAAAGAGGAGTCTACTTGACACTTTCCAAAGGGGGTGTCCCTCACCAAAAATGGTGAGGGATGGATGCACTTGAATACTCCCCTATATATATAGGAAGATGATCAGGTGTGAAAGATCTCCTGTCGTCCAATCTTGTCACCTTAACTCTCCCTGTGCATGTTCCGAAACCCATGGGTTTTACATCGATCCAAATCGATTGGACCGTTGATTGAAATAAAAAAAAGTGGTTCATTCTAAAACAGTCGAACTTAAGGGCCATGGATCAAGTAGATTTTTGGTACCCCAAGGGGTTAGGACCAATGATAGCACCCGCACACGCATGGAGAGGGCCAAGATGATGGTATTGAATTGGAATTAATGGGCTTGTCCCATTTGGATCTTTTGGTCCCCCTCCTCATCAATGATAGTGGGCCCCACAAGTTTCTCGGACATCGGCACTTGAGAGAGAGAGAGAGACACTCCTATAAGGATTTCCAAATCTTTGTAGGGGGGGGGGGGGGGGGGGGGGGGGGGGGGGGGGTTTGAACCCCTACTTGCCCCCTGCTTGGTTGCCACTCATTTCGTGCAATGATAAATTCTCAATTTTGCACTCCTTTTTTTTAGTCCGGATTATTTTCTCACTTAATTAATATGTGAGTGAGACTAGGGGGACTCTAAAATGAAGTCTACCTATTGAAAATCTGAAGTGCTTAAAATGATTGGTGCTCTCATCTTACATGGGATGTAGCAAAAAATTTTACTCTAATATATAGGAGTTTTTTTTTTTTCCATTGAAATAGGAGTTAGTTCTACCATAAGATGTATTACATTAATTAGTATTGTTGAGCGTAGGAACCCTGATACTATGAAAACAAAATATATGGTGATTCAGTTTAGTGGGGCCCATTTATTAAAATTTGATTTATTCAAATTAAATATTTTCCTCTAATATGCCAAATTTATGTCTAATTGGAGTTGGGCCCATTTATAAATGCCCTCTTATATGGGCTCGTCCCGTGTCAAATCCTCGAGCCTTGATCTTACAACACCGGGATATATGGTGATGTCCGGTTTAGTGGGGGCCCAGTTATTAAATTTGAATAGCTCAAAACAATATGTTCTCCTCTCAAATAGGTTCTTAGAAAATTTATATCCAAATAGAGTTGGGCCCACTGTTAATACATCATGTATAAAACACATGAACAAATATTAAAAAATACATAAATACCCCATCATGCAATTAATTAGCCAGTGGGCCCAACTCCTATCATAATAAATGAATATTAACATATAATCCAAACAAAGGTGCAGTCCCCTCACCTCATGGGTCACAGCCAAGGCCCAACTCTTATCATAATGAATATTAACAAGAATCCATGCAAAGATGCAGTCCCTCATGGGTCCCTGCCCCCTTGAGGAGGTATCAAGGAAAAATAAAAAATCCATACAGAGGTGAGAAATTTTATTTTAAATGGTTCAGATTCAATTTAGTGGGCTCATTGAAGAGCACCCCCAGATAACCTGTGATTCCAAGAGTCAAACGACTGGGACTGGTCAAAGCCCTCAAATGAATTCAAAGGAGCACAACACAATCATGAACCAACAGATGGAGGTGCAGTTTACACTTTTGGGTCCCCAAACGATGAATGCCACCAGAATAGAAGATAGTAACCAAAATAAACAATCTCATGGAACATAAGACAAATAAAGGGTCTGCTGTGCCAAATGAAGGCAAAAGGAGTCACGAGGACAATCTATACCTTTGACCAACAAAACCTTTATACTAATTCATAGAAGTGATTATTATACAAGTCCTTGGAATAAACAGAAATTTTCAACCAAAAGCACCACTGCCGTTGATATATATATATATTATATATATATATATGTTCCATATCCATGGGATCCACTTGTGATCGATCACCTTTGATCAATTTATATTTCTTCCTACTCACAAACAAACTCAGTATTGATGCCGACCCAATTTGACAGTCACCTTATATATATATATATATATATAGTTAAAAGATTGGATAACTTTGAAGCCATTAAATCATGAGTTAGGACAATATCACAGGGCTGATTAGCAGTCCAACCATTATACATGACGAAACAGTTTCATCTCCTCTGGCCCCCACATATACCTATCTGGGTGGACCTCACAAGCTAAACCATTTAGCTAGGAATAGTATAGTATACAACATTCAAATTCAAAACTTATAATAAAATTGAACTCTACTTCCTTTCCTTCTTCTCTCCAGACTCAAGAAGATCCTCCAACAACTTGTCATCCAAGCACTCGAACTCGATGACCTGTTTCCCATGCTCACTCTGAGAAGAAGATGAAGCTGATGAGGACGACGGCGGAGGGCGAGGAGGACCTCTTTGGTTTTGTGGAGGATACTCTTCAGGAAAATTAAGCACAGCGAGCGTGCCCCTCATTGCATAAGCGGCCCGATCGTAGGCGCGCGCTGCCTCCTCGGCGGTGTTAAAGGTGCCGAGCCACACCCGAGCGCCTTGCCTGGCCGAGTCGCGAATCTCAGCTGCAAATTTTCCCCAAGGTCGACGGCGGACGCCCCGGTACCTGATCTCTCCTCCCCCTTCTTTATCTTCCATCACCTTCCTAGCTCTTGGGTTCCTTCCTCCTCAATGCTGCTGCTGCTGCTGTGCTACTAGTGTAGTTCAAGGTAAACAATACATCTCATAGGCTTTTTAAACACAATGGAGAATTTGATACCTTTTGGAGGGAGAAAAGATTGAACGATTCTGTATCTATCTCTCACGAGGATCAGATCCAATGGTTAAAATGGCCATGAACCAAATATATGTTCTCCTGAATGTAAAGAGGATGTTGATACGTTGAATGTAGAACGGTCAAGCTGATGGCTTTAGAACTAGAATGTCGCTTTTATGGATTCGTGGGTATTGTTTTTTTACCATCTTCTCTTTGTTTAAATCGTGCCTATTTCTTCCACACATCTCAGCTCTGACCCTGATTCTTTTCTCTGCACCTTCTGATCTTCTTATTTATTCAATTCCTTCATTGGTGTGACATCACATGAATGATGGTGTCTTTGATCCTCAAGCATCTCCGGTCTCTCAACCTTTATGACTTGTGTCTGCTATCATGTCTAATAAAAGGAATTTACATGTACCCACTTGTCCTTCTATAAAATTTACGAACAGCCACCTCTACTTTTTTTGCTTTTTACATACAACCACACATAAGTAACTAAAGAGTTACCATGTTACTTTCACCTTAGTTTAAAAGGTGAAACCAGAGGTAGGTGGGTGAAATTAATGGCTCCACAAAAAACTTTCAAAACCTTTTCCTGCATTTTACGTATTGCACCCTCAAAACGTTTTTTTTTTTTTTTTTACATTGTCTCCCCTCAAGGAAAATTTCAGATTTTCACCTTGCTTAATATACTTTTATCGGCAAACTTAAGCAAGGGTAGGCCAACCTTGGCTGTAGTTAAAGAGTGTTTTTATTCTTTCTGAATATTTTTTTTAATAAAAACCTGATTAATATTGTTAGTTGCATGGATAATTGGGATTTTTACCCCAAAAAAACCTCAAATATCCCTAGACTTCCAAAAGCGTCTTCAAATATATGTAATGCATGCCCAAAAGTATATTATACAGTACACTTCATTTTTTTTTGACCAAATTGTTCTTTACTTTATTTTTTGTGAGCTTGAGACATGACACTCATGGGCTCAGAATTTACTATACATATACATGCCCAACATTATTTGCAAGGTTGGTTTTCTATTTCTTTTCAATTTCATTCACCAACATCCCTCGAGCATTCATTAATTTTATCTGTTATATTTTATCAATTCAAACTTTTTGCTCATTTTCAACAAAAAGTATATGAATATTTGAATATTTCAAAAAATTATAAAAGTCTTTCACAATTCTTTCAATCACTTCCCCTCCATAATTTTTTATTGAGAAATGATAGAATTACCCTTCTCTTATAATGAAGCTAGTTATTTAGCTAGTTGGAATCCTCTTTTTTTTTACCATCCATCCATTAAGGTAGTTAAAGTGGGCCCCATTATGTCATTTGGGTTCTCTTAAATGATTTATCGAAGAAAATTATGAAAAATGATATAAGGTTATTTTTTTCATTTCTCAAGATGTTTTGATGGAGAGAACTTGATTGAAATAATTGTGGAAAACTTTTATACTTTTTTAAAATATTTAACTCTTTATGTAATTTTTTTTTAAAATGAGCCAAAAGTTTATACCTTTTTTGAAAATCTCTCTTTCTATAAAGCCCAATAATGTCATCATTCTAAATGTGCTCTTACTATAATTAATAGAGAATTAGCTCAAAGCTATGAGAATCGAGATAGCCTCACTTGCTCAAGCATATGTGAGGTCAGGGTTGAATAATTCTACTGTAATTAACTTTGTTTAACCATTAATGTACTCATTCTGACCTTACTTTTAGTACAATATGAGGTGTTTTTTCTCCAAGTCCAGAATGCTCTCCTCTACTTTTCTTATTTTTAAGTCGAATTGAACATTAATATGATTAAGTCGCGGTGTTGAGACTCAACTCATGATGTCAAAAAGAAATTCCTAAGTTCAATAGTTAAAACTTTTTAACAAAGGATATATATTTAAGATGAGAGATATCTCTCATAGGAGCATCTCCCTATATATATATATTATATATAGTATGTGTGTGCGTGCGTGCGTGTGTGTATGTGTGTGCGCGCGCATTGGGTTTGATTAGCAATTCTGAAATTGAAACAACGATTCCTGTGAATATATGAGTTGAACCATTCCATTGCGACTCATTCCAACCATTCTCTTAGTACAATCTATGCAGATTCTGTTAAAATAAATCAACTAATTCATTTTTAGAAAAAAAGATAAAAGAAAAAATGTGCTCCTCTCCATTCCCTACTTGTAATCCTACTTTAACTACGATCTATGGAGGATTAGCTATAAAGTTGAAGATGTTTTCCTCCATATTTTTTTTTTCTTAGAGTATGAATTTAAAATAAACATTCACAACTCACGATGTTCAAAATAAACTAGTAAATTTGATAGTTGAAACGGAAAATAATGAGTCACGAAATACTTTAATGCTCGAATCTGGTTGGAACTCGATGTCACAAGAAATAAAGAGAGACAAATATTTGGTCTGGGAGAAAAAAAATGAAGTCTATGGTATAAGATGCATTTGGGCATTACATATATTTGAGGATGCTTTTGGAAACATAGGGATATTTGAGGCTTTTTCTCATAAATAATTATGTTTAAATAGGCAAAAATAGATGTGGCTTCTTTGTAAATGTTATAAAATAAATAATTAAGAATATAGGTGCTTGCTTTTGGAGTGCTTTGTGATAGGTGCATGTTGCATAGGATAGAAGGAAATATTGTAATTAGACCAACTATGACTTGCGGAGTAGAATGTTGGCCCAATTAAAAAATAATACATGTGAAAATACCATTGTAGCATAGGTGACAATATTGCAATGGATTTATAACAAAAATATAAAAAAGAAAGAATCGGAAATGATAATATGTATCCACATCGTTAGATCTCTTTGGAAGGTTGAAAACGGCCATGTGATCAATTTCCAAGGCTTGATACCTTGTGGATCTCGAGATATTTGCAAAATAATATCAGCCATTATTGGATTTGTTCATGAGCAGTAACGTTTTTCTATTTTTTTTTAAATTATTTCTATGAGTGTAAGTCAAGATCCAAACCGTTGGAAATGTTAAAAGATCAAGCATGGCCATGACACCAAATTTCAGCCGTTGGATTATCACCAATCTCGAGATATGTGCAAAAATCGTGAGTCATTGGATGTAATTTTTGGATTATGTGGGCCCCAAACACAAGATCTAAACCGTTAGATCTTTTTGGAAGGCTAAACACGAATGTAATTAAGGTCAATTTTCAACGCTTGATATCTTGTGGATCTCAAGAAATTTATGAAAAAATTTCAACAATTGATATAAAAAAGCCTATTTAACATAAATCTTTGCATTACCAAAAACTTTTTTATTATTATTATTCTTGCCTCTTTTTTAATAGATCTATTTTGATGGGTCTTATAAAAAAAAGAGTAGAGATACCAAACAAAACCAAAGAGAGACCATTTGAGATGGATTGAACTTGTTTAATAATGCAGTAATAATATTAGTGAAAAAACTTCTCTATTCGACTTGATGGATCCTCAGAAAAATGGATAGGCTGACGAAAATGTAGACAAAACCACGTAGATGAAAATAGCAAGGATAAATTTGAAAACGTGCTGCCTATCCAAAAGTTGGGCTAAGTAGACCGTAATTGTGAGAATTCATATAGCTGACTCAGCATCGCCCTTACTGGGTTTTGATGATAATAAAGAAAAATGGTCATGCATAGATTTTCTTTAAACCGAACCATTTTTAGTGTCCAATCTTAACATGTGGCATATGTCACATATCTACTTTCATATAAGAGATATATATATATTCCAAAGTCATTTTCAAAAAAAAAAAAAAAAAAATCATATATTCCAATATCATGCTAGAAAAGAAAGGACATAGTAGGCCACTTCAAAAAGGAAGTGGTCCCAATTATATCCCATCATCTACGTGACAAGTGAGTACCTAATCCAAGGCCCACCAGCACGAGGCCAAGTTGGACTTTTGGGTGGTTAGATAAGAGTCCGGATCCTTGAAGCGTCCCTACATGCTTTTTTTATCGAAAATTGTGCTTGTCACGTTATCAATCATATGCATAATCTAATGGTGGGGACAAACTTTTATTGACTTGAAATTTGAGGATGTCCTATTCATTGGGATGAAATTCAAGATGAATGGTTCAGATTATCATCACGTGGGCTCTACGATGGACCCCGAGGCATCTGTTATGAAGAAAGCCAGTAACAGATGCGACAAGGATCCATAATCAATATTCAAAGGATAAGATGCGATGTGAGCTGGATGATGTTAAATTGTACGGTTGTGCTCAAAATCTAGATTTAAATCTATGTCAGTGCTAGATGGCTGCCAAAACTGTGAGATAAAAGAGTAATCTAATAACACCGAATAAAATCATAAGATACAATGTCATTAGACTTAAGGCTTCACACATAAGCAATCTATGTCTAGAAGGAAGAAAAAGATTGCATTGAAGTCAATGACACAGGAGAGAATCTAATCCAATGCAATGGATGATTCAGACTCAATCTATTGACGCACTTGACTGTTTTCTAAATCAAAGTTGAGCATTGATAGGTACTCTCTTCATATATATACAATACAATGGTTGTGACCCTTCATTAAAATGGCTTTAGACCTTTGTCAAAAAGGGGCTGATGTCCATTCAATTAAATGGACTTGTTTGTGATTGTGCCTTTTTGAAGACACACCTGATGACTGGTGCAGGAATAGGCATGACCCTAGCCACCTGAAGCTCGACCATGAACGGACTCAACCAGTTTTCTTTTCAAACTTTTTTTTTTTTTTTGAAAATGGAGTTGTTTGAACATCTTTTAATAATATCACAATCCTTATGGGCCTCTCCAATAATACTAAGACTAGCCCAAAAACCCACGCTAAGCACTACTAAGAATCTTAGATAGGTAGGGAAGTGTAGGGCTGATAATATTAATCCATATGGGACATTCTAAATACACCCACTCTACTTTCTATTTAAACCCACCCTACAAATTAGGGTTGATGGGATGGGATGGATTGACCATCAAGTGACTTGTTTGATGGGTCACCAAACCACATGGCACATGACCAGCCATGACAAGACATATGAACGTCCTCTCAAGACCCCACTTTTTAGTCTCTCTTATCCAACGTGTCTATGAATTGGGCACCCCTTTTGTCACTAAATAAATCCATAATCAATGTATTTCACTTCCTCCATTTGTTCTTCTTTAATTGAATTTTGACTTTTTATCATGCAAGCCTTGGAATTTTGAGCAAATGGGGTTTGGTATTTTCAAATTAAGATCAAGGATTGGACTTTAAGGCACTCAAATTTATCATCCAATGACAAAATTAAGTTGAATACATAACACATGATTATAAATTTATCCACCTCTTAGCCATAAAAAGAAAATCAGGTGGGCCCCACTCATGTGCCTCGTCCTCTTTCTTTGGCACTCTCCCTCTCCAAAAACCACTCCATCTTAATCCCCAATTTCTCTCCCTCTCCTGATTGATCTTTCTCTCTGTGTTTTGTCTGAGAGATTTCCTTTCCAATCTCTCTTTGATGGGGTTTCATTTTTTCCTTTTGACAAAAACTGAAACCTTCCTATGTCTCTCTCCTTACTCTTAAAAAACCCAGCTCTCAAATCTTTTCTCCTTCCATTATCAAGATGAAAGTTGGAATCTTTAGAGGAAAAGAAGAAAAACCCATCTTTGAAATCTCTCCTTCGTCCATTTTCAAGATGAAAGTTGCAATCTTTAGAAGAAAAGAAGAAAAACCCATCTCTAAAATCTCTCCTTCTTCCATTTTCAAGATGAAAGTTGCAATCTTTCTCATTACACAACGGAGTAGATTTACAAGCAATGCAAGCTCTCTCCAAGAACATCAATGGCGCCACGGCCAGGGCCGGCCCCGACGTTTAGGGGGCCCAAGGCGACCTCTAAAAATGGGGCCCTTATACGATTATTTAAAAAAAAATTAATTCATTACAATTTCTAACAAAAAGTTAATATTTTTATTACAAAAAAGTGTTGCATCCAGATAACTTTAGGACTGCCTACATACCGATGGAGGCTATATTAATCCCAAGGATCAAGCACAATGTAGTTCTCTTAAACTACCCACCTTGGCCAAAAGCCTACAATTCGCACACCGACATTCTCTTCCAAAAAACAAGGCTAATAAATCTAGAACAAAAAAAAAAAGAAAAACAAAAAAGTATTACTGAAAACAAGATCTTCTCGCATTTTTAGCTGCAAAGTCACTAATCAAACTTGTATAATCAAGTTTTTCTACCATATTTTTTTTTCAATTAATATCATAGCTAACCCATTCAACCTTTCTTGTGACATAGTCGACCGAATGTAATTTTTTATGAACTTCAACTTTGAAAAGCTTCTTTCTCCAGAGGCAACAGTTGGAAAAGTACCATCCATTCTTTTTAAATTTGGGCCTTTTAATTTATTTATTGGGCTAAATATTTACACACATGTGTTATTAATTTGGACCTTTCAATTTACATATTAGACTAAATATTTATACATATATATATAAATATATAAAATAATATGGTGTCCTAAAATTTTATAATTATTGGGGGCCCAAGGCGGCGGCCTCTCCCGCCTGCCCCTTGGGCCGGCACTGGCCACGGCCCTCAAATGGACTTTTCGCCCGAAGATAATGCGGGGGGCATTATTGTTATTAATTTCCAGAAGATGGGTTTTGGTGGGACCATTTCGCCCGATATTGTGCTGTTAACATAGCTGCAGAAGCTTTTGCTAGCTGATAACAACCTAACCGATTCGATACCCCTGAGATTGCTAAGCTGCCTAATCTACTCGAACTGGATGTTCGAAATAATAAGATTTCTGGGAAAGTTCATCTTTCAAAGGAAATGTGAAGGTTGAGACTGATGGGAATCTGGATATTGGGAAAGACACTGGGGGTTGTTCTGGAAGTCCTGGCACATCTCTAGCTGTGGGCGGATCGAGTGGTGGCTGTGGAAATGCGAATGGTCTAGTGCAAGGGGTGGTGTCATGGGGGTTCCAGTTAGAGAGGGACCCATCAGGGTCATCAAAGCCATTTTTCCTTTTTACTTGCTGGAGGCAGAGGCCTTCTTGATCGAGAGATAGTACTGAGGCAAAGAAGAAGAAGGAGGAGGAGGACAAGTGGAGTAGCATGCTTAGAAGAAAAAGTGGGGAAAGTTATGGGAGTTCTTGGAGGGGGTAATGGCCTGAAGTGAAGTTGGAGAGGGGGCTTTGATAAGACAGTCTTTTTCATAGGCTATAGGCATAGTAGCCATAGGGTGCAAATAGTGGCTTTTGTTATAATCCATACATCCAAACTTCACATAGACGGGTGCAAATAGTACACCCTAACTTCGAATAGACTGGGTGCGGTGGAATCTAGAGTGGGTGTAAATAGCAACCCCCAATCGTTTGTGGGTTTCTGATTTGGGGGTGGAGAATGCAACTGTGCTATAATTGTACAATCAAGTGGTGTCCTAAAGTAAGGAAATTTTACAACTTCGACGGGTTTTTTTAGGCAGTTTTTGTATGTTATGTGCTAGTCCCCACAAGTATAATGCCCATTTTTTCAGAAATTTTCTAACATTTAGCCAATGATAAGATTTGTAAGTAGGTCATTATTTTAATATTGGTTTGTAACTGTTTGTGTAGCCCATCTTGTTGATTCATCTGATTAGGAGTGGTCATGAGGTCCGGTCACGTGGATCTGAGGCATATCCAGGCTCAGCCTGCTATAAAATACAAGGCCCAGATCTGGCCAAAGCCTGACATGGGCTGAGAATGCCAGGTGCAAGCACACCCATTTAGTCAATTGGACCGAGGCAGGCAGGCCAGGCCAACCCGGATTTTTATCAAATGTATGGACTTTCCAGCTATTGTGTGGACATAATATCACCTACTAACAATCACTCCTTATTTGAACCGGATCAGGCTGGCCTTTGGGGCTTTCTATCACTTAATCCAAACCAGACCTATATATTAGATGAGCTGAGTTACATATCCAAGCCCGGCCCAATGCAGGCTGGCCCCATCCAGGAGAACCCCTACATATGATCAGATCATAAGCTCAGTTATAATATGAACACGACTTGTCCAGTTTTATAAATTGTTAGTGTGTGGGGGTATTTTCACTAAGCCGAGATCATCGCTAACCCAGGCCTCCAGACAGAATGGTTATGCCTCCCTTTAGCCAAGGGCGACCGCGGCTGAAGGACCGCGGCATTCGCCAAGGTGGAAGCTCCCGAAGTCGGACCTATCCGACCTCGGCATCGACCCCGGCAGCGCGGATTTGACAGAGACTGATGGGACCGGCGACATAACAACCGGCGCATGCTAAGGCATGCCCTGCAGATTATCATTACTGACAAAACGGCGCGTACAGGACACGTGCGCCCCCAGGGCATGGCTCCGGGCCAGGCCTGATGGGACCTGGCCCAAAAGTCAGAGCCGCCGCCTGACCCAGCAAGCCTAGCATTTAATGAAGCATGGGTCAGCATTTAATGCATTATGGGCTGAGTGGACGCAGCCACTCTAGTGGCCGGCCCAGTCTTGGAACTCGCCCACGATAGTCAACTCCATCGCCTATAAATAGCACATCCATCTCCATCCAAAGGTACGCAACCCATAATACGCACTCTTACTCTGCAATTTCCTCTCCTTCTCCCTTGAACTAACTTAAGCATCGGAGAGCCTTGCGCTGCCTGCAGCCAGGGTCCTCTGACGTGTTTTCCTCTCTTCCTCCTCAGGTCTAGTCGGAGCCACAGCAATCTTCATCTAAACCACTCGAATCAAGGGTCCTAACCCCTGCTTCAAAGTCCTTATTTTTTAGGCACTTACAATTGGCGCCGTCTGTGGGAAAGTAGGGGAAGCCCGCGTTGCCATGCCGGCTGCCGAGGACTCCCCCTGCCGAACCTTCGACCCTGGCCCTTTTCCTGGCCTGGTCATCCCCCTGCGTGGCCTGGGGGGAGGTGACCACGGGAGTTCCGGTCCCGGTCACGGCAAGCGGCAAAGGAGTCCGAGTAGGAGGAGCCGCAGTGGAAGAAAAAGGCGCGCTTGACGAAGAGGGTGTGCGAGAAGAAGATGCAGCACCCCGACCTCTACCACCCACGGGCAGGGCCTTGAGATTCTTGAATACTGGTTTCGGATAGGTCCTCTCCATCGCCTCCTCTGAATCGCTCTCTGATGATAAGACGATCCTTTCCGATCGTCTCGGCGTTATCCTCGTCGGATCCCGAGGTGGATGCCTCAGTATTGGATGCGGCACGGTCCTTAGAGTCAGCCGCGATCTGCTCTTTCGTTGTCTCCACTCTCCTCCTCTATCTCCGCCGCGGCTTGCATACGGTGATCGGTATATTTCTTATAGCCGCAGTATCTGGGCTTGTACCCCAGAAGCTTCCACGCCGACCTGTCCCCGTGGCCGTGGTAGCTCTCCAAGGACTTGATCCAAGACTTGTTTAATTTTCAGCCGTCTCGGCTAGCTGCCGCCCTCCTCTGACGAAAACCTGCGGAGCAAACAATCAACATAAGCCTGGCAATACAAAGAAACAGAAGATTTAAAGGAGCATGTTAAGTTTGTAATTACTTGGAGGAGTGCCGAAGTGACGAGGAATCTTAAAAAATCTCTCCGCAATGGGCTCGTCATCATCGAATTCCCAGTTGCCCGTCACCATCAGACGATCGTCCCCAGCATATTTATTAGAATCCTCCAAGGCTTGGACGAACGGCCTCCGACCTGGCTTGATACGGAGGTAATACATATCCTTCCCGGATTTGCATATGTCATAAGCATCCTCGATATCGTGGACGCCGAGACCAATGCCCAGGATCGTATTGAGCGCGTCCGTGCCCATTACGATCTTGAAACTGTTGGGTATCAACTGACAGGGGCAGAGGTTCCATGCCCTGAGGCATTCCCTAAGTAGAGGGCGAAGGGGAAACCTAACCCCGCCCTCAATCACGGCCACGAGGGGGAACGGCATACAACCATTATAAAAGTCACCAAGAATATGGACAATGGGAGGGGCCGCCATGACTTGGACCCCGTCCGGTATGTTATACCTAACCCTAAGGGCGGCTAACCCCTCTCAGACTCTATCCAATGACTGTAAATGCCCATCTCTCACAAATGAAAAAACTAGAAGAAGAAAGAATATGCTGGAAGCAAGGAAAAACCCTTAGACAGAGCCCTAAGCACAGGAAGAAACAGGAATGAAAGGAAGAAGACTTACGAAAGGCCAAAAGCAGAACAGTGGTCGAGCCAGCGAAAGCAAAACCCTGGCAGCACCTCCCTCCAGCGAAAGTTCTGGGAAATCTCTGCAGTAGTTCTCTCTCGTTCCGGGAGGCGAAAGCAGAGAGAGAAGAAGAGAGTTCCGGGAGGCGAAAGCAAAAAGAGAAGAAGAAAGCTCTGGACAGCGAAGACAGGGAAAGAAGAAGAAGGCACTCTGTTCTGGAAAATGAAGATAGGGAAGGAATAAAAAAGAAATGGGCGCCTCCCCTATTTAAAGCAAAAAACAAAGCGCCTAATCATGGCGCCTTTTCGAAATTCGAAAAGGACGTGTCTTTTTACTGCGCGCGCCGTTATGAAAAGACGCCCCAACCAAGCCAAGGATGACACGTGGAATCGCTAGCCTAACTTCCGTGTGCCATTTAATGCCTCGGGCATCGAAGCGACAATGGATAAGAACCAGGTGCCCGTTAACCACAGCCACGATGAGATTACAAAGTCATGAGCCTTTTGGGCTTCTTTCGAACCCGGATGCATGGCAGCACGGCATCACGGCACACCGCATCTCGGCAATCCTTCTAGGAGTCGTTCTCAGCTTCCGACCTCAAAGAGTTGGGATACTCTAAGAGCTCAAAAGCTGGGGGGCAATTGTGTGGGGGTCTTTTCACTAAGCCGAGATCAGGACTAGCCTTGGCATCAATACAGCTAATCTTACCTCCGCCCTCCCAGGACGGACCTCGGCTGATGGGTCACGGCACTCGCCGAGGTGAGCGCCCCCGAGGTCAGGTGGCACGGGTCATTGTACACCAACCTCGGCACGGCCAGATTCGACAGATGCTGATGGGACTGTTGACAGGACAAAGGCACGTGCTAAGGCGTGCCCTGCGATTCATCATTCCTGACAAAACGACGTTATACGGTACACGTGCGCCCCCAAAGCATGGCTCCATGCCAGGCTCGATTTGGACTTGGCCCAAAGTCAACCACCGCCTGGCCCGATAAGATTGGCATTTAATGAGGAATGGGTAGGTGAGGCTAGCATTTATTGAAGTGTGGCTGAGTAGACAAGGCCACTCAAGTGGCAAAGCCCATCATGAGGCTCGTCCATGCAAGTCACCCCCATCTCCTATAAATAGAAGCTCCATCTCCATTCTCAGGTACGCAACCCATAACGCATACACTTACTCTGCAATTTTCTCTCCATCTCCCTTATTCAGTCCCTGAACTGACTTAAGCATCGGAGAGCCTTGTGCTGCCCACAGCCAGGGTCCTCTGACGTGTTTCCTCTCTTCCTCTTCAGGTCCAGCCGGAGCCACGTTCATCTTCATCCAAACTACTCAAGACAGGGGTCCTAATCCCTGATTCAAAGTCCGTAATTTTTAGGCACGTACATCAATAAATATCACCTGATGACTAGTGCATAAATGAGCATGACCCGAGCCACTTGATGACTCAGTGAGTCGGTGAAACCAAGCTTAACCCATGAACCTGATCAACCCATTTTCTTAGTAAATTTTTTGGACAATGGAACTTCTTGAACATTTTTTTAATACTATATAATCACTTAGGATAGCTTCGACTTATGGTCTTTCCAGTCATACTAAGGTAGGGAAGTGCTAGGCCTGATAATAACCATGTTTCATGGCCCTTTTTTGCTAGGGCTTGTTCGTTAATTTTCTGATTTTGGGGGATATACAGTGCAACTGTGCTATGATATTTGTCCAATTATACGGCGCCCTAAAGTAAGAAAATTACAATCCGATGGGCTTTTTAAGCATTTTTTTGTATGTTATGGCTAGAGATATCGAATGGGCCGGGCTGGGCCGAACCAGTCAACGGCCCGGCACAGCCTGTGCCATGGGCCGTGCTGGGCCAAGAGTACGGGCATGGGCATGATGGGCCTGGTCCGATTGGCCCGCTAAAAAATGGCTATTTTTTTAAAAAATTATCCATTTTACAAAATAATAAACAGCAGGGCTCATTTTATACATATAAATAGCTGATCTACCAATCTCCTCCAAATGCAATGGGCTCCATGAAGTGAAACTTAGGTCCAATGGGCCGAGTATGGATCAAACCCAAGCCCAAAATAGATTGCAAACCTTAAAAAATTTGAGCCCAAGCTCAATGCATATAATATTAAATTATATATTATATGTACCTATGTTGTATTCATAATTCATATTTATATAATAGCATTAAATATATGCAATTTGTACACTAAAGCCCAATTTAATGATCAAATTTCTCTTGGGTTAAAAAATCAAACCCAAAAACCGTACAAGCCCGGCGAAAATTGGATTAGGTTAGAATATTCAGCCGTATGCACTCCTTGACTCAACTACACCCATAGGAATTAGATACTCCCTGTTACACCATTGGACGTTATTAACTAATCCCTTGAAAAAAAACACATCTTTCTAGGATTTTGCCAAATGTGGCTTGAAGCTAGCACAATTAACTACCAATATGCAAGTTGTACATATTAAAGGAAAATGATCCTGGATACACTTTACATAAAACAGTCTCAAGAAAATTATACAACCCATATTTACACCCCCCCCCCCCCCCCCCCCCAACATCCATAAAACGGTCATATAAGGGGTATTTGAGTTTTTCATTTGTAATTTGTAAATATATAAGTTTTTTTATTCTTTTTTTTTTAAAGATTGTAAGGTTTTTAAGGTCATCCTATTTATAAACATTCAAGAAGTTAAGATCCAAATGGTTCTCTCTTCTCAGTGAAGTAGGTCGAGTTTGACCGAATCACTTAATTATCTTTGTCATTCTCCGTACTTGTATTATAATTTTTAATTTAAATAATGAAAAGAAAAAAAAGATCGAAAAAAAAATGAAAGAGGCACACCGGGGCACAGCCTGGCCCGCTCCAGCCCGGCCCATGGCGGGCCGTGCCATGCGAGGGTATTTTCCTGGTGGGCCGGGCCATGCTAGCAAGCCAGACGGGGAGGGCCGTGCCGGCACGGCCGGGCTGAAGCCGTTTGACATGCCTAGCTAGCTATGGCCAAGTGGCCCAAGTCTCGATGATGGTATAATGCCCGTTATTTTAAATAGTTGTTCTAACGTTTTAGCCAATGATAAGATTTGGTCCCTGCAAGTTTAGTACAATATCTTAGCGTTGTATTAAATCCATTTTTTTTTTTTTTTTATGTTGGTTTGTAACTGTTTGTGTAGCCCACCTTGTTGATTCATATGATTAGGAGTGTTCATGGGGCGGATTAGGCTGGGCTGGGGCATATTTACTTATTTAAGCCCCATCCGATTTTAAAAATACAGACCCATATATCTAGGCCAAGACCAACACCGGCCAAAAATGTCAGGCCAAAGCCCGCTCCTTTAGTCAATAGAACCAGCTCAGGCGGGGCCCTTTTATCAATTGTACAAGCTTTCTGGCCATTGTTTGTTACATACTAGAAAAAAAAGACCTCTGCTAAGCCCGGGTCAAGATAATACTGCCAAGTATCAAAATATAAAAAATTTAGATTGTTGACACATGGCAGAATTTTCCATCCATGATTTTTGTCTTATAGTATAGATAGATTATCACTGACAAACAAGCATTCCTTATTCAGGAAGGGCCATGCCGGACTTTGGGTTTACTGTCACTTAATGCAAGCTTATGATCACATCACAATTAAGCTCAGTTATAAGAAGAACATGACTTTAATTTCTGTTTTTAAAAATTGTGAGGGATCTTCGTCTTCGGTGTCTCTTATAAGTATGGCCCATGATAATGATATATGAATGTGGACCGCTGGTGACGCTGAATTGGATATGTTTAATATGATGTACGAACTTATACTAGTTCCCTCCCAAGGCATCATTTCATTCCATTCTAGTGGGGATATAGTGATTCTAGGGGGGAATATAGCTAGTGATGCTATGTGGGATACAGAATTGGATGATCCTAACTCCATGAGTGATTGGATATCCACTTTTGCACTTACGGAGGTGTTGGAATATCTTAGGGTAGAAGAACTAAATTTGTATAAGGCTAAGTATCTGTAACCTATTTATGCATAAAATGTACTTTTTTATATGAAAAATCATTTCTTCGTGCATTTTGTTCTGTAATTTTCTACGAAAATGATTTTCTGCTACGTTAGTATTTTCCTTAAATGGCCTGGAAATAGAGTTCCTATGGGGAGATATTGGAAGTCCATTTTCTCGTAAAACTTCTCCCCTCTATATTACTTCATTTCCTTACTCCCCTCTTTAATACTACTTTTCAATAAGGAATCTCTAGCTGCACCAAACAACACTAGCACGAATTCATTGAGGAAAAAATTTTTGCACCAAATATGAATTTCTAACTTTTGCAAAAGAAACTTTTCCGAGGCATTTAAAAACCATAGACTTTGCTGATGTGGCAATTTCATCTTTCCATAAAAATTGCCTATACACAAACATACCCTAATTCAATCCATAGTGGATTCCTAATTTATCTCTTTGGGCCAGGGGCAAAGAAGTAGAGTAACTGAGAAATTTATCATTGAATATTTGATTTTGTCTTTAGACTGTGGCCACCAATTTCTTTGAATTGTGACGGTAAAACGTCATGCATAGTGGTTAGAAGGTTTGTATTGCAAATTGTTATGAAAAGGCAAAAGAGGTCTTTATAAAATTGCACATTATACAAAGGCGGAAGATGTTATCCTATGAGTAGACTGTGTGTAGGCAGCTTGATGGGGCCCACTTGCGCTCACTTTTGATTGGTGCAGCCTTATTAATAATCTTTTCATCTCATTATCTCGCATCAGGTCTACTTTCACACTAATTGAACATTCACACACCATTGAATTGAATATTTAAAAAAATAGCAGATCCAAGCTTTATTATATCAAAAGTAAGAAATCGGGAGTTAATGTCAATTAAACCAATATGTTGAAACCAAGAAAGATACAGGACTTCTATACACGACAAGGTAGGTACTAGGTAGGGCCAACTCACAGAGATGGGGCTAGCTAGGGGCTCAGCCATCCAATTTCAACTCTACTCTTTTGGGGAAAACTAGTTGGATTTTGTAAGAAAGTGTTGTGGGAAAAGACTTCAGCAGGATTTTGTACAAAAGAATTTGGAGTTGGAAGAGCCTTTACACTTCTAGTTCAAAGGAGATTTCCTTGCCTCTATTCACAAGGAGGATGAGTTAATCACAATATTATAAATCACACCAATCATACAGGGAAACCAGCTGCTACTAGAGTAAAATTGAGAACGTACATATTGGCACGGTGAGTACGTTCTCTGCACACTCATGGAATCCGGATCCGGACTCATTCAATACACTCGGTCGTTGGTAATTTGGGGGCTTAGAATTCCCTCTACAGTTGCGATTTCAGAGGACCCTAACTCAACATCTGTATATTAGATCTTGTTTGCGTACGTTGATATTAACATGTGGATTAAACATAAAAGGGCTGTCACATCAAAGAGACAGCCTCTTCCTGTGGAGAATCTCAAGTCCAATCCCAACCCAAATCTAATTGACGAGTCAAGGCTAGTCCCAAACTCATGAAACCGTTCTCCTAATAATTCATGACACAGCAAAGGAATTAACATGAAACTAGCAACTGCCATAACAAAGCGTGGGCTTACATTTCTAGCAAGAGAATACATCCATAGTTCCATACATACATACGTACGTACATAAAAGCTGCTCTACGTACGTAGATCTCCTCTTTACTTGAACACCCATGTTATTTCTATATATCTATATAGATATGACATAAAAGCTGCTCTACGTAGATCTCCTCTTTCCTTGAACACCCATGTTATTTCTACGTATCTATAAAGATATGGGTGTTTAGCTTAGCCACCTAGTTAGATGGGGGAGGCTTGTAGGGCGGCTTGTAGGGCGGCTTGTATTTTGGTGGTGGTTTCCCATATGGAGGCTTGTATTTTGGTGGCGGTTTCCCATATGGAGGCTTGTATTTTGGAGGTGGCTTCCCATATGGAGGCTTGTACTTTTCAAGATCTTCCACTTCATTTTCAAGAGGAGGTCGTTTGTATTTAGGAGGTGGCTTATGATATGGGGGAGGCTTGTATTTAGGAGGGGGCTTGTAGGGTGGATGCTTGTAAGGGGGCTTGTAAGGTGGAGGCTTGTACCCAAGAGGCTCTTCAAGCACTAAACGCTCATTTTCATGAGGTGGCTTGTAAACTGGAGGCTTCTTCACAGGAGCTGGTGATATGGGTTTGGGAGAAAGCTTCTCAGATGGCTTTGGCTCGAAACCATCATCAGCCACTGAGATAGTGGTGGTGAGAGTGAGAGCCACCACTCCTAAAAACAACAACAACAAGTGCATGTGTTTGGCCATCTTCTGATGGTTGATGATGAGTGATGCATGGCCAGAGAGGCCCTTTTATAGAGTTGTAGCACCAATGCCTTATCAGACGTGTCGGCAGTAGATGGAAGAGAAAATTCAATGAGCGTGGACCCCTATTGTTGATCAAGTTTGACTGTCTACACTCTTCGGCTGGTGTGAAAGGAATTGGAATTTGTGGGAGCCCCAGTTTTTTTCCCTTCTTCCGGCCTCATTGAGTGGTAATTTTCTTTTGGCCACGCAGTTTGGATAGAGTTTGTATGGCATCAAACTATAGCCTCACGTTCTCCTGTTTTCTGCTCTCCTGCGGGCTATTGGGATTTGGGAATTCCAGTACTTCATGGAGAGTTTTACCAGGGTTATTTTTAAATCTATGTAGGAATCTTGAGGATTCTTTTCATGCTATCCCCTTCCATGTCTAAAACACTTATATGTAAAAACGTTGGAGATTGTACAGCTTTTGATGATTTACTTTGTACAAAATCATTTGAATCAAGCAATGGAGAATTATTTCTCCTTAAAATATCCTGCTTTTCCACCACTTTTTCTATATATGGAAAGCAGTAATTACACCAATGTGTCTTTAAGCTCAGTTTATATCGATCACAGATTCACAGTGTAGGTAAAATTACTTTGATTTCTTTTTTCAAACTACCAAGTTTTTTTACAATTGTTGTGATATTATATTAGACAAACAAGGCAAATTTTAGAACTAATTTTCTCTAATGGGAAGGAATACGGGTTTGGGTTGGGGCTTGGGTTGCCATTGCTTTAGGGCATAATTCTTCAAGTTACAAAAATACATTCTTAGTTGTTAACAATGAGAAACTTTCAAGGCTATTTAAAATCCTTATTATTCAAAATCATTGTTCTGTATTACGTTAGTTTTGAGTTGACACAAGTTTCACTTCAATTAGAGTTTAAATACCATAAAATTGATTAATTATATATATATATATATATATTAATTAGAGGGATGCAGTATGATTCATGAACAAGCCCACATTTTACAAAATGGCACGTGCTGTCAGGGAGGGGGAGGGGGTCAACTTCTTCTATATTTTGTTTAAAATGGAAACAAATTTAGCAATTCAAATGGGCATTTTAATTTTATACGTTTTTATCCCTTCTCAGTATTCTTTTCATTTTACAAATAAATTTAGAAATTAATATGGACATTCTTGTCTTTTGAGTTCCTCTAAAAATATAACCATTTCAGTATTTCCGGTCTTTTGGCAAAATGTTCTTCTTGTCACCCTCCTTACATTTGCAAAGTGGGCATTTCAAATCCAAACCGTTTTCATGCTATTTTAGTTAAAATTTATAAGGCTCTTCAGTGCAACCCACTTAAAAAAACTGAAAATTGGATCTACGTGCAAATCCTCTAGGGCCGATCTTTAGAGTGGGCCCAGTAAAAAGAATCTTAATCTTACAAAAAGAAATGTCCTATTCTTTACAAAAATTTAACTCAATATGATCTAGGCCCAAAGTTAGATAAATTTATAAGAGATCTTTGAGTTATTTATATTTCTTTATTTGATTGTTCAGAAAATATTAATATGAAGGTGGGTCATTTGAGTAAATCCTGCATGAGGGGGATTCTACACAACATGAAGATGGTGTTTTTTCAATAATTTCGATGTTTATAAGTGGGCCCACTATCATAGAACTTCTGGGATTCAATTTTTATTTTTTTTGGTGCGCACATAACTTTGATGGGCTTTAAATGAGAGATTTCACTCCAATATGATGTGGGCCCGTCAAAAGGTCTCTACAAAACATTATTATTTTTAAAATATTTTATCTAAATGCTCTAAAAGTTATTGTTCTGAGTATGAATCATTTAAGTGAAGATCTTTTAAAGATTATATAGGGGGAATGACTTTTTTTAATGTTTTAGATTTTTCTTAAGTAGGCCCATTAATGTTATTGATCGATCATCTTTGCCCCCCTGAGTAAAATCATGGTTCTATCATTGCGTGCTGATAAGCCCACTAACAACCACTTAATATTGTCAGTCCCAAGGATCTCATCGTACGTAAGATTTTGAATTAACAATATTTCTTTAGGTGTTTAGAATTGAAGAATCAAAGGTGAATGTAAAAAAAATGACGTTGAAATTGAATCAAGAGAAGATGAAAAAATAACACACAGCCATCATCTTATTAATTTAAATCCTAAAAAAGTAGGTCGCATCTACATTGTTACCTTATAATATATCTTTATACCCTCATTTCTTGTATAATCTTTCAGTAGAGCACAGTTGACTATAAATTTATATGTATTCAGTGGAAATAATTTGGCCCTAGACTATGAAAGTGAGGCATTGTTTAGTATCTCTACTCTTATTTTGACGGAGCCTTAAAAAAAAAAAAGAAACTAAAATCAGAAAATGTGTTTCGCCTTCAAAATAAAAAATAAAAACTTCCACCTCTTATTTTGACGGAGCCTTAAAAAAAATCAGAAAGTGTGTTTCGCCTTCAAAATAAAAAATAAAAACTTTCACCTCTAATTTTTTGAGGTCTTGTGGCTTTAATTCTCAGATGTCTAATAGTGGGGCTTCTCATTTTAGAAGGATTTGTCTTTACTCATCTTTAAGATGGTAAAAAGTGGAATGGTGTGCCAAACGCCACTACACCAAAAATAAAAAATTGGAACGGATTACCGTTTCTAATTCGTGTGTTCCTAATCTGTTCATCCGTTCCTAAACCGTTCCTAATCCGTTAATCCGTTCCAAAAACAAAAAATTAGAACGGATGAACGCATTAGGAACATACGGATTAGGAACGGTAATCCGTTTTAATTTTCCATTTTTAATGTAGTGCGCCCTTGCTTTCCAAACCCCTACAAAATTAAAATCATTTAGACAAGTAGAGGTTAAAAATAAAGATGCAAATTAAATAGAAGAAAGTTTCCTTTCTTCACTCAAATCAACATCCGAGGAATTGGTGAATAGACTCCGCTTGTGAATAAAGCTCGTGGCCTCCTTATCTCAATACTCAATACATGGTTTTGAATAATAGGCCCTACATGAGGCTCCCATGTAAAAGCAGAAGCAGGATTGGGCATTGAATTGTTTTCCTCCTTAGTTATATATATTTATCTTGCAGTGTATGTATATCACCATTTAATATCTGGTTTTTCATGTTCCATGATCTGAACTCTCTTTCACACCATACAGTTGGATGGGGTATAACAACCCCAAAATCACCGAGTTTGCAATTGATGACCCTAGCAGCCTAATCAGTGGTGTTTAAAGTGGGAGATTGAGAAATTAATATTGAATAATCAATCATGAGTATTTGTAAGAAGAAATTAGTTAAATTGTCAAATTAAGCCAAAATTAACAACTCCCATGCTTAGGGCTGTTTGTTTTATCCAATTAGAGTATTTTAACACTTTCTCTTTTTACAAGTCGTTAAAAGTGAAGAATCAAAGATAAATATAAAAGGTGAACCATGAAATAACTCTTATTTAATGGAAAATAAATCAAAGGAAATGAGAAAGGCATACTCATCCATCGCCATGGTAATTTAAATTCTATGAAATTTAATATCTCATCTATAACACTACCTCATTTCTTTCCCTCTCATGGTTTAGTCATCCATCAAGGACGGCTCATTGGGCCATTAATTCGAATGTATTCAATTTTTATGTTTTCTTGGCAAACAAGTTCGTTTGCCTTAATTGAGATTCGGATAAACTAGAGGTGCCATCCGGATTCTAGCAGATTAGGGCCAAAACCACTAGAGTACAATCAATCAATTGACCATTCACTCCATGGGGGTGATTGGTTGCGGAATTTCGTCCCGTTTGTAGTCTATTCACATTTTTGACCGTAGGATGAATGGTCACAGTCTGTTTGATGTTGACTCAAAGAGAAATTAAGTAATGCATTTGCTGTGGGGGAGAGAGAGAGATGTCGGTTGATGGCTGATGGTAGTTGCATCCTCCTCAAATATATTATTTCCTATCTTTTGGGCCAGAATCACAGTAGACCAAGTATCAAAATTTTCAAAGAAGATTTTTGTGGGCCAACCATTAGATGGACCACACGTGAGGGACTCACTCCATTTTCATCCCAAACTAGAGAAACTAAAAAGCAACTTCGGCATGTGAAACTCCAATGGGGGCCATCTTATATATTTGAAAAATAATTTATAGGTTGATCACGGCATAGGAAGCTCGGACTGATGAGTCGTTTGGAATTTAAAATAGTAGGCCCCACAATGCATTAAAGAAGGCCGCTGCTTCATATACTATAATGCAGGGTGTTGCTTGTCATGTCTATCTCCCTTCCTTCCATCCCCACTGTCATGGTCCCATCTAAGGAAACTCTCTCATCTTCCCATATTCATTTTCATGCATCTAAGGAAAAGAATGTGAGTTAGAAAATCCGAAATCATCCTCTCTTTTTAAATGGGGCTAATCAAAGAAAAATATTTTGTACTAGGAACTTCAATCCTTAATATAGCATTATGATCGACTCCATTTTTAACATGGGGCCCAGCTTAGGAAACTCTTTCAATTTATTTTTTTATCCTTTCCATCCAAGTGATATTGCAAGTGACAACCACTCATAATTAAGTGATGTTGGCACTTTGATTTTCATACATCTTTCTTCATCAATCCCTGGTCCCCCAAGTGAGAGTATCACTCTTAGACCAGCTGTAGCACAAAAAACAGGAAAGAATAGTCAAAAGGGGAACGTGACTGTGAGAGGGTCGAAAAATCTAAAATGGACCCTTTCAACGTGGTGCCCATCCATGGGGACTTTTTCATGCTGGCAACTTCAGTCCATGTCATCACATGGTTGAATACATTTATGACATGGGGCCATGCATCTAATGAAAGTCTTTCATCTTATTATCTTTACCATTCATCAAAGGACAGAACATGATTCACCCAAGAGGGAGCATGAGTGAGACACTCGAAAATTCCAGAATCGTTCGACTTGACAATTTCATTCTTGTCCAAAGACAGGATTGTATCCTCCTTTTCTAATTACATTTAAACTGGAGAAAACTTTTGGTAAAGAGTTTAGAGCCCATTCACTATGGCATGTTTCTTTATAGTAATTCAAAGAATCCCTGTCTCTGAAATATGTAAATGTTCTAAAATAGTAGAATTTTTTAATCCTCTTTTGTACTCTAGCATTTATAAACTTCTAAAAAAAAAAAATGAAGGAGTTGGAATTCCAAAAATTCCATTGAGGCCCTGCAGGTGAGTAAATTTTCGGAATCCTTAAGTGGATAGGATTTTTGAATTCGTGCAACGAGACGTGACATTTGTAAGTGTTAGGGTATAAGCCACCACATCAGTCCAGAAAATCTAAACACAATAGTTCTTGTAAAAATTTCCCAGTAAAAAAAGGGAAGCTGCATGGATTTAAGCTATATTGCATTACTAAAATTTAGAAAATTCATGTACAAAGAATTTGTAAATTCGTCCAAAAGTTGTCGCATGGGCTATAATTTCTAAATCCTCCTCTTGGGTGGCGCATCTTTAAATGCTAAAAAAGCTAGAATTCTCTTAACTTCAAAAATCATTTGTGACTTTTCAAATGATTAGATTTTGAAATTCTATCAAAATGAATAATATGCGTTTCAAATGCCAAAGACATAAGCCATCACATTATATCAATGAATTTCCAACATCGCAAAATTTTAGTCAAGAGTTCTCGTAAAATAAAATAGCCCAAGAGTGCTTATTTCCCTTTCTAGCCCCACAATTCTCAAGCAGCCATTGGTCAAAATCTAGTCTGATCTCGTGTTTGATATTGTGCTATAATTTTTTTGTTGCTTCTGGCTTTATTCTATTCAATCACTTTCTTTTGGGTTTGGGTTTGGATTTTGTGCTGAAGAAAATGAATCTGTAGCTTTTGGGTTCTGTTTGATTTTGGCGATGCTATTTCTGTGTCGTCATCGGAATTTCCTGAGTTCTTGTGGTGGATCATAAACAACATTCCCTACAGAATTCCTGGTGATATAAGCATATGCAACCTGATATAGAGATATAAGGTCCCCCTCTGTTTTGTTTATAGGACCCTGATATACAGAGCATGTTGATAAATGATAGAGCCCTACAATGTGCTAGTATAAAAAAAATCATGAACGTTAAATGCCAGTGTTAAATTATTGTTTCTGTGTAAAAGATACATTGCATTGATTATTTATACTTGTTGAGAGTGGTTTTTCATTAACCCAATTCTCAAGCAAAAGAAAAAGTGAAAACGTGAGAATTTTCCTTTTCCTTGAAGGATTCTCAACATTGAGTTATTTCCATTAAATCTCTCACTGTGTATATTGATTATTACCCATTATATTGGCCCTTTATCAAGACAAAATAATATATTGAAACTTTAAAAAAAAATTCCTAAAGATCATAATATCTAATTAAAATTAAGATTCCCCAAAATTGGTGATTCTGAATCATATGATTCAATTCCTTATACTAATTTTCTTCTTTAGGTAAGTGTCATATCTCATTTTTGCTATGAGTCTTAGGGTTTAGGAAACTCTAACCTAGTTAATAAGAGGTAATTAGATTAGGTCAAAAATAAAAGCTCTAATTTTTAAGTTTGAATTTATAACTTGTGTATTTGGTAAAGTTATAAAAACAAGCTCGTATTTCATGAGGTAATTGGGGCCCACCTTTTATAAATCACAATGTAAAACCCTCCATAACATCATTTTGAGAATTTTATGAGATTATTTTCATCCAAAATATTTGTATATTTTGTCGTGTCCACCTTAATCTGCTTTAGCTATAAAAAAAAAAAAAAACAAAACTTGAAAAGAAAAGCTGCATTCCATATCTTGTATTTTTAGAGGAAAAAGCTCTAATTTGTGAATAAGCTCTAAAATTAGAGGTTTGCCAAATACTTTAATATTTGAATAAACTCTAAATCACAAAATAAGAGATTATTCTTAGAGTCACCAAATGCCCCCTTAGTTTTCTAAAGTGTAATAGCAATTCATAATCTTTGATTTTATGTCTAATTAATATTAATTTTTTTCCAATCTCACCTTTCTTCAGGTATGTGAAAATGCAGATTCGGTGGTTTTAACTGAGAGAGAACTTTCTACCAAGAAAAAAAAATGAGAGAGAACTGATTCAACTTCTCCTTGCCTCTATTTCTGAGAAACCATCTTTGTCAATCTCTTCAAATACTGCATTTTGTTTATCTTTCCAATCCACCTTCACCATGCAAGATTTTCTTACTCTACTCTATGGATTTTTTTTTCCGATCAATAATAGTTTTTTCTGATCATCGGAAGAATTGTAGTTTTTCAATTTTTTATAATTGCTAATGTGAAATTTCAATGAAATGCAGTATAACATTTTTTTTTTCTGAGAGAGATCAAACAAAGATAATGCTAGTAATGATGATCCTAATCTGTCTTTTCTTTTGTCTCTGATATCTTATCTGTACAATTTTTTAAATTTATAAAAAAAAAAACAGGAAATTATCATCAGTTGGTGCACCAAAAAGCCATCAACCTTTGCCAACTTGTAAGGCTACATCGAACTCTATCATTACCAACAATAAATAATACAGACACATTGACAAGGACTTCTTTGTGATGTCCTGCAATGCAGGTCAGTAAGAGGCCAGGGATAACGTGGGTGGTCCACAAAATGTAAGGTGGTGAATCAATGACACCCAATTACAAGCTTCCACATTATCATGCATATTTAATTGATGTATGATGGGGTTGGCGGCTTGATATATGATTGAAAACGTCAAGGTCGATCACACCATCTTCTGCCTACATAAAAATCCCAATGGGGCCACCTATTTAAAATCTGAAGGGCTCATGAAAATTCCTCTATTTTGAATGGGATACAATCAAATCTCAATCTTGTACATTTTGGGGCCACCATAGACTTGTCAAATATAATACACCTAAATAACATTATAATAAATTCATTTATTTTACACCAACATTATCTTCAATTACCAAAACCAGCAATTTAGACTTTTCAATATCAGAGACTTTTACACCAACATTATCTTACTCTTAATATTTCTTTTTAGAAAGTCTGAGACTTATTTATATGGAGAGGCTCGCAATGATTTAGAAAATGGCTATTAATGAGAGATCTGACTTTTCAATAAACCTGTTATTGACCCAACTGCCATATCTAGTAGTGGACATATCAATAGAACATCTTACACCAAGGTTCCAAGTGTCCCAAGCGTTTTACCCCACCTTATCTCACAACTAACCACCTCATTCACAACAAACAGCCACATGACAACAGCCAGAACCTAAATCCTGCACCACCAGAACCAAATCCAGCACCAAGGCCACCAATCATAACCTGAACCACTGTCTAGCAACTACAACCCAAGCTAACTCCATCCCAGCCCCCATAAGCCACTGTCGAACCCTCCACCCACCAACCAGGTCACTGCTGAATCCCAACCAGTCCTTGGTCGAGTCACACACACTCCCAATTTGCGTCCTTTTATATCATCACCCTTAAATTGCTTTAAATCCTCATATCTGAATTTACTTTTGAGCCTTAATATTGCTGTGGGAATTTAATTTCAGATCTGAATATTACTTTTAAATCCCAAATTACAAATTGGCACTTGTTTCCCAATTGAGCCAGAGATTTGTTTCAAATCCCCACAAGAGGGACAAGTTAATTGAATCGGATTATCCCTAAGCAAGTGGAAGTTTTATCTTCCATCAAGATCCCTCCTTCTTCTTATTTGAGGGACCATTAGTGCAGGACTGTGACGACACCTTGGACCGACACATAATTTTCTTATTTTATTTTTAACATTGGATTGTGTGATTGGCGTGATTCATAACTTAAATTGAGCTATTAAGTTTTCAACTGATCTCAATTTCCATATTAGGTTAGACTCATATTGTCTTGCATAAACCTTTGTGTTGTAACAACTAATCCTGGAGCACCTTTGAGCATGAATAGGTTGATTTGACTAGCTGTAATCCAACTTATGTTATTAATTCAAATTTAAAGGAAAAGCTAAAGAGAACCCAATAATTGCACATAAAAGTCAACCGGACCCTTCAAGAAAGTTTTATGCTGTAACTGCATCTCACTAGTATTTAATAGGCTCTACATGTATTTCATTTTCTTTCTTTTGTGGGTGTGGTGTAGGGGTTAAGAAATCTCATTGATTGAATGAGAAAACCGGGACTAGATTATAAAATCAGACATCAAACACGAGAGAGTCCGTTAAACATCCCTATTTAGCCACTTGATCAGCCTTCAAGCGAGGAATATGAGTGGAGGAGTTCCATTGGCACCACAAAATTGTCTCTTTACACAAAAAAAAAAAAATCATTTTCTAAACTACCCCTCCCCCTCCTCCCTTTCCCTCTTTCTCTCCTCCAGTGCACCGGTCACCGGCGGAGAGGGAACCCCGGCCAGCCGGCGGCCTCCCTCCCCCTCTCCCCCTTTCTTCCTCCCTCCCCCCTCTATTTTCTCTCCCTCTCTCCCTTCCCCCTCCCTCCCCCTCCCGCCGACGACCCTTCCGCCCGATCTCCCTCCCCGTTGGCGGCTGGGAGGGGGAGGGGGAGGAAGGGGGGAGGGGGGAGGGAAGGAGAGAGAAGAAGAGGAAGGGAGAGAGGAAGAAAGAGGGAGAGGGGGGAGGGATCCTGCCGGCTCCGCCGGAGGCTGGGTGGGGTGGGGGAGAGGAAGAGGAAAGGGGGGGGGGGGGGGGTAGTTTAGGAAATAAGAAAAAAACAATTAGGAAATGAAAAAAAAAATTTCTTTTGCAGTGTGGAGAGATATTTTTGTGGTGCCAATAGAGCCCCCATATGAGTAAATCTCTAATTCTCTATCCATGAATAGGTAGCAGCACCAAAGATCATTTAATAGCACAAAGAAAATCTCCTTCCACCCATAGTTACCTAATTCGTTCAGATGGGTGCCGAATCACGAAGAGTTCATGTCGAATAATTCGCTATTTGCTTCGTTATTATTCGGAAATTTTAGAAGTCCCTCATCTATCAAGCCCCTTCCCCTCTTTGACCTTTTGCAAATGAAGAAAAGGTCACTCTTTCCTATTCCATTCTGAAATCTATATTATTAAAGGGATGTACTCTTCCTCACATAAAGACACCTGGCAAAACCTCAAGCTTTTTTCAATACCATTTCCGGAGTTGCCCTTATCCCTAAAATCTCTATATCTATTACACACTCATCTATCTATATTACTAAAGGGATGTACTCTTCCTCACATAAAGACACCTGGCACAACCTCAAGCTTTTTGCAATGCCATTTCCGGAGTTGCCCTTATCCCTAAAATCTCTATATCTATTACACACTCAAAAGACCTAAAATCTATCCATCAAGAATCATATTCCACTCAAAAGCCTAAAATCTCTTCATGAGATCCCTAAATAAGCTAACACACCAGATGTGCTAAATTTATATCAATCAATTAATGGGTCCTGGCCCGCATCATTTGATTTTATGGACGATTAGAATAAAGATGGTGGACCCCATTCATCTGGGTCCCACTTAAAAATAATTGGTCAATTTGTTAGGTCTATGATCATTTGATCCTTTGATCTTTCTTAATCAATTCATGGGTCCCCATCCCGCATAATATGATTTTATGGACGGTTAGAATAGAGATGGTGGACCCCATTCATTTTGGGGGGTTTCACTTAAATAGGTTAGGTTTGGTCAATTTGTGAGGTCTATGATCATTTGATCATTTGACCTTTATCAAGCAATTCATGGGTCCCAGCCCGCATCATATGATTTTATGAACGGTTAGAATATAGATGGCGGACTCCATTCATCTTTGGGGTCCCACTTAAATAAATTAGGTTTGGTCAATTTATGAGGTCTATGATCATTTGAACTTTATCAATCAATTCATGGGTCCCGGCCCGCATCATATGATTTTATGGACGGTTAGAATAAAGATGGTGGACCCCATTCATCTGGGTCTCACTTAAATATATTTGATCAATTTGTTAGGTCTACGATCATTTGATCCTTTGATCTTTCTAAATTAATTCATGGGTCCCATTCCGCATAATATGGTTTTATTGACGGTTAGAATAAAGATGGTGGACCCCATTCATCTGGGGGGTTCCACTTAAATAGGTTTGGTTTGGTCAATTTGTGAGGTCTATGATTATTTAATACTTTGATCATTATCAAGCAATTCATGGGTCTCAGCCCGCATCAGATTATTTCATGGACGGTTAGAATATAGATGGTGGACCCCATTCATCTTGAGGATCCCACTTAAATATGTTAGGTTTGGTCAATTTGAGAGGTCTATGATCATTTGATCTTTTTCAATCAATTCAACCCTATTCATCTGGGGGGTTCCACTGAAATAGGTTAGGTTTGGTCAATTTATGAGGTCTATGATCATTTGATCCTTTGATCTTTATCAAGCAATTCATGGGTCCATCCCGCATCATATTGTTTCATGGATGGTTAGAATATAGATGGTGGACCCCATTCATCTTGGGGGTCCCACTTAAATAGGTCAGGTTTGGTCAATTTGAGAGGTCTATGATCATTTGATCTTTATCAATCAATTAATGGGTCCCGGCCCGTATCATTTGATTTTATGGACGGTTAGAATAAAGACGGTGGACCCCATTCATCTGGGTCCCACTTAAAAATATTTGGTCAATTTGTTAGGTCTACGATCATTTGATCCTTTGATCTTTCTTAATCAATTCATGGGTCCCATCCCGCATAATATGGTTTTATGGACGGTTAGAATAGAGATGGTGGACCCCATTCATCTGGGGGGTTCCACTTAAATAGGTTAGGTTTGGTCAATTTGTGAGGTCTATGATCATTTGATCTTTATCAAGCAATTCATGGGTCCCAGCCTGCATCATATGGTTTTATGGACGGTTAGAATATAGATGGTGGTCCCCATTCATCTTGGGGGTCCCACTTAAATAGGCTAGCTTTGGTCAATTTGAGAGGTCTATGATCATTTGATCATTTGATCTTTATCAATCAATTAATGGGTCCCGACCCACATCATTTGATTTTATGGATGGTTAGAATAAAGATGGTGGACCCCATTCATCTGGGTCCCACTTAAATATATTAGGTCTTAGAATATAGATGGTGGACCCCATTTATCTTGGGGGTCCCACTTAAATAGGTTAGGTTTAGTCAATTTGAGAGGTCTATGATCATTTGATCATTTGATCTTTATCAATCAATTAATGGGTCCCAGCCTGCATCATATGATTTTATGAACGGTTAGAATAGAGATGATGGACCCCATTCATCTTGGTCCCACTTAAATATATCAGGTCAATTTGTTAGGTCTATGATCATTTGATCTTTCTTAATCAATTCATGCCTCACATAAAGAATAAAACATTTGGAAAAAAAACATAAAGATCAAATTAGCAACAAAAAAAGGACTCACAAGTTTACTAATTAATAAATTTATTAAAAATAATTCATATCAGTCTATGCATTTGGTGGTTTCGTGGTTATCCACGGGGTTTTTCTAGTTGAAGATAAAGGGCATGGAACAGAAAGGAAAGGACTAGATACTTCCTTATCTGCACAATACTACCCTCATGGCTTACGGATTCTGTAAGGGCAATAATTCCTTCATCCCAATGAAATTAATTTACCAATGGCCCATTTTTGAAAATCAAGAGATCATCTTCAGCGTCAGGTTGATTGTGTCTTGGGAAAAATGTGTTTTGCTTTTTTATTCTTTTTAATCATATGCTTTTATTTGCATGGTGGATATAACATCATTGAAGTGAAATTCTCCTGAGTTATAAGACACTAGTATTGAGCAGTTTCTATTCATTCACCTACAAAGTGGTGAGGGTGGAGGGCTGGAGGCTGTGAGGCCTAGTTGAGACATGGAGTCCCAGAGAGAATAAAGACTGAAAGGGGCCACTTCCATTTGTGATCGAGCCCATTGAAAACAGGCTTTGATAATCTAATAACCATAAATTCTTCAAAGCTTGTTTTCAATTGCACACTAATCATATGGGAAATTTTTTGTTTGAACTAAAATTTATTTAGTCATTTTGTATAATTGTTATGAAAATGTCATTTTTATATACCTTTTTGCAAGATCTAAGAACTTTTGAAAAATGTGTATATATCTTAAATTAGACTTATAATCATTTTTTTTATACCATAGACTTATAATCATTAGCAACCATATTGAATTATATATTTGAATTAGTTTTTCAAATTTATCGAAATCGAACAACAAATCAAGAGAACTGAAAAACGAATCAAATAAGCCTACCACCATCGAATTTTTGAATTAGATTGAACGTTGAATTATGAACTCGAATGTGAATTGACCAAATTGCGAATTAGGTAACTATGATTAGACCCATTTTAGCCCATTCCCAACATCCAATTAGTAAGGAGGGAGTCTCTGTCTCGTTGGATTTGGGATCCCTATCCAACAATGGTCATGAATATTTCTTTTTCTTTTTTCTTTTTTAATGATAATCATGAATAGTTCTTCATCATGTAACCTTCCCAATCTCTAACAAGGCCTCCAAAATCCTACTCTGCTAGATCCCATATCTGCCCTTCCATCAAAACTGTGGTTTAACCAGCCTAGTGGAAGAAGAGACCAGCGTACAACGGTGCCAATCGAAAAAGAATTGAAATGAAACATTTCTATCCACAAACATCACAAGTTTAAAGACCAAACAGGCAAACACACTTAAACTCCATTATTTCTTCTAGTGGTAACATGACTCTAACTAGCAACCTTGTAGTTGCAACGACGAGCACCTCTTAACTATGCTAAGCATTCATGTAACACCATAAACTCCTCATATTAATGCCCAGCGCATCACCACTTCACACACCTTAATAACTACATTCTCAGCTGATCTACACACCTTAATGATAATGATTACATTTGTAAGGTTTTGAGTGTTGGCATAATTCATGGGATTGGACAAAATTTGGATTTGATCTATGTGTTTTTTATTTTTCTAGAATGGCCATAGGAGTACAGCCTGCAAATCAAAGACTAGAGCTCCAGAGTTAAAACGTTCATAAGCAGAATTAAACCGTTCGAAGCAGAGTTCGAACGTTGCTGTCCAGAGCCTTTCCCTGCCAGAAGTTTCCAGGCCAAAAATCAGAAAAAAGCAAAGTTCGAACGTTCAGCACAAGAGTTCGAACGTTGCTTGCTAGAAGTTCTCATGCCATTTTTCAAAAAGCACAAGAGCTTAAACTCTCAGCTCAAGAGTTCGAACGTTGCATGCCCGCAGTTCTCGGGCCATTTTTAGAAAGCACAAGAGAGTTCGAATCGTAACTTGGACAAACCCTAGTGGTTCTACTATATAAGGATTGTTATATTTTGCCCTAAATACCTATCTTAGACATTTAAGAACCGCTGCTAACATTGAGAAATGACTTTTCATTTTCTAAAGAGATTCATCCATTTTAAGCTGAGATTTCCATCTCTAGAGTCAATTTCTTCTATCTTTGGATCGTTTCATCTTGGAGTTGCTTCGAGGGTGTAGACGGAGAGTCAAGAACGGAAGAAGATGAACGATGAGGTGGCGGCATGAGGTTCTGCAGTCATTAGGTTGTTGTTCAACTGGAAAGTGGTTGTAAGTTCTCTTATAATCTTCGAATTGTTAGTGTTTGATCTCTTTCCTGGACCGAGTCCCAGGGCCCGTGGTTTTTTCCATTGTTTGGGGGTTTTTTCACGTATATCGTTGTCTCTTTTATGGTGATTGATTGTTGATTTTGTGATTATTGTTTATATTGTTTGAATTGCATATTTGTGATCTGATTTGAGTCCTTAAACCCTAGCATTTTAAACCATAATCAAAATGAAAGAAGTTTAGTTTCACCCAAAAAAAATAAAAAATGAAACAAACCTAGAAGTCGTGAGATTGGGTAATGTTCTGGGAACTTGAGGTTTGTTATTCCATGTACTGCATACATTTCCCGGTAGAAGTCCTCCATTGCTTTAATAGAAGCCGGATTTGAAACTTTCCCAGTAGCATGAATCGAAAGACGGCCTTCAAAGAGACAAGAAATACATACAGGCTATCCTCAGTACCATAAAGGGCAAAAGGAACAAATATATATATATCTATATATATATCTATATAATAAAGGAGCTCAGTTTTTGAATTCCCCATATTTTGGACCCTTGGATTTATGTCCATAAATCCTAGGGCTGAGATTAAGAGGAAAGGGGTTGAGGGGTTTAAGGGGGTTTGAAAGTCCAGAGATCTGGGACACTACTTCCCCAGATCCCTGGACTCTTTCTCCCCTATCCGGGCGACGGGTCAAGGAATCTAGGCCATGTCTGGGGTTAGGTTCAGGTTAGATGGGTTTGAATTGGATTTGGGTTCAGATTGATTTGGGCTAGAGTTTGATGGGTTGAATTGGGTCGGGTTCGGGTCAGATATGACAGGTTTAGTTAATGGCCCAATCAGGGTCTAGATCAAAGGTTTGGGGCCCAAAAGGTAGGCTGCAGTGGAATCCGGTCTGGGCAATAATCACCGGGACCCAGGTTTCACAGATTTTGATCCGCCCGTCGGATTTCAAAGTTCTATATATTGATGGAAAGCCCTCGATGAGTAGATCACGATGAGGCAACTTTCGAGACGATCAAGGGTCTAAAAGTGATAGGTGATTTTTCAAGTGGGCACCCCGGGGGTACGAGACCTGCTATTATGATTTTTGGTCCGCCCGTCAGATATTGAAGTTCTATATAGACGGAAAGCCCTCGACGAACAGATTGAAATGAGTCAATTCCTAGGGTAATCAGACGTCTAGGAATAATAGGTGATCTTTGACTCGTGACCTAAACAGGATATCGTTAAATAGGGTGGACCGAATTACTCCTCATAGGGTGCTAAATTTCAGGTTAGTCGTTAGGTGGTCAAAAGAAGAGTAATTAGATTTAGTTGTGCTCAGAACGTGGTGCGCCGTGCCTTCAGGTACGGGCAATTACTAGTATATATATATTACGGGTGAGTAATTTGAGGTGGTGACAGATGGCATGCAAACCGCAGGGACAAGGAAAAGGACAAATGATATAATACTCTGAAAGCAAGAGCGTATTGAGTAATATATTCATCACTCATGCGACGTAAATTTGGGAGGGAGGGGTGCATGGTTTAAAATCGCGGTTCGCAGTCATCGTGTCGCGGTTCAATGTTATCGCGGTTCATCGCGGAGCGAATTTTTATTTGACAAAAAAAATCTTAAAAATATCCAAAAAAAATCCAGAATATTATAAAATGATAGAAAATAATTTTTTTTCCATTAGTGCACACTTCAAAGTAAAATAACGGTCCCCTCAAGTTATAACATCATGTTTCATTACTGTATCGATGTATATACTAAAATAAGCTCAAATATAAATGCATTTAAATACTAATTTGGAAAAATGTAATTGATTTCAAGAAAAACCCCAAATTTTGAAAATAAAAAAATCTAGATCTACACTTTAAAACACTAGATCTAGGAAAAAATAAGTGAGTAACATCAAATCTAACTCAATATAAAGCCTTTGGTTCATGTATCAGTGTATTACACAATCTTTTCAACAAAAAAATAATAATAATAACTCGGATTTAAATAATGAAAAAATTAAAAAAAATTACAAAAAGTGCTAAAACTTGTATTTTTGCTCCAAAAGTATAGATCTAACACACCTCAAACATCTCTAAGTTATTTTAATGTTGAATCTTGAAAAGAACTCCAAAAAACAAAAAAAAAAAAAAAAAAAAAAAAGCTTATCAAAGAGGTCCCTTGAGTTTGATTAGATTTCCCCACGGACAAATCTACCAAAAAGTAGCTTAGATCTAAGCTTTTAGGTGCTCCTCCATGCCTTAGAAGATGTAGCAGTCCTTGGGAAGTAGAGAAGAAAGACAATGAAAGAAGTGAAAGAAGAAGGCCAAAAGGCATGTTTAAAAAAAAAAAAATTAGTTAGACGTTATAATGGTTGTTAACGATATGGCCGTTATATTCAAAATAACGGCCGATATGGACTCTTTTTTTTGGTGTTTTCTATCGTGATAACGTATCACGGCCGTTATAATGCATATAACGTAACGGTAACGGCCGTTATTTTGAACCATGAAGGGATGTCAAAGTTACATATGCATGTATATAAAATACATGTCCATAAAAAAATTGATTGGCCAAATGGGAATTATTGAACAGATACATTGAAATCTTAGTTGAAGACGTTCAAACACAAAATAAGGAATAATATTGAATGAATAAAAAATATATGTAGAAATTTAAGAAAGTGCATATTCTCTCTAAATGTGTAAGAGCACCTCAGACAACTGCTGAATGTAGAAAGCTGTAGAGTTTGATAGACCAAAATCTAGGCTTCATAAAGGAGCCTTCCATTGTAGAAAATAAAAAACAGAGCAGATAAGTGTTAAGAAGGCTAATGCTAATGAGATATTCGTTAACAGAGGAAACTATTCAAAGAAATCCATTATCATACAGAACGGATCAATCCAACAAGATGCTCAAAAAATTTATTATTTATACACACATAAATGCACACGTAGATCCATATAATGAGATCAAAAGTCTCTTCCTCCAAAGAAGCTGTGAGACGAGGGTCATTCTCTCGGCCATAAGCAAAGGCAATGGGCTCCTCAAAAGTCCATATTTTGACGGATGCTCTTGAAGTTGTGCGTGCGATCAAGGGCAACTCAAATTGGTCTATTGACCCCATTTTGCAAGACATCTCTATGGAGGCCTTATCTTTTGAATGTTTTGAGGTTTCTTATTTCCCCAGATCCATGAAAGCGGTCGCGCATAATTGCCTTATCTTTTTAATATTTTGAGGTTTCTTATTTCCCCGATCCATGAAAGCGGTCACGCATAATTTTGCAAAAAACACTTATAGGGGTGACGGGGTTAGGATGTCTTCCTTTTCCTAGTTTGTAGTTAAATTTGGTGGGTTGTTTCTTGTATTTCTTTTCCCAATGTTCTTTTTTGTTCCTTTGTTTGCTTTAATGAATTCTTCTTTTACCAAAAAAAAAAATAAAAACTGCATGAGTGATTGGATATCCAATTATGCACTCACGGAGGTGTTGGAACATCTTAGGGTTCGAAGAACTAGACTTGTATAAGGGCAAGTTTGTGTAACCCATTTATGCAAAAAAAAAAAAAAAAAAAAAAAAAAAAATTGTACTTTTTTAAACGAAAGACTATTTTGTCATGCATTTGGTGCGGCAATTTTCTACGAAAATGCTTTTCCGCTACTGTTGTATTTTCCTTGAACAGCATGGAAATAGAGTTCCTATGGGGAGGTATGAGAAGTCCATTTCCGTAAAAAACTTCTCCCCTCTTTATTACTTCATATACTTACTCCCCTCTTTAATACTACTTTTTTCAATGAGGAATCTGCAGCCGCACCAAACAACATTAGCACCAATTCATTGAGGAAAAAATTTAATTTACACCAAATGCGAATTTCTAACTTTCGTAAAAACAAAAAAAAAAAAACTTTTTTCGAGGTATTTAAAAATCAGACTTTACTGATGTGACAATTTCATCTTTCCATAAAAATTGCATGTACACAAACGTGCCCTAGGTCAATCCATTGTGGATTCCTAATTTATCTCTTTGGGCCAGAGGCAAAGAAGTAGAGTGACTGAGAAACTTATCATTGAAGATTTGATTTTGTCTTAGGGCCTGTTCACTTACTAGAATTCCTGACAGGAATTCAGGTTGTCTGGGAATTCAGAATTCCTGTCAGGAATTCTGTGTTTCATTACCAGAATTCACACAGAATTCCTGGGCATTTGAAATTCCAGGCATTTCAAATTCCAGAAAACCCAGCATTTGAAAAACCACTTTAACAAGTAGGATTTGAAAATCTCACTTGTCACATAATGAATTCAGGCCATAAATGAAAATCTCAAGGTAGTCTTGAACTGTGATAGTAAAACGTCATGCATAGTAGTTAGAAGGTTTGTATAGCAAATTGTTATGAAAAGGCAAAAGATCAGGTCTTCATAAATTGCACATTATACAAAGGCGGGAAATGTTATCCTATATGAGTAGACTGTGTAGGCAGCTCGATAGGGCCCACTTGGGTCCATTTTTTATTGGTGCACCCTCATTGATAATCTTTTCATCTCATTATCTAGCATCAGGCCTACTTTCACACTAATTGAATCTTCACACATCATTGGATTGAATATTTAAAAAACATAGCAGATCCGAGCTTTATTATATCAAAGTAAAATTGAGGACGTACGTACATATTGGCAAAGTGAGTACGTACGTTCTCTGCACACCCATGGAATCCGGATCGGGACTCATTCACAACACATGATTCCCAAGGTCGTTGGTAATTTGGGGGCTTAGATTTCCCTCTACAGTTGAGATTTCAGAGGACCCTAACTCAACTTCTGTATATTAGATCTTGTTTGCGTTAGTTCATATTAACATGTGGATTAAACATAAAAGGGCTGTCACCAGGGCCGGTTCTGAATTTTTCAGGGCCAGGACAAGAGTAAAAATTAGGTATCTATATATATATATATATATCAACTTAGTGATGGCCTCATTCATTTTTCAACCAATATCTAACATGTCAAAATTAACTAAAATTTAACAATCAAAGCATATAAATTCAAACTTCAATATAAAAACATTGAAAATAAAAGGCTATAATGTATAAACAAGACAAATACTTGTAAGTTGTAACAATTCAATAGTTCTTTTACAGGATAAATACTTGTAATTTGCAAAAGGTTCGGATGATTAAATAGATTAAAGGTTCAGATGTTGATTATGGGGCCCATAAAAGCTCAAAAAAATAAATCTAAGGCTATAAGGTTTCATAAACGCTTTGTTTTAGTTCAAAGTCAAGAGTAATATTGTTGCATTCAGGGTGGGCCAGGGACTTTTGTAACAAAGCTAAATGCTAACTGGCCATCAAAATTTTAAGTGGGCCCAATTATGATAAATCAAAATCAATTAATTTTGCATATAACATTACACATTTTTCAGTGGGCCTAATTATGAAAAAATAAAATTGTGTTGGACAAGAAATTGTGTAATAGTAAACTGAGCATCAAATTTTTTCAGTGTGCCTAATTATGAAAAACTAAAATTGAGCATACTCATCTAATAATTTTAATATTAATTTTATTTTATAGTGAATCTCGTCAATCTCGTTTTTGGGCCCCCCTGAAAAATGGGCCCAGGGCGAGCGCACTTCCGGCACCCCTTCAGGGCCGGCCCTGGCTGTCACTTAAAAAAAAAGCCTCTTCCTCGGGAGAATCTCAAGTCCAAGCCCAACCCAAATCTAATTGACGGATCAAGAGGCTAGTCCCAAACTCACGCGTTCAAACTTATGAAACCGTTCTCCTAATAATTCATGACACAGCGCAGAAATTAACATGAAACTAGCAACTGCCATTACAAAGCGAGGGCTTACATTTCTAACAAGAGAATACATCCAGAGTTCCATACATACATGTACGTACATACATAAAAGCTGCTCTACGTAGGTATCCTCTTTACTTGAACACCCATGTTATTTATATATATCTATATAGATATGGGTGTTTAGCTTAGCCACTTAGTTAGAGGGGGGAGGTTTGTAAGGCGGCTTGTGTTTCGGTGGTGGCTTCCCATATGGAGGCTTGTATTTTGGTGGCGGCTTCCCATATGGAGGCTTGTACTTTTTACGATCTTCCACTTCAAAGGCCAGGTGCTCATTTTCAACAGGAGGTGGGTCATAAGGTGGTATGTGTATAGAAGGTGGCTTATAATATTGCGGCTTGTGCCCAAGTGGCTCTTCAAAATGCTCATTTTCAAGAGTTGGCGGCTTGTGTTTAGGAGGGGGCTTGTAGGGTGGAGACTTGTGAGGGGGCTTGTGCCCAAGAGGCTCTTCAAGAACTAAACGCTCATTTTCATGAGGTCGTGGCTTGTATTTAGGTGGGGCCTTGTAAACTGGAGGCTTCTTCACAGTAGCTGGTTGTTAGGAAATTAACTAGGGTAAAGCACGCTTTCAATCAATCACAAGCACAGACAAAAGAGATTTACGTGATTCGGCAATTGCCTACGTCCACGGGACTATGAGCATTCCGCTCGATTTAAGTGACTTGCAAGTGGAGTAGACACGGGCTTGGCATTCTGTATGTTAAACTTCTCAAGTACTTTTGAGATGTATTTCTTTTGTGATAACCACAGCTTTCCGGCCTTTCTGTCCCTCCTTATTTCCATACCCAACATTTTTGTGGCCGACCCAAGGTCTTTCATGTCAAACTCTTTTTTCAACTGAGATTTCAGTTCTTCTATTTTTGACATGTTCTTACATGCAATAAGCATATCATCCACATAGAGTAGGCAACATAATAAATGAATTATCATCATGCACTTTAAAGTAAACACAATGATCATACTCACATCGATAGTAGCCAATCCGCAACATGTAGGAGTCGAAGCGCTTGTACCATTGCCTTGGTGATTGTTTTAGCCCGTACAATGATCTCTTCAATTTGCAGACATAGTCTTCTTTTCCGACTTCTCTAAATCCTTCAGGTTGCTCCATGTAAATTGTTTCCTCCAAGTCACCATGAAGAAAAGCTGTCTTTACATCTAACTGTTCAAGCTCCATATTGGACTGTGCTACTAATGCCAGCAACACCCTGATAGATGTGTGCTTCACAACTGGGAAAAAAATCTCATCATAGTCAACCCCTTCTTTCTGTGAGTACCCCTTTGATACTAAACGTGCCTTGAACCTTGGTGTTTCGTTTTCATGTGGGACTTCCTTCTTCCGAAACACCCATTTGCAGCCAACAGATTTTCTATCTTTGGGTTTTGGAACTAACTCCCAGACGGAGTTCTTTTTGAGAGATTCTATCTCATCCATCATAGCACCCATCCAACCCTCCCTATCACTGTTGTTCATAGCTTCTTGGAGTGTGGTTGGATCACCACTACTGGTGATAAGAGCAAAATGGACTTCATCCTCATCCCATCCAAACCTTTGAGGTGGTTTGATGCTTCTCTTTGCTCTTCCTTGTGCTAGACTTGTGGGTTCCTGCTGAACCTCTACTTCTTCCTCTCCACCAGATGTACTGGCCTCTGTTTGAATCTGCACTAATTTCTTGCCTTTATTATCTGTAAGAGGAATTATTTCAACAACTGCCTTCTCAGCACTGTGCCCTTTGACTTCACCATCTTGTTCCCTGTGTAGCATAGACTTTTCATCAAACACTACATATCTGCTGATGAGCTTTTTCATGTTTACTGGATCCCATAGCTTGTACCCTTTCACTCCCTTCTCGAATCCGAGGAATATGCATTTGAGTGACTTGGAATCTAGCTTGGATCTCTCATCACTGGGAATGTGTGCGTATGCTGGACATCCGAATAACTTGAGTGTGGAGTAATCAACTTCTTTACCTGTCCAGACTTCTTCTGCAACTTTGCAATCCAATGCTGCTGATGGTGACCAATTAACCACATAGCACGCGTGATTAACTGCTTCTGCCCAAAAACTTTTAGTCACCCTGCATGTAATCTCATGCTCCTTGCTCTTTCCAAAAGAGTCCTGTTCATTTTTTCCGAAACTCCATTTTGCTGAGGAGTCTTTGGAACTGTAAAGTGTATTGTGATGCCTTCATCCTTGCAGAATTGTAAAAAACTTTGACTTTTGTATTCACCCCCATTATCTGATCTCAGATACTTGACTTTTCTTCCCGTTTGATTTTCAACTTCTGCCTTCCATTTTTTGAATTTTTCGAAGACCTCAGACTTGTGTTTTATGAAGTAAACCCAAACTTTCCTTGAAAAGTCGTCAATAAAAGTCACAAAGTATTCAGCTCCACCTTTTGACTACACATCTAAGTGAATGTAGTCAAGAATGCCTTTACTTCTACAATCTTTTCCTGCAATTTTAAAAGACACTTTCGTCTGCTTGCCATAAACACAGAATTTGTAAAAATCCAGCTTGCATGTTTTCACACCCTTCAACAACTGTCTTTTATGAAGTTCTAACATGCCTTTCTCACTCATATGCCCTAGCCGCATATGCCATAACTGAGACTCATCAATGCTGTTTTTATCTTCCGTGGAGACTGCAGCTCCACCTACAACTGTGTTTCCCATCAATTTGTAAAGGTTGTTACCCACTCTAGTACCTTTCATTAATACCAGAATACCTTTACTCACTTTAAGCAAGCCATCCTTTGCACTGAATGAACAACCTTTGAATTCTAGTGTGCCTAAGGATATCAAATTCTTCTTGAGTGAGGGAACATGTCTCACACCACCCAAAGTTCTAACAAATTCTGATTTTTATGGTTCCCATTCCAATGGTTTTACATGCAGCATCATTACCCATTAGAACACTACCACCATCACATGGCTCATAAGTATCAAACCAATCACGATTAGGACACATATGATATGTACAACCGGAATCTAAAATCCATGTTTCAGATAGATTGTTACCTTGCGAGACCGATAGGAGTTCCACTTCCTTTTCTGAGGCAACGCTGGCGGAGTTACTGCTATCTGATTTGTCCCCAGCTTTATTCTTCTCATCTTTGCTCGCCTTGTAATGCCGGCAATCTTTCTTCCAGTGCCATTTCTTCCCGCAATGAAAGCATTCTGAATCTTTCTTGCTTTTGGACTTTGATCTAGAGTTGTTTCTTTTTTACTTACCCCTGTCCTTGGACCTGCCACGGTTATGCGAGCCTTCCTTTGCTAGAAGTCCCTCTGCATGTGAATTACCTTTGCTAGGTTTTCTTTTGGCAGCATTAGAGATGATATCTTGAGTAACCTCCTCAAAATTGAGTGTCTCCTTTCCATATAACAGGGTAGTCACAAAGTGCTCATATGGGTCAGAGAGAGAATTCAACAATAACAGTGACCTGTCTTCATCATCGAATTTCACATCGAGCCTCAACAAATCACTGATCATCCTATTGAAAGTGTTCATGTGCTCCATCAGTTCACATCCTTCTTCCATCTTCAACCCATACAACTGTTTCTTCAGGTGTAGCTTGTTTGTCAGATTCTTACCCATGTACAGCTTCTCGAGCTTTTCCCATAGGTCCTTTGCAGATTCCTCTTCCACGTTGAACATAACTTCATCAAAGAGGTACTACTCAATAGAGCTCATGGCTCTTTCATCGATATCCGCCCACTCATCATCTTCCATCTTTTCAGGCTTCTTTGCCTTGCCAAGCAATGCTACTTTGATTCCTTGTTGAATCAAGATATTTTTCATTCTCCTTTGCCACAAGCCAAAATTAATTTTGCCATCAAATTTCTGAATTTCAAATTTGATACCTGCTGCTGTAGCCTTGTTTGTCATTATGCTGAAATCTGCTGGTTTTTCAGAACTTCAAAAGGTCAATCCGTTCCGTTAACTTTGTAGATCTCGTCGACGCGAATCTGTAGGAAGAAACGGAGCTCAAATCGGAGTCCGGATGGCTCCGAAAACTGAGAATGAATTCTGGCCGTTAATCTGGTCAACTCTGTGGTTTGACCGAACTGCTGACGTGTTGCTGACGTCAGCGCTGCTGGCTGCTGCTGCGCTAGGCTTTTCCTGCACAGGCTGGGTCAGGTCAGAACTGACCCACGACCTGAACTGTTTGAGCTGGGCTTCCTTAACGAACTGGGCCAGGTCAGAACTGACCTGGACTGGTAACTGACCCGGAAACTGACCTGCTGTGCTGGGTTTCGAATTCGAGATTGGGTTGCTACAGGTGAGATCTCCGTTGAGAAGATTCACACAGATGAAAATGCAGCTGATATTTTCACTAAGCCAGTCACTACAGAGAAGTTCAGGCATTGCTTGGACTTGCTCAATCTCTCCTCTTGTTAGAGATTGAAGGTGCACCCCATCTTCGGTGAGGTGCAGATATGGTGGGAGAGCTTTCCTACACGGTACAGGTGTTATAAACACAACACAACAATTCTTCAAAAGGTCGGACATTTTTCGCCAAGGTGGAGATTGTTGGATTTGGCTCAAAAGGTCCATTGGGCCTTGATGGATAGTTTACTTAGGGCTTAAGTAAACTAGGGCAAATACTTTATATATACTCTCTAGGGTTATTCTTTGTAAGTTACATCACATAAAGCAAGGGAGAACAAGAGAGAATTGTAAGGGGAGAGACTGTGAGAGCAAGATTGAGATCTATTAGGAGAGAGAGTAGGCTAAGTGTTAGAGGTATATCCTTGTAACGAGTTGCCCAATTTCCTGCATAGTGAAATCGAGCGGAACGCTCATAGTCCCGTGGACGTAGGCAATTGCCGAACCACGTAAATCTCTTTTGTCTGTGCTTGTAATTGATTGAAAGCGTGCTTTACCCTAGTTTAATTTCCTAACACTGGTGATATGGGTTTGGGAGAAGGCTTCTCAAATGGCTTTGGCTCGAAACCATCATCAGCCACTGAGATAGTGGTGGTGAGAGTGAGAGCCACCACTCCTAAAAACATCACCAACAAAAGCATGTGTTTGGCCATCTTCTGTTGGTTGATGATGATCAGTGATTCATGGCTAGAGAGATCCTTTTATAGAGTTGTAGCACCAATGCGTTATCAGACGTGTCGGCAGTAGATGGAAGAGAAAAATTCAATGAGTGGGCCCCTATTGTTGAAGTTTGACGGTCTACACTCTTCCGCTGGTGTGAAAGGAATTGGAATTTGTAGAAGCCCCAGTTTTTTTCCCTTTCTCCTTTCCGGCCTCATTGAGTGGTAATTTTCTTTGGGGCATGCAGTTTGGAAAGAGTTTGTATGGCATCAAACTACAGCCTTTCGTTCTACTGTTTTCTGCTCTCTTGCTGGCTATTGGGATTTCGGGATTCCAGTACTTCATGGAGAGTTTTACCAGGGTTATTTTTAAATCTGTGTAGGAATCTTGACAAATCTTTTCATGCTATCCCCTTCCATGTCAAACACTTACACTTAAAATAATTGGAAATTGTAATTGTACTGCTTTTGATGATTTACTAATTTGTACAAAATCATTTGAATCAAGCAATGGAGAATTATTTCTCCTTAAAATTTCATGCTTTCCCACCACTTTTTATGAGAGAGCTTCGGGACAGAAAGTAAATCCTTCTAAATCCTCGGTGTTTTTTAGTTCTTGCATTCCATGGGATAGGCAAGTCATGCTGGCAAATCGTTTGGGTTTTAATGTTAAGACGACTATGGATCGTTATTTGGGACTGCCCCTCTGGCATGGTCGCCACAGAAAGGCTGGCTTTAGTTTCCTGAAGAAAAGAGTTGTGCAGAAAATGAATGATTGGAAGGGCCGGTTTTTGTCCAACGCTGGAAAGGAGATTCTGATTAAAGCAGTGGTACAAGCCCTTCCTTCCTACTTTATGCAGGTTTTCAAACTTCCGAAAGGTATCTGTACGGAGCTTCAACAGATAACAGCTAAATTCTGGTGGGGTCATGATGATCATAGTACGGGTATTTACTGGTGTACGTGGAATGAATTGAGCAAAAGCAAGAAAGACGGGGGTCTAGGGTTTCGTAATTTGGAATTCTTTAATTTATCTCTTTTGGCAAAGCAAGCTTGGAGATTGTGTATGAGACCTGATTCTTTGGTGGCTAGGTTCTTTTTCTCAAAATATTGTGAGGCAAATGATTTCTTGCATGGGTCTTTTAAGACTTTAAAGAAAAATAGTTCTTTTCTCTAGCAGAGTCTTTGCAAAGGGAGGGAATTTCTTTCCAATGGTGTCAGGTGGGGAATCGGGGAAGGTCAAAATATTGATATTTGGGAAGATGCTTCGGTGCCTCGTCCTTCGTACTTCAGGATCATTACTCCTAAGCCTATGGGGTGTATGGTTAAGAAGGTAGCTGATCTTATTAATTCTAACCTGGGTATTTGGAGGCGTGATCTTATACAGTCCCTCTTTTGGGTAGATGAAGCTAAGCTTATCTTGTCGATTCCTATGAGCATTCAAAGACGACAAGACAGGCTCCTTTGGCATTTTCTAAAGATGGTCAGTATTCTGTTAAGTCCGGGTACCATGTGGGTCGTACTCTTGCAGATAGGGGGTTTCTGGCGGGTACGTCAAATGCACTAGGTGAACAGTTTTGGTCTGCCCTTTGGAAGCTTCCAGTTCCGCCTAAGGTTCGTCTCTTTGCTTGGAGGGCGTTGCATGATTTTATCCCTTCTAGTGAGGCGTTGAGTCGAAGACGTCTCCCCATTGATGTGAGTTGTCGGCGATGTGGTCTGCCGGAGTCGTCTACTCATGTCTTGAGGGATTGTGTGTTTGCTCAAGCAGTCTGGTTTGGTTCTTGCCTTAGCCTTCGTACAACTGTGTATCAGCATTTACAATTAATGCCTTGGGGTTTGGAAATGTTCAATGTTTTTAATGAGGGTGGAGGTGGGGTAGAGGCGAAAAATTCCTTTGTCCTTTTCTTGTGGGGTCTGTGGATAGCTCAAAATGATTTGGTCTTTAATGGGAAGGAGTGGTTTAGTTGAGGATGTGTTGATTTTCTCTACTAATTTGGGTAACATTTATAAGGCTGCAAATTCAGTTGATTTCTATCATCCTCCTGTTGTTTTCTCGCCTATAAATCCAGGTATCTGGGTTCCTCCTTCGAGTTTGGGTTTCAAAGTTAATTTTGATGCTGCGTATAGGCCAGATTCAGGAGTGGTGGGTGTAGGAGTCATAATCAGAGATGACAAAGGGACTTTCGTTCGGCGGGCGTACTACTCTTATATCTCTTGGGGTGTGTGACGTTAGCCTAGCTGAAGCTTTGGCTGCGAGGGATGCAGTGCTTTTTACTAAAGAGTTGAATATTCTGCACTTTACTCTTGAGGGAGATAATCAAGCCCTTATATCTCAATGCTGGTTCAGTTGACATTTCAGATCGAGGAATAGTGTTGGAAGATATTCTTGCTGTAGTTTTGTCCTGTATTTCTGTATCCTTTTCCTGGGTGGGTAGAGAAGGAAATAAATGTGCTCATGTGTTAGCCACGAGGGCTACTGATTTTAATTCTAGGACTTGGTGGCGTGATGAGTCTCCTTGTATTTTGTTTGACCCGCTTTCCGTGGATATTGCATGTATTCCTTTTAGATCTCTTGCTGATGGCTTTGCCGAAGGTGAGAGACTTTAAGGTTTCCTTTTGAATAGATATTTGGTTCCTTTTCAAAAAAAAAGAAAGAAAAAGAAAGCAGTAATTACACCAATGTGTTTTTAAGCTCAGTTTATATCTATCACAGTTTAGGTAAAATTACTTTGATTTCCTTTTTCAAACAACCAATATTTTTTTTTTTTTACAATTGTTGCGATATCATTTTAGACAAACAAGGCAAATTTTAGAACTGATTTTCTGTAATGGGTAGGAGTAGTGGTTGGGGTTTGGGTTGCACTTGTTGTAGAGCATAAATCTTGAAGTTACAAAAGTACATTCTTAGTAGTTGACGATGAGAAACTTCCAAGGTCATTTGAAATCCTTATTATTCAAAATCAGTGTCCTGTCTTATATTAGTTTTGAGTTGATTTGAGTTTCACTTCAATTAGAGTTTAAATACAATAAAACTGATCAATTATATATATATATATATATATATATGAAAAGCACATAATTAGACAAAAGAAAATGAATAAGGAAAAGAAATAAAGAAAAGAGCAAAAAGAATGGATTATACTTAATCACTTCTTTTACATTTTATCAACCTAATGATGTGCCAAACAACATTTTGAGTGAGACTTGGCCCAGCAATAATACGTAAATCAAGGGGCTTTAGTTTAAGAAGGTGGGCCACAATTAGGGATCCAAACAGGTCGGGTTTGGGCAAGGCAAATTATAGATTTGGATCCAGATTCATCTTTATAGATTCTGTTTTGAAATTGAGTTTTGATAAGGATCTGGATCCGAAATGGAACTTATGTGTTGTATCAACTTAAAAGTATGGATCCACGTCTGAATAAGATGTAGAGTGCAATTAGTATAATTGGATCAAAAAAGGTTAAAATAATAATTTTTAAATATTCAAGTGGGACTATTATGATAAATGATTAAAGCTAAGTTGATTCTCAAATATGAATATGACTAGTGCTCTTTAGGCCCTTAAAACTTATATATTTTTAGAGTTTTTTTACAAAAATAGTCTCTACCTTTTCACATAACCTCAAAAAGGCCCCTATATTTTATTTTTTAACTGAAGTCTCCATTGAGTAAAGATAAACTTTAAAGCACCTGTTATGACTGTCTAAAATTTTTATTTTGGACTAATTTGCCCCTGAGAAAAACTCAAGGTGGAGAGGAGAGATGGGAGCGAGGCAGCCTTCATGTTGAAGGTACAAGTAGGTTTGGGGTTTCGGTTTCCATGGCAGATGGGGTTTGAGTGTCTCTTGGCCAAACTTATATAAGACAATTTGTCAGGCATAGACAAAAGGAACATGCTTGATTAAAAGGGTCTGGGTCAACTCCTTGTGGTCAGGACCACGGTTCCTCCTTCTTCCGGAGCTAGAGGTCTTGGTATCGACTTTCGGTTCCTCCTTCTTCAGGAATCGAATGTTGAGTCCACTAATGCTACCACTTTGGAGCCACAGGGAAGTTTTCTCGGTTTTCCTATAGGCCCGGAGGGATTAGTACAACCCAAAGAATTGGGAACCCTCCGATAACTATAAAAAAAATAAAAAAAAGAAGTCGGGGCCTATAGTTGCATTTTAATTCTTACAACTTATTAACTAGGCCCGCGCTGCTTGTTTACAGCCAATATATTCTTCTAATAGTTTTTCATTAGAGGGATCTAGTATGATTCATGAACAAGCCCACGGTTTACAAAATGGTACGTGCTGTCAGGGAGTGGGGGAGGGGTCAACCTCTTTCTTGTTTTGTTTACAATGGAAAAATTTTAGCAGTTCAAATGAGCATTTTAATTTTATACGTTTTTATCCCTTCTCAGTATTCTTTTCTTTTTATAAATAAGAGAACATGTAGAAAATAATATCGGCATTCTTGTGTTTTGAATTCTTCTAAAAATATAAAAGGAATAACCATTTCAGTATTTCCTGTCTTCTGGCAAAATGTTCCTCCGATCATCCTCCTTTTTCCTTACACCGGAAAAGTGGGCATTTCAAATCCAAACCATTTTCTTTCTATTTTTGTTAAAGTTTATAAGGCTCTTCAGTGGATTCCACTTAAGAAAACTGAAAATAGGATCTAAGTGCAAATCCCATTACGACTGATCTTTAGAGTAGGCCCATTAAAATGTATCTAAATCTTACAAAAAGAAATGTCCTATTCTTTACTAAAATTTAACTCAATATGATCTAGGCGCAAAGTTGGATTAATTTATAAGAGATCTTTTGAGTTATTTATATTATTTTATTTGATTGTTCAGAAAATATTAATATGAAGGTGGGTCATTTGAGTAAGTCCTGAGGAGTATTCTACACAACATGAAAGATGGTGTTTTTTCAATAATTTGGATGTTTATGAGTGGGGCCCACTATCATAGAACTTCTGAGATTCAATTTTTATTCTTTTATTTTTTGATGCATAGATAACTTTGATGGGCCTTAAATGAGAGATTTCACTCCAATATGATGTAAGCCCGTCATAAGATCTCTACAAAACATTATTATTTTTTAAATATTTTATCTAAATACTCTAAAAGTTATTGTCCTGAGTATGGATCATTTAAATGAAGATCTTTTAAAGATTATATACGGGGAAGGACTTTTTTTAATGATTTAGATTTTTCTAAAGTAAGCCCTTTAATATTATTGATCAATCATCTTTGCCCACCTGAGTAAAATCATGATTCTGTCACTGCGTGCTGATGAGCCCACTAGCAACTACCCAATGTGAGTCCCAAGGATCCCATCGTACATAAGATTTTGGATTAAAATTTCTTTAGGTGTTTAGAAGTGTAGAATCAAAGGTGAATATAGAAAAATGACATTGAAATTGAATCAAGAGGTGATGAAAAAATAACATGCGGACATCATCTTATTAATTCAAATCCTTAAAAAGTCAGGTCCCATCTACATTCTTATCTTATAATATATCTTAATTCCCTCATTTCTTGTACAATCCTTCAGTAGCTAGAGTACATTTGACTATAAATTTATATGTAGTCAGTGGAAATAGTCTGGTCCTAAACTACGAAAGTGAGGCCCTAGCTATTTAGTATCTTTACTCTTATTTAGACGGAGCCACAAAATTAAAAAAAAAATCAGAAAACGTGTTTCATCTTCAAAATAAAAAATAAAAACTTCCACTTCTACTTTTTGAAGTCCTGTGGCTTTTATTCCCAAATGTCCAATATGGGGCCTCCCAATTTAGAAGGATTTAACTTTACTAATCTAAAGTGGGTAGATAGTGCCAAACGCACGCCCTTATTTTCCAAACTGATGAGTCAAGCCCAATCCGGATCGCGGTAATGAGTCAGGTCCAAGTGACCCGGTCCGTCTAGGATCGTGGGTCAGGCCAGAATAGCTCCGTTGAGATCCGGGTTTTGTTAAACGAAGCCTCGTCACCTCAGGCTCCAAGTCATCGCGACGAAGTCCTCCCCTCACCTGCACTTACCAAGTCTCACGGAGAAGATCTCACCTGCCTTCCACCTGACTCGTTCCTCGAGGACACGACTGAGGCTCCAAAGAGACGTTGAACTGATCGCATCCCCACCTGGTTGGGAAAGGTTATAAATAGAGCCCTCTCATCACTTGAGAGAGGAATGGTTTTTCCCTACTTTCTCATATCTGTAACTCTCTACATTAATCAAACATCACCATTTTGAAGTGGACGTAGTTCACGCTTGACCAAACCACTATAAATCTCTCATCTCTCTTCATTTAATGCACAACATTAATTATCTGACCGGTGGTGTCCGAATTTACCCTTTTTGGCATCATCAGTTTGGCGCCGTCTGTGGGAATCGAGAAAATTCAAACCCTTTTTAGATACATGGTGATCAGTACGAGGTCTGTAAGACGAGAGGACAACCCTGGCCTAACAACGGGTCCGGGCCCTACTGTACAACCAAACTCTCCCAGACAGGGAGAGAACGGTCCCCCACCAGGTAATCTTGTCCCGATTACTCCCGCTCCTACTCCCTCTCCACAGCAAATGATGGAGACCATGCAGCAGCTGGTGACTCAAAACCAGCAAATCCTCCAGCTTATGCTCGCAGGGCAAGGAGGAGCGCCATTCGGTGGGATACAGCAGCAGGAGGCGACACGCCCGCGGGGCCCGACTGCTCCGCGTAACGGAGCGCCTCACCCGGGCGCCCATCCCCTGGGCGCCCAGGGCAGAGGACTTCCTATGGGCGCCCAACCCATTCTCCATCACCTGGGCGCCCATCCCTATTGCACCCAGGGTCGAGGAGTTCCCCCGATGATGCAGTTCCATCGCGCCCAGGATGCCTCTGCCGGCGCTCCCTTGGACCCCCCACCTGGCCCGATCCTGGTTGATCCTCAAGGTCATGCTTATCATGCAGTGCCTCCACCTCCAGGTGGAGCCCAGGTTGCAGAACCTCAGGCTGATGATCCCCACTTCCAAGAAGGGGGAAGTGAAAATAATACAGTGGAGGAGGAAAGCTATCTCCCTGGTCCTTCCAGAGAACCCCATAATCCCTGGGACGAAAAGATCAAGGAGATGCAGAACCAACTGGGAGAAGTCTACAACGCCATGAAGGCGAAGGCACCGGAGACAGTAGATCACCTAGTCGGGCGAACGGACACACCGTTCAAGCCCGATGTGGTGAACTACCCGCTTTCCCGGAAGTTCAAGATGCCGTCCATGGAGACCTTTGATGGAAGAAAGGATCCATTAGACCACCTGGAGACGTATAAACCAAAATGCAGCTGCATAATATCCCTGACGAGATTATGTGTAGGGCATTCCCAACCACACTGAAGGGTTCCGCCCGGCAGTGGTTTGCCAATCTCGCCCCTACCTCCATCGCCACCTTTGTGGAATTAAGCAAGTCCTTTGTGTCACATTTCATCGGAGGACGCCGCCACCAGAAGCCTGCCACACACCTGCTCAGCATAAAGCAGGATACAAATGAAAGCCTCAGGAGTTACCTCACTCGTTTTAACGAGGAGGTACTTCAAATTGAAGAGCCTGACGACAAGGTGTCCATGACAGCCTTCCTCGGAGGTCTCCGTTCATCGAGATTCCATTTCTCAGTGATGAAACGCCCGCCAAAAAGCATGCCAGAGCTACTAACAAAGGTTCAGAAGTATATAAATGCTGAAGATACCACAAGGGCCAGGCGAGGGGAGTCCTCCAGAGCAGTCGACAACGGGAAGGGGCGAGACAGAGAGGAAAGGAAGGATAGAAGCAACAAGCGAAGCAGGACAGAGAGGCTACCTGTCAGAGACCAACGCGGTCCTGCTCCGCAGAGAGACAGACAAGCATTCACTCCTCGCGATGCAGTGGTTGAACACATTGCCAGGGAACGCGGAACTGTTGAAAATGAATTACCAGTAATACCATAAGAGAGTCAAAGTAGTGAGGGTTTGGGGGCTTGGTTTTTTCAACTTTGTTAATGTTGTGTAGCACTAAACAATGGATTAATAAAATCATTTTTTATCAGTGCTACAAGTTAAAAAAAAATAGAGTCCCCTGCCCTCTAATCACTCTCAAAGTTGTCCTCGGCATCACCATAGACATCATCAGTTTGGCCGAGGCATGCTCCATGGCGAGAAGCACCTCACCGGGCGCCATCACCATGGCGCCCAGGGTAGAGGAGCACCGCACTTGGGCGCCCATCATCATGGCGCCCAAGGTCGAGGAGCACATCACCATCGACATCATACATAAGAGCTGCCACTACAATCATCAAGCCCCTCAGTCAGCACGAAGCCTAAGAGGACAATATCTGGGAAAACAGTTCTCTCATGTACCGCCCCAGTCATTGTCTCCACAACGGTCTCTCTGAGCATCACCCTCTCGCGGGTCTTCGGAAGCTCAACCTCATTGAGCGAAGCCCTCTCGCGGGTCTTCAGAAGCTCAGCTCACTGAGCGAAGCCCTCTCGCGGGTCTTCGGAAGCTCAGCCTCATTGAGCGAAGCCCTCTCGCGGGTCTTCAGAAGCTCACCTCACTGAGCGAAGCCCTCTCGCGGGTCTTCAGAAGCTCACCTCACTGAGCGAAGCCCTCTCGCGGGTCTTCAGAAGCTCAGTGAGCCCTCTCGCGGGTCTCCAGAAGCTTAGCCTCACTGAGCGAAGCCCTCTCAAGGTCCTTCACAAGCTCAGCCTCTGCCTTGGCCGCCCTCTCATAGGCTACTAAGAGTTCGGTCTAAAGCCTGGTCGCGCCTCTCGCAGGCCGCAGAAAGATCAGCCTCGGAAGCCCTTCCAGCTGGCGCAGCCCTCTCCTAGCTGGCGCAGCCCTCTCCTCAGCCTGAGAAGCTCTCTCATTTCTTCTTCTGGGATGACCCATCAGAAGTTACCGAGGGGCAGAGTCTTGGAATTTACATATGTAAAGGGATATATCATGCGCTATGCAGAGGGGGTCCGGGGGTGTCCCCCGGCGGGGGTCGAGCTGACCGGTCAGCTCGCGGGGGCCCAGGGGGCAGCGCCCCCGAAAAAAAAAAAAAAAAAAAAAAAGGAATACGTAATGGCCACCACGGGACCTGGGGACTCCTTCCTCAGTCCTGGGCGCCCATCATCCTCGGGCGCCCAGGCCCGAAGCTCGCCCTGGACAAACCCCCTGGGCGCCCAGGACTTTCTCCCCGGGCGCCCAGGCCAAATAACCCCCGGGCGCCCAGGACATTCTCCCCGGGCGCCCAGGCCAAATAACCCCCGGGCGCCCAGGACATTCTCCCCGGGCGCCCAGGACATTCTCCCCGGGCGCCCAGGATAACTCCCCCGGGCGCAGACCTTCTCCCTGGGCGCCCATACCCGGGCGACCAAGTCCCCCGGGCGCCCAGCCTTCTCTCCCCGAGCGCCCAGACTCCCCCGGGCGCCCAGGCCCATCTCCCCGGGCGCCAATCTCTCCTTGGGCGCCCAGGATAACTCCCCCGGGCGCCCAGACCTTCTCCCTGGGCGCCCAGACCCGGGCGACCAAGTCCCCCGGGCGCCCAGCCTTCTCTCCCCGGGCGCCCAGACTCCCCCGGGCGCCCAGGCCCATCTCCCCGGGCGCCAATCTCTCCTTGGGCGCCCAGGATAACTCCCCCGGGCGCCCAGACCTTCTCCCCAGGCGCCCAGACCCGGGCGACCAAGTCCCTCGGGCGCCCAGGCCATCTCTCCCTGGGCGCCCAGGCTTCTCCGGTTCTGATGCTCGCCCAGACCTGGATTAAAACCGGAAAAGAGGAAAAAGATTTTGGAGGGAGCTAGAAGAGACCTGAATCTATTTCGGCACGGGGCATTGGGGGGGCAAATGATGAGTCAAGCCCAATCCGGATCGCGGTAATGAGTCAGGTCCAAGTCACCCGGTCCGTCTAGGATCGTGGGTCAGGCCAGAATAGCTCCGTTGAGATCCGGGTTTTGTTAAACGAAGCCTCGTCACCTCAGGCTCCAAGTCATCGCGACGAAGTCCTCCCCTCACCTGCACTTACCAAGTCTCACGGAGAAGATCTCACCTGCCTTCCATCTGACTCGTTCCTCGAGGACACGACTGAGGCTCCAAAGAGACATTGAACTGATCGCATCCCCACCTGGTTGGGAAAGGTTATAAATAGAGCCCTCTCATCACTTGAGAGAGGAATGGTTTTCCCTACTTTCTCATATCTGTAACTCTCTACATTAATCAAACATCACCATTTTGAAGTGGACGCAGGTCACGCTTGACCGAACCACTATAAATCTCTCATCTCTCTTCATTTACTGCACAGCATTAATTATCTGACCGGTGGTGTCCGAATTTACCCTTTCTGGCATCATCACAAACCACTACATTCTTCAAATCATTTAGACATGAAGAGGTTGAAAATAAAGATGCCAAACAAAAATATGTTCCCTTTCTTCACTCAAATCAACATCCAAGGAATCGGTGAATAGACTCCGCTTGAGAATAAAGCTTGTGTTATAGTCTACATACATGAATAGACTCCGCTTGTGAATAAAGCTTGTGTTGTAGTCTACATACATCAAAGATATGATTATGAAAAGATTTCATCTCATAGCAAGCGAATCCTACCACGGAAGTCCTGTCGTCCTCCATATAATCTCAATACATGGTTTTGAATAATAGGCCCTACATGAGGCTCCCATGTAAAAGCAGAAGCAGGATTGGGTATTGAATTGTTGTCCTCCTTGGTTATATTTATCTTGCAGTGTATGTATATCCCCATTAATTTCTGGTTTTTCATGTTCCATGATCTGAACTCTCTTTCACGCCATACAGTTAGATGGGGGCATAACAACCCCAAAATCACCTAGTTTGCAATTGATGACCCTAGCAGCCTAATCAGTGGTGTTTAAAATGGGAGATTGAGAAATTAATATTGAATAATCAATCATGAGTATTTATAAGAAGAAATTAGTTAAATTGTCAAATTAAGCCAATATTAACAACTTCCATGCTTAGAGCTGTTTGTTTCATTCAATTAAAGTATTCTAACACTTTCTATTTTTACAAGTGGTTAAAAGTGAAGAATCAAAGATAAATATAAAAGGTTAACCATCAAATAACTCTTATTTAATGGAAAATAAATCAAAGGAGATGAGAAAGACATACTTATCCATCACCCTAGTAATTTAAATTCTATGAAATTCAATATCCCATCTATATAACACTACCTCATTTCCTTCCCTGGTCTTTAGACTTTAGTCATCCATCGAAGGCTGCTCATTGGGCCATTAATTCGAATGTATTTAATTCTTATGTTTTCTTGGCAAACAAGTTGGTTGGCCTTTATTGAGGTTTGGATAAACTAGAGGTGCCATCCAAATTCTAGCAGATTAGGGCCAAA